>OX424576.1:141337069-141672069 GCA_949152435.1 Gastracanthus pulcherrimus | reverse complement strand
TTGAACTAATCCCAAAAACTAGTGAACACATTTTGAACGGGGTTTTGATCAGTATGTAGAATATATTACAGTCTCACAGTTCTTTAGCTATTATATATTTAATGTATAAATCACTCGGAACCCCTTATAGCTAAAACATATTTTTAACTTAATTTTATTACGTGCTCTCACTTATAACATATTCTCACTTAATTGGGTTACCACGGGAACTCTTATTGAAATTAGTTATTGATCACATCTTAAACTATTTATTTTATTTATAGTAACTTTATGAAGTTATCAATACTCACACAGAAATACTTTTAAAATTTATTAATATTCAAAATGTAAGATTGTACTAGTTAGTATTGTTAAATTATCAATGCTTAAAATATCAAAATAAATTATTCAGTAATAACTGAAAATTAGATTTTATTCACTGATGCAGATTGATTTAGAAGATACATATTCATTTATGCGTTTGATTCTGCTAATGATTTCTAACCGTAATATCCAAAAGATTGTTATGCTTGAAAAAAGGTTTTTTCCACAGTATTTCTTTATAAAACAAATAGAGCACTAAGCTAAACTATACATCCACATAACGACCGACATTAATTACTGTACATGTTTACACCGTTTTAAACATCGAGCCATGCACACTTTTAACGCATAGCACGAGTAAAATAGACGATTACATTCCGACCTTCTTCCGGATTCCCGCGCTCTTGCGTGCGCACGTGTGTACTCTTTATACGTTCTGTATATGTACATATATATATAAACTTACGGAAAAACTTACAATAATTTTGAAAGTTTCGTCAGCCGCATTATTTCTACGATTTTGAATTTCAAAAATCTGACTTCAGATTCAAGATCTTATAAAGTAAAAAACGTTTAAGGGGGAGAAATAAATAAAGCCGTAGATTCAAAAGTAATATTCCATGTATTAAAAGATTTAAATTATTGTCGTGGGTCTTAATCATAAATCAGACTATACACAATTTACGCAATAATTGAATATCACTCACACACACATATTTTGAAAATGCTGATGCTGAATCTTCTTTCTTCAGTGAAGTCATGTAGATCGTTGATATCAAAATGTGGTGAAATCTCCATCGAGTTTCATTTAAGGTCCATGGCCTGCTTACATCAGAGAATGTCGTTGATAAGCAGCTTGTTAATGAGGTCTAATGAACAAAACGTTCACAGCACTATTGTAACTATACAGTTATATAATATAGTATGGCTTTGAGAGAATTGGCGCAAAGCGCCAGCTGAATGTGAAAGTGACGTATTTGTCGCGACAATGATCGGTTTGCGAGTGATATGAAATTCGGCAATCGATTTGCATTGTAGCAGATCTTCCACCTCTTTCTCATTTCTCTTTCCATACTTTCTTGCTTTTTCTCTCTCTCTCTCTCTCTCTCTCCCTCTATCTCTCGCTCTTTCGCTCTCTCTCTTTCTCTCACTGTATACTATGTCGCTCCAACTGCTTTCCTTGTGACTGCTTACTTGCTTGATCCATGTGATGAATTCATTTATGGCATAGAGTTGACAGAGCGCGGTTGTATGGATTTTTCGTGGTTACATTTTTTTTAGACAATTCAGGCATATTTTTATCATATGTAGGTAGCATGAAAAGGTACATACTTGGTTCTTAAACTGGGCTACGCATAACTTTTAATTCTTTAAATCGTCTAATTTACGCGGATTTAGCAGATTAAGGTTAGTAGAAGCATTTTATACTCAAATCTTTTCTATGTGTCCTTGGTCAATTAGAATTTACTGTGGACTCACGTTGCATTTCCACCTTCTAGAGATATTTTTTTCTTTTGTATAAAGATATTATTTCTGACACAAGTATGTTTCTAGAGTATAATTTGCAGAAAATTTATTTAGTAAAAATGCCGAAGTTAATACTACTTGTTTAAAATCATTTAAATAGTAGATAAACAAATGAACACTTTATAAAAGGTCAATACCTCTAATGGGTTGAGAATATACAAACTACAGTCTATACAATTTAGTGTAAAATAGGGCTCCTGTGTAAATTTAAATTTGTGTAAATCACTGTTTAATTTTGTATACAAAATATGTGTAAATCTTATACAAGGATGTGTACTTATGCAAAATACATAAATATTTGTGTAATTTATTATTTTTACACAAATTTTACACACATTTTAAAAGAATTGTGTAAATATAATTTATACATTTTGAATTATAGGAAACGGTACATTTTTAATGAAATTTTAAATTCAAGGTTATTTGCTACTTTAAGGGGAGGTCGGAGTAAACTTGGCAATGGTGACCCCATCTCACATTATTTTTCATTATGTGCGCAAAATCTACATAAATACATCAAAATTGAGGTTAATAATGATAAATTATTGTGTAAATTATTGTATTGTAACAAATGTTAACCGTATCTACAGTTTCTCATACAAACACTTAAAAACAATGTTTTTTATGTTTGAATGAATATAGCAGGTTCATTATAGTAAAGAGTGATGATTAGTTTTTAAAATTAATGCGCACGAATGAAAATAAACTAATGAATACGCGATAGGTCGATTGTCTCAGTGTGACTACGAATGCAGATATCCACTTTCTTAATTTATACGGCAGTATGATAGCTAAACGTATAGCTTTGCAATAAAATCTTTATGAGATTTAACACAAAAATAGTACTTTAAGCAACTAATGCGTAAAGTGCGACTATTTTGCACGAGTTCAAAAAACGCACGCCCGTGTGGCTTACATTATTTTTTCTACGAGAGTGCGTAAAGTAGGCCCGACTAACAACCTATACGCATCTGATAATATAAGTTGACAAGAGAAAAATGCAGTCGGATATAAGTAATATGTAGCTGTGAAAGAGGAGGACGGGTGATCAAAGTAGGAGAGGATGTGATTTAGGCGTGAGTGTAGAAGGGGAGGCGGGAAGGTTTGGGGTGCAAAGGACGGGGTTCAGCGATGGAGTATCAGGGAGTAGATGGCGAAGCCCCCATCGCAAAAAAAATACTTAAAATTAATTAATAAAAATTTTTAACAAATATATATAAATTTTAAATGAAAAATAAAATTCACTAATTTTCTTAAATTTATCAGAATTTTTACTTTATTAAAATTTTTTTAATGTTTTCTAATTTTTTTAATGTTCAAAATCGATTTGTATGCACACTATTGCTAAAGAAATATTTAAAAGACTTTTACTTCACGTACTGCTTCATGCACTTTTGTGCACACTGCTTCACGAACGACTTTTACTTTACGCATTACTTCACACACTACTTCACGCACGGCTTTTGTTTTACTTCACGAACAGTGTTAATAAAGTACTACTTTACGCATAGAAAACGATGAAAAATGGCCTACTTTACGCACAGTAGTAGAAGAAATGTATTTGTACCGTGGAGGTGACATTTCGTCGGTTTCTACCACCAAATTCTTTACAAATAAAATTTTTCAGATTCTGGTAGAAAATTAGATATCTATATGCTTCCTAATTCTAAAAAGAAATTGCGACAATATATCTTGTTATTAATAAAAAAAGATAAAATAATTTTTTATGAAAAAAAGAGCAGTTTCTCTTCGGTAGCTATTTAAGGTGACCTAACGTAAAAGAACCGCTGCCAATATATTGACACCTAGCTTCCTCAAACTAAATTAATTGTTCCAATATGAAATTCTTTGTTCTAATAAATTAATTTTAAATTGATATATCTCTCTCTAAATAATACCTCTAAATAATATTTCTAACATACCAAGAAACTCGAAAAACGAAAACTCAAAAATGCAAAAGTCGAAAAATTGTTATAAAAAAACGAGCCGATAAATCTTTTAATCTCTGAAGAAAAAATTAATAATTACTGGAGAAATGAATAATTACTTATAATTATAAAAATTCTTAGATTTAGACTAAACACAAACTCACCTCAAAAACATCGTCAGACCTCAAAAACAGCGGCACCATAAAAAATTATTCAAATGAAATGTTGACAAATTTTCATTCCAATATGGCTGCCTCAAAGAGGAAGCTTTGAGATGGTAAAAGAAAAAGTTTTTCTAAAAACATGTTAGAAACATGTTTTGAGAAACTGGGAATCAAAATACACAATATTTAGAAAGTAATTATTTTAATAAAATAACATCATGATCTAAATAAAGTTTTGAATATACTCTACTTCTGAAGTCTTCTTACTGTTCTTCATTAGATTTACAAGGTAAAAGGATTGTTTATTATACTAAAAGAATCTTTAAAGTTTTATTACAATTTTCTAATGATCTTAATAATCTAAAATGCAAAAGTAATAAAATAAAAAGTTTATGTCTTAAACGAAATTATTTTACGATAATACACATAGTTTTCAATTCTGCATGAAACGAATGATTAGTATATTTAGTTATAGCACACATATTAAATACCGTTACGTAGTGATTGATATATTTATCATTACAATCACTTGCAATTAAAAAAAAATTGTACATCCTCAATATCTTAAAAGCTCAAGAGACAAGAACATCCAAAGCATAAGAAAATTAAAGTGTGACTGACCGAAATTGAAAATGAGAAAAAATGGAGATGACCCGGGAGGTATCAAAACGAGTAAGGGGAATACTCCAATTTCGATCGGCAGTCCGACTTTGCTATTGAAATGTTATGTAAATACTCTTAGGGTGAGGCGATAAATGTAGCGAAAAGTTCAGGCAATGGTTTATTATAGTTCGATTGTTTCTGCGGAAAACTTCGACGCGCGAAGGGTGTATACCTATACAAACACAAACGCTTTTGCTTTTGCATCGGAGCCGTTATATTCGCACGTCTTTCGTTTTTTCTTTCGCTTTCGCCTCTCGACGTCCGCAAAGCGTATCAATCATGTTTTGGCAGTTTTTAGATTAAAATGTAAGCCTCTTTGTTACGGCGCACAAAAGTGTTTTCCCGAGCAACGCATTTTTTCCCTTCTTTTCGAGGATGGAAGAACTTTAATGCATGGAAATTCTTATTCAATTTTTGCGTGAATGGAAAACTGCGAGCATCGATTCTTTTGATCCGGAGGGTATAAATTATGCTTGTTTAGAAGTTTTGTGAGTTTATTAGAATAACTATCGTTTGATTGATTTTTAAAAATAGTAAAATACTTTACAAGAATAAGTTAATATTCTAAAATAAATAGTACGTTTTTTAAATTTGCAATTATTTGGAAACGTTTTACAGAGAATTAACAATCATTTTATTAATTAAGAAATAATTAACTGACAACATTTAATTGAAGGATTAAATAACTAAAATTTGGATTTTCTATTCTAAACTATTGAGTATATCTTTATTTATAATAAATAAGTGGCATATATAAACTAAAATGTTGCAGCTAATAATTTAATGTTACAAAACTTCATAAAGTGTTAACAAACAGAAATTTAAAAAATAAAACACTTAAAAGTAGCATACGTCGAAAAGTACTATATATATATAGTATTTATTTATTTGAACCTTTAACTGTAATACCTCATGAATTTTTTTCAAAAAAATGTACTCTCTGAATTTTAATTAAAGAAGTTCTAAGTAGTTGAAAATTGGCCACTTTACCCACAGTGTTGGTACATACACACACGCACACATACACGCGCGCGCGCTTACATACACGCACGCACGCACACACATACGCACACACGCACACACATACATACATACACACGCACGCACGCATACATATGCACGCATACATACACACGTACACATATATACATGCATACAGACAGATATTTTTTAAAACCTATCTTTTTGACTCAGGAAACTCGAAAACATCGAAATTTATCAAAATCTCTGATTAGAAAATTTCCATCGTTCCAAAACTTTGGAGCTTCTCTTTGAGAAAGCAATACAGAGTAAGATGAGAACTAAAATTAATTAATACTAGAGCATAAATCACAGCTGCAAACAGTAAAATTATGCATGGCACGAACCACAAGAATTATAGCGGACGAACACCGACGATCTGCAATAGATGTAGCCATATGTTCTTTGATAGTCTAAGTGAAGGAAGGCACCTAATAGTGTGTGCAATGGTATTCCAGTGCAGTGCATCCTGAGCTCGAAAAGAGTGTAGATCTGTGTCTGTATGCGGCCTTGGAACTGAAAGTTCTCTCGTATCCACCCTACTGGATGACGATCTATTCTGTTTTCTTTTTTGAAAAAGGACCGCAATGTACGAAGACGACTGTCTCATGCAAATCGCTGTATAAAATAGTATCGCCGAAAAGTACGCCGTCCTCCTCTCAATATTTAGCCAGCCTTGACTGACTCTGTAGAGTTTGAGAGTGTCATTAACCCATAGGCGATGAGTCTTCCTACTAGGGGTGAAGTGCTTAAGTGGGAAAAGGTGGTTGTAAGAGCTGAGGATGTTATTTGTCAAGCACTTCAGCATCCATGTTGGTTTAGGTACAGCCGATGCTTTATCAATCATAGGATATCAGCTATTGACGTAAGTCATCTTCCCATATTTCTCAGGCAAATTCTACAGCCATATTAAGCTAGAATAATAATATTATCTCCAAAAAAAGCAAATAATAATTTCTTTCGTAACACACGTATGATTTACGCTGTTTTCTTACCAATAAAGCGGGTATAAACTGAACGTCTTCTGACCGGAAAAGAAGTGGGCGCAAAAGACTTTTTACACCCGAAAATGCCAAATAAGTAAGCACAAAAGACTTTTTTGCCCGATTAGAGCTGTTAAGCTCGCTGAGCCAACAAGACAAAACTTTAGCTAAAAAGTGTTTAGACACCCATAAACATGAGGTACTATCCGGATGATACCACGTGTTTAGGGGTGCCTAAACACTTTAGTAGCTTGATTTGTGTAAAGTGGGTCATGCGTAAGTTCATAATTTTCTAATCTAACAGGCCCACGTTTGCGCCGTGTCGGAAAACGGCACACTTTAGTATAAGTATAACATTTTAGGTTTCCTCGGTAACTTGGTCAATATTTATATTTTTCAGTACCGAGAATCCGAATTTCTTGGTTACCAAGCCCAAAAGTGGCCAAATCTTTTGTTATTAACGATTTTGGTAATAATAGACCATTTTCACGTATTACTCTATTAAATATGAATATTATGTAAATAAACCATACTTTTATTTATGTTTTCCGATATAGAGAATCCGAATTTCTCAGTTACCAAACCGAAAAATGGTCAGATTTTAGGTTATATACGATTGTTGAAAAATTACTATTTCATTTCTTGTTTGCTATAGTAACCAATATATTCGGTGTCTCCACGCCAAAAAATATAAATAAACGTCTGTTTTATGTATATAAAATATATATTTAATAGTATGAAACGTAAAAATAACAATTTTTTATACGAAAATCATAAATAACCTAAAATCTAACCATTTCTGGGCTTGGTAACCAAGAAATTCAGATTCTCTATATTGAAAAACAATAGAAAGTATGGATTATTTATATAAGATTCATATTTAATAAAGAAAAACGTAAAACTAGCCATTTTTTATCAATAATGGTAAATAACCTAAAATCTGGCCATTTTTTGGGTTGACAACCAATAAATTCGGATTTTTCATATCGGATAATATAAATAAAAGTATTGTTCATTTATATAAAATGAGTTTTATTTTCCTTCCAAGGGTGGAAAAGAACAACTTTCCGCCCGCTTCATATCAGTAAGAAAAAGTATACTCTGGATGCAGGTAAGACAAAATAGTATATTATTCACCTTGGGAATAAAGTAGACTATTGACGCCCGCAAGTGAATTGCCGCCCGAGCGAAGCGAGGGTAGGAAACTAGCAGGCGTCAATAGCCCTCATTACTGCCGAGTGTAGTTAGGATTTTTTCTTCATGATCGGTGAAAAGTTTTTTGTGTTTAATCCTCGATATTAGGATCGAAAACGTCACCTAACCTTACTTCTAGAAACTGAGACGCGCATGGCGTGAAATAATGTAGCGTTTATACCCTGGAAGCGGGGAATAAACACAATAATTTACACCAGGGTATGAGAAAAAGTTCTTTTCTTCAAAAGTCCTCCTGATCAAATTATTGAAAATTTTGAAAATTTTTAATTTTATTATTGATATTTTTTTTTCTATTGGTGTGGTAAACGACTCAAAATGCTTGATTTCCTGTTCACCTTGCATGCATAAAAAGAACTTTCTTCGACTCGGATGATGATTTAAGCACTCGTATTAAGGGGTTCGTGTCGTGTAAACGGCCAAATAAACTCCAATTTTCAATGATTTATTTCAAGAAAAGTATTTATTTAAACTCCTCAAAATTTTTTACCTATTGTGAGAGTATATTGGAAAAGTAAAAATAATTTTTTTTGCTTATAAATAATGCATATATGCATAGATATAGTCTAGCGTTGTAGTACCTCCGGCAATGGAGGCGTAACACGGCGGGCGCTCTGTGACAGGCTAAATCGTCTAAAACAAAAAGAAAACAAATACAATTGTTTATTTTATAAAATTGCGCAGCGACTGTACATAGAATAATTATAAGAAACGTTAAATTAATAAAATAGTGGAACTTAGAAAACAAATAGAAATTTTCACCAAAAAAATTAGCTTATATCTTGCAATAACAATTATATTATTCAATAATATGTTGATTTTATAGGTACATTCGGTGAGGAATGTAATTCTCTGTATGTATACATCGGATGAGCGTGATTAAATGAATATTTTTTGCGTTATCTTGACCATCAGTTTGAAAAATGTCATTTTGAGAGAAACGTGTCTTTACTGCAGCTGAGGCTGCGTTTACCCTGGCATTTTAGCCGAATGTCGTCATATTCTTTAGCGTATGCTTTCTATTGGGGGCCGATTTGAATATTTAACATTTGCATTATTTTCAAAATTGCAAAATATTCTTCATTGAACACTGCGGCAAATAAAAAATTAAAGCTCTCATTTGCGTTTTGTGTATTTTCGCCTAAGCATCAGTCTACGTATATTCGACTAGAGCAGAAATTCGAAATAGAGCAGCTAAAACTCAAATCGAATACATAATATGTTTGCGTGCACTATATTTTAAATTAGCATAAATATCCCGGGTAAGAATGTCTCATATATGATCAGACATGATCATATATAACGTTTCATATATGACCATATATGATCCTAAACCAGTTATGGCAATACATGAACATATCTGATCATATATGAACATATATGCTCATGTACATACTTACATATGACTAGGTATGTATATAATGGTATAAATCCATATATGAGCAAACATGACCATAAACGTTCATATATGCTTATATGTTGCCATAATTCGTTTATGCTCATACGTGGATTAATATTTACATATATGAGCATATATATTCATATATCTTCGTATATAAATTTCTTATATGATCATATATGATCATTATCATTTATGTGCATGCGTTCTTTCGAAATTTCGAAATTGCTGGTTCAGAAAACATAAACATTCATGTTTGTACAAAATTATGAACAATTAGGTATTGACGAGCGTACTCAATCATTCATGAACTTTTATAAACACGCATGGATATCTATTATCATGCGTATGCATCCCGGGTTAAGTTTCTGACATAATAATGCATGATTATGCACAATCGGGTCGTAATCTAAAAACATGAGCCGACCCTCAATTCGCCGCTGTTTGCCTTTCCAGAATCTATAAAATATAAAATTAATCTCTTCAAAAATTCTCTCTAAAACTCTTCAAAAACAAAAAAGCTATGCATGAATATATAGTATATTGACATAATAAATTCATCATAAACAAAACTTTTTATTTCCTTTTATTATCAGTCCACTGCAGATGTACTGTCCCGTCAAAGAGCTTCTCATATGAAACAACTGTAATTAAAAATCTGAACAAACTTTCATAAAAACATTTCCCACATCAACATGTCATACCGGCATAAACCACTACAAAAAAAAGAGAAAAAGAAGAAAAAAAAGAAGACGCTGTACAAAAACCATGTGCGAGATGTCCGGTTTTCTATTTCATTCCTTCACCGCCAGAAAGAGCAAACCGCGGAGTACATATAATATGATCTCGCGAAGTTTTCACTTTGCTCCGTGTTATACCGAAGAGAATCTGTCTCTCTTTCTCTCTCTCTCTCTCTCTCTCTCTCTCTCTTTCTCTCTCTCTCTCTCTTTCTCTCTATCTATCTCTCTCTCTCTCTTTTTTTTCCTCAATGGGCGAGTATACGCAACAGCAAGCGTACACTCGAAAATCCTTATTATTCTTATTGAAAGCGCGCGGCCGTGCGCGCGCGATTTTCACGTGCGAGCGGGCGCGGCATAGCCGCCGTATAAAAAAGTAATTAAAACTCGTTTCAGACAAGTACTGTAGCGGCCAAAGGAGGTCACTGGCTACCAGCCCCTCTCTCTCTCTCTCTCTCTCTCTCTCTCTCTCTCTCTTCCTTTTTGCTTTATTTCTGCGAATTCATATGCAATTAATTTAGCCGCTTGCCTTTCCAGCTGCCGCCGTTGCTGCGTCTGTAGCTTCTATATACCGGCCTTTTCCGACCTTTCAAAGAATATGAGTAGCTTGAGAGGAGCCGCCGCCGCCGCGGGACTTTATGTGCGCTTGTATTATGGTTTTGTGTGAGCGAGTATCGTTTAGAGAGGTGTATTGCGCAGCTCAAGTTCAAGGTGAATTGCGCGCTGCTTGGGGATGGAGGAATTTTGTATTTTTTATTATCTGATTAGCTGGGAGTGAGGCTGTATTACAAAATCAATGAAAAAGTAGTTTTTGCATTTTATTGTATTTTATAATTCAATGAATATTTAAAACTTTGCCGATATAATAGCTTAAAATTAAATGAACTTATATTGGTCTTAATAAATGAATTTTTATTTTTTTAGCATGCATATTAGGAAATAAAAATTTTAGATCCATTTATCTGAAAACACACTTGTTCATGTTTGTGATGCTCCATTCGCATTCAGCTTAGTTTTTATGATGGGAGACCTCCATAAATAACTGCTAATATGTTAGAAAACTATCGTATTGTGCTTTTTATTTCATAAAATACAACGTTAATCGAATACAAAATTTCAATAACAGTAACACTTTTTCTCAATTAATATTCGAAGAATATTCAAAAGATGTCTTATAACTAACAGCACCTTAGTAGACAAGTTACTTTATTTTTAAGTAGCATTTTACATTTCTTTTAATATCGTTTTTGTTTTACTTGATAACAGATTTATTTTTAATTGAAAAAAAGAATTAACTATAATTTATTTTTGTATGGAAATGCAAAACGTTATTATGCAGAGTCCTTTATCAAAAATAGATGCACATATAACGCAATAGAAAATATCAATTTTATCATATTTTTTATGATTTAAAATGGAGGTTCGTTAATGGAATAAAATCTTTAGTATTCAATTAGGTTATTATTTTTAAATGATTTTCTGTTACAGGTATTTTTGACATACTTGAGTTTTAAAGAGAAAAAATATTTTGGACTTAGCTCACATCATGTTTCGTACTTAAGATTGTACAAGTAATTCTATTTTGATTAGGATGGACTTATATATAATGTAATTACCAATGTAATGGCCAATAATTACTAATTGATGACGTTTGATCCTGATCGAATTGATTGGTTACTATTATCAGTCTACGGGTAGTACATTAGTCCAAATGATGATAATATCGCGAACATTTGTTAACGAAGTTTTGAAGCAGCATTGTTTTGAATAACCATATTATTCACTGCTACTAAAGTGCGAATCAAAAATCACATTCTATTTTTCTAAATCTCTCCTAAAACAATGCGATTTAGAGTAAAGCTAAATGGAATCTGACAACTCAAAGTGAACAATTCTCGTATATATCTCCGTGGTCATTTTCAATTATTAGAAGATTAATTTCGTTTATTTACCGACATCAGCCCAGGGGTACGAGAACGAAGAAAGGAGGGCAAACGTAAACTTTAAAGACGAACATCGGCGTACAGTAAGGTAAGAAAGTTATAATTTTTTTCACACAAAAATTTGTAATAAAATACTTTAAAAAAAAATCTTTTAATTTACAACGTAGCATTTAAATATAAATAAAATTTAAAAGTGATTAATAAATAACGCTAATATCGAAAGTTCAGTATAAATTTTTGCATATACTGCACGACCATATACAGGTTTACATATAACATTGCAGTGCAGCTTTAAATAGCCATATCTTTAAAAGAAGTATGACTATATATACCAAGCTTTATATATATATGTGCATGCGTTCTTCCGAAATTTAAAAATTACTGATTGAGAGCGTACTTAATCATTCATGAACTTTCATAAACACATATGAATGTCTATGATGATGCATGTGTATCCCGGATCAAGTTTCTGACATAATAATGCATGATCATACATAGTCGTGTCACAATAAAAACAATGGAGCCGACCCTCAATATATACATATAAGTTTGTTTTTCATCATTAAGCGATTCATTCTTGTTCTTTTTAAAAAACAGAGTCGGTGATGGGGATTCAGCAATATGGGCCACAGCTTTTTTATATAAAAGTTGTTATCAAAGGAAGTACAAAAAGAATTTTGCAGCTCCTAAGGTCCCCCGTACAGCCTATCTTAAGTTAAGTTGGCAGCACTGTATCTTTGTTCTGTTATAATCTTCTGTTTAATTATACGTCACTGATAATTCTACATATGTATAAAAGAAAGCTGACATTAAGACCTTTAATTTACGTAATCAGAGGATTTTTTGGGATATTTGGACGAAAAGTTACGCTCGATTTAAGATTGCGACAAAATTTAGGTGACTAAATGGGAGACCGTAAGATGCCAGCAATTTAAGAGAGCACGTCGTTGGAAACTTGCGGTCTCCCATTTGATCCACTAAATTTTTTCGTAATCTTAAATTGAGCGTAACATTTCGTCCAAATATCTTCAAAGATGCTCTGACTACGAAAATTAAAGTTTTGAATGTCAGCTTTCTTTTGCATATATGTAGTAAAGTATGTCAAAATTAAATAATATGTCGTTTAGTTGAGGTTAAAACGCAAGCTAGAAGAAAAATTCGGGGACGTGCTAGAACTCAAATATACAAAAAGAACCGACTTCGAAAAATGCACTAAAAAGTGTGGAAAAAATGCACTAAAAAGTGTGAAATAATTCACAAAAATGTTTTCGAAGTCGGCGCCGAATTACAAATTGACATACCGTCATCTCTTTTTGTTTCATTGGGAATCTTATTCTTGACTAATTGTTTGATAGCGTAGTTTGCGTACCGCCGCTAGGTGGCGATGGCCTAAGCACATTAAGATTATCCCGGGGATAATACATAAAAGCTCGCGCCAGCAGTTACAATTGTAACAGTATTATTTGAATTATATGTGATAGTTTAGCCGATGACTATCATTTGAAGAAGATTGTTGCATTGGAAGTTCTTTTAGAAGCATTTTCTCTCAAACCAGTGCTTTCGATTACGAGTTGTTAACTTTAAGTGAGATATGCGATTGTGGGACACATATTTCGTTCCAGGTTTAACGAAATTGGACCCATTTCAATATTATTTATAAATTATATTCTTGAGCAACAGACTACCGTCACTGGATCAGTGCCTCTATTGTGAATCAGTTTATGTTAAAACTATATTGTAAAAGTTTTGCGTTACTTTTATTATTATTTTGAAAGCACTTATTCTTATGTATTAAAACAATTAAAGAAGTAATGTAAAACTTTTACAATGTCTATTTAGAAGTAAATGATTCACAATGGAGGCACTGATCCACAATAGGGTCTGTGACGGTATATGTCAATTTGTAATTCGACGCCGACTTCGAGAACATTTTTGCGAATTATTTCACACTTTTTAGTGCATTTTTCGAAGTTGGTTTTTTTTTTTCTAAAAATTTTTTTATTTTAGACTTTTTAGTTGTAAGGGCTGAGTTCCCTTCAATGTATATTATAATATGGGTCGACCAACAAAGGATGCTTCTGAAAAAAAAAAAATTTCTGTTCTAAAAATGTACAAAGTATCAGAAAATGAAATAAAAAAATCGAGTTTTTCGTCTAATTTTACTATAGGACCACCTTAAATCAATATTAATTTATTTAATATTGCTTCCTCCTACAGGAAGCTTTGTAATCTTAGAAAAAACATCCTTTGTGAAGCATAAAATGAAAACGGCAGAACTGACGTAGTACAGGCTCCATACTGGCCCAGTTATATAATGGAACCACCATGAGATAATTCTCTTTTATTCAAAAAATAGTTTATCCAAATCGGTTCAGTAGTTTCCAAATAATCGGCAGAAGAACATAACAAATCGCCAATACTGACGTAGTACTGGCTCTATACTGGCCAGTAATATAGTGGGACCAACATGAGATCATTCTCTTGTATTAAAAAAATATTATCAAAATCGGTTCAGTAGCTTCCGAATAATCGGCGGAAGAACATAAACAATTACCAGTACTTACGTAGTACTTGCTCCATAATAGCTCAGTAATATAATGGAACCACAATGGGATCATTCATCTCTTTCATTAAAAAAATATTACCAAAATCGGTTCAGTAGTTTCCGAATAATCGGCGGAAAAACATAATAACTTACCAGTACTGATGTAGTACTGGCTCAATACTGGCCCAGTAATACAATGGGATTAACATGAAATCATTCTCTTTCATCATAAAAAAATATTATCCAAATCGGTTCAATAGTTTCCGAATAATCGGCGGACAGAGTCAGCAGAGGCTGAAATGTACATAAAAAATATTCATAAAAAACTAAATTACTGGCGAGATTCTGGACCAATAATCACAAAATTTGAATGGAACCACCGTAGGATAATTATCTTTCATATACAAAAATTTCATCCGAATCGGTCGAGTAGTTTCGGAATAATCGCTGGACAAACATAAAAAAAAAGCCATGTCGAATTGAGAACCTCCTCCTTTTTCGAAGTCGGTTAAAAACTATTTATTATTTATCCATGTAGTAAAAGAATGATTGTAATGACAGAGACTGATAAAAGCATAACGCCAAATTAATCTTGTTATATCTATGATAAACCACTGCTAACTGATTTAGAACAATGCTTTCTCAGATAGATTTAAAGGAGCAGGCCTGGGTTAAATCCAAAAAAAAAATTCATCCGAATTGGTCGAGTAGTTTCAAAATAATCGCTGGACAAACAATAAAAAAAAAATAAAAAAAAATAGCCATGTCAAATTGGGAACCTCCTCCTTTTTCGAAGTCGGTTAAAAATGAAATCAAGTACGTTGTTTTGTAGAATATTTGAACTATGTTTCCTGAAAGTGAGAGCTCAAAAGGTTATAATAAAACAAAGTTACAGAGGTGTCAACTTGACGATTTCCGAAAAAGTTCCTATCTTCCATAGGCTATAACGTTGTTTATATGAATCGGTTTTGAACGTACCAAAACAGGAATTAAAGGTTCTTTCAAGACGAAAAGCTTAGATATGGTAGATCTAAATTCACTTTGATTACGTAAAATGGCAAACGATCAAAAATAGTCTAAAAGACATAAAATTTTAGGTTTACATTCAGCTTCATAGAGGTTACAAATTGAGCTGCCAAGGGCATCTAATATTTTTTCATATTTAATATTAACAGAAAAAATTTGCTAAAACTTTTAACAATGGAAGAAGAGAGTGAGAGAAGTATCTAGCAAAAAGAGTGACCAAAGAATAAAAAGCTTGACAAGTTGTGGGCATGAAAGTCTCGGCGAATGCAATGCGATACAACAAGTACACACAATAACAAAATATACACAGAACTCGCCATGGAGTTTGCGTGCGTGAACACGAGGCAGGCCGTACATGAAACGACGATAGAAATAATTAGAAACAGCCGCGTGCAGCGAAGTTGCGTGCATGCGGGAAAGTTACAGTTACGTGTACGCGTAACTGTATCAAACCGTCTCGCACTAGCATTCGACTGTGGACTAACATATTTCAGCGTATAAACGTTTACGCATCTACAAATAGAGGTACGAGATGGTATTATAAACTTGCGATGTATTTATATATGCACGTGCGTTTTGCACTATTGCTTTCTAGTTAATATAATTTTTGTTTTTGTTCTTTGACACTGAAAAGAAGTGGACATTATTTTAGAATTCAAAGGAAATGAGCTATTTTATACAATCAGAGTGATATTCAAGTTATGTCTTTCGAGTAGAAAACTTAATTTTGTGTGCCATTCGAGTTGTGTAACATTGAAAATAAATTCGGCGTTATAAATTACTGTTAAGTTTTACGTCATTTTGTTAAAAACTGTGCTATATTGCTGATTTTAAAATATAAGCTTAAATACCACCCAATCTAGAAAAACAATTTGATTAAGAGAAAAAGTGCAGGCTTTTAAATAGGTTACTCTAAAGAAATGTAGGAAGTTTTACAAAGATTCGCTAACGTCCTCTATCATTGTAAGTAAAACAAAGAGAATATCAAATATATGCCGTTCTGGTATAAATCGAGTTAAAAAGAAGAATACAAATAAATAGAGGATGCCCGTGGATGGCCTATGTCAGGTCCAGGTAAAACACATTGATAAGGGATCTATATAAACTGATATAAAAAGGAAGGTTTTATAAATTTTTAAGCATTTAAAGAAAAATTTCTTTTCATATAAAGAGGAAAACATGAAAGAATTAATTCTCTTTATTTTTATTACTGAATTTCGGATAAAATATCTTTATGCCCATCTGAATGAAAATAACCACTTTTTTCCCTGAAAAGCGAGACCAAAATTACACTTTTTGCTCGCAAATCACTTTTTTTCCCTTGGGAAAAAACTGATTTCATTAGAAAATAGTCAATATTCCTTTATTTCATCAAGCTCTATCAATAACCCTGCTTTTCGATTGTATTTTAATAGTTCATTAGTCCCGCTTTCCAAGTCAGAAAGTGGCCCCAATTGAGATGGTCGTAAAGTACTATATGTAACTTGAGAAAAATATTCGACTTTTTGCCCTTGTTACATAATGTACTATTTTTTACTTATTATTTTATTGGGTTGGATCCTCAATTTTGAGTGTTTCTTCACTTCCCTGGATTAAATCTTTTTTTAATTTTTATATTTGGTAAACTCTGAACATCAGAGTCAGTTTTGTACCACACCCCGAGTCTCCTTACTTACTACGCATCCGTGCGCATCCTTCTTTAGTTCTGCGTAGGTATACATAATTAATATTAATGTATCAGTATCTAATTTTGTAAAGGTAAACAATTGATTTATTAGATAGTAAATACGCTTGACAGTTGCACATAGAACTTACTACAGCTGCTTTGTATGCAATGACTACTATAGATAAGTTCGATCTGATAGTTAGTTTACGAATCAATACATTACGATACAATAGACCGCAGTTTACCCAGTGATCTCCACTCTGTACTAACAAGTCGCCAACAGTTTGTGCGGTGGCTTTACTCTGAATTTCGTATAGAGGAGAGTCGTCTACTTTGGGATAGTACTGGTTTCAATACGTTTCAAGTATCATGGGTACTGGACAATTTAAGTCTATTTGTGAAATTTTCTATTTGTAGGTAGTTGGAACAAACTAATTAACTTCACATATTTAATTTAAAATAGACGTCCCTTTGCACTATTTCTTGAGACTCGTGCAACAACAGAATAAGAAATAGAAACATCTTTACTAGTACTGTTATTTTAAAAAAACTTTCACAAGCTAACAATAAAACATGGTTAGAGTAATGAAAACTGAAATAAACAAAAGCGTCACAAAGTAAGCAACAAATAGTTTTGAAAAAATGCATATATCGACTAATACCGTTCAAACATAAATTATTAAGACTAGTAAGAAGAAAACTATTGAAAAAACTCGAGATACGCCTGTATCTATTTCATAAGAAAACAAGAGAAAGTATCTAGATACTAAAGTGCCCAGATGTTTCAGATTCTTTCAATTCTACATTTTCCTGATACTGTATCTAGATAATTTTGGCAAAAGCTCCGCATGTATTAATTATTTTAAAATATGTATTTTAAAATCTGTCCATTACTGGTAATATATATGTTTGTTTTTTATATTCAATTTTAGTTACTCTGTAATCATGTAGTCTTAATTAAGGTTTGACATACCGTACACCTAGTTGACTTTGGAAACTTGGGTGATTTTGAGCCACTTTTTAAAGTGACATTTAACCAATTATTTGGTTAAATACTAGCGGAATATTAAATGGCAGAGATCACAAAATGATAAGGTTCAATTATGTAATTTTTATAAACAAATTACAAAAATGGCTCAAAGTCATCCCGCGCGGGCGGACGGTAAAGAACATTTCTGTCGCCGGTCGGTAAACGGTCACTTCTTGTCCGTTTAAAATGCACGAGAAAGCGCAAAAATCGTGCATGTGTTAGAAAAATTTCGCTTGTCGCGTTATTTAATCATGACGAAAAAAGTTACAAAGTGAAAAGATGCTTGTTACATCTGTGGCGGACAAACATAAACTTTAGATTGTAAAAGCATTTTTCACCAGGTTCTTTACGTCTAAAGCAGTTGATACAACATAACAACAGGACAACGGAATTGACATTCTTGCCAATTAATCTCTCATTGTTCCAAGTTATTGATAATTTTTCCTCTTTTTATACGAGGTCTGTCCCAAAAGTATCCGACCTACGTTCATATCTTCGCGCGGAGAGACTCAGGCGACCTCTGGAGGGTACGAACGTCACCAACAACTCCTAACCTTCTCGTCAGTAGCCTGAGATACCGATGAAACGCCTTAGTTCCCGCGCAGCGTGTATTTGTTTACAACGACTTTTTTGCGTTCGTCGCAATTTGCTTATTGCTAAAAATGGCAGAACGAACCGAACAGCGAATTTGCATAAAATTTTGCTTTAATCTCGGTAAAAGTTGTGCGGAAACTATTGAAATAAAGAGTACTACGTTGAAGTTTTGAAAAGATTACGTAATGCAATCAGGAGAAAACGACCGCAACTTTGGGAAACCGGTGACTGGCTTCTTCATCACGACAATGCTCCAGCGCACGCATCAAACCTTGTGCAGCAGTATTTATTGAAACACAGTGTTGCGCAGCTCCGCCAGCCTCCACACAGTCCTGATATAGCTCCCTGCGACTTTTGGCTATTTCCTCGATTGAAAATGCCGCTTAAAGGACATCGATTCGACAATAAACAGACTGTTGAAACTAATGCGACGAATGCACTAAAGGCGATTCCGAAGTCTGACTTTCAAGAGTGCTTTAATAAGTGGAAACATCGATATGAGCGTCTTGTTCAATCAAATGGGGACTACTTTGAAGGATGCCACCCCCCGGATGACGAAGAATAAATCAAGCGCCGAGAAATCGAGGTAGGTCGGATACTTTTGGGACAGATCTCGTATATCACGATTTTAGAGTTTCTTTTATTATTTAACTACATAAATTAATATTTCCTTTTCATTTTTTTAATATAATGTCAAACCAACGGAGAGCAAAAAAATAAAAAGCGAGCGCAAAGTGCGAACAATGTCGGCCATCCCTTACATGCAAAAAGCGTAACTTTTTGCATGCTTTGCATGGCTTGCGATTCAAGGCGCGGAGGCGTTTCAGAGCGAGCTAGCTTGTTCTAAATCGCCGAAGCGGTGAGTCACACGGCCTGCGGGCCGCACCTATCTGCCTCCTTTGTTAGCACCTCTAATTGCCAGTCCTGAGTTACGCGTTCCACCCTTAACTTCATTATAGTTATTTTGCATGCTTTTTGGCCGATAGTCTCCTCCCGGGCATCCGAATGGGGGACATCTTTATGCCCGGACATGTATTTTCCCAGAGAAGAATTCATGACTTATGTTTGTTTATAGCACACTAACCTCAAAATGCCAACTTTATTGTCGATTTTGAGGTTGTTGTGCTATAAAATATCGTATGAGACTGTTGTGGGAGGTGTTTTTCTACCTTGCTCGATTTTCTCACTCGCTTCGCTCGTGCGAAAACCCTCGAGCAAGGTAGAAAACCATCTCCCACAACAGTGTCATATACTATTGTGAATGACTCGCCGTAGTGGATTAGGTGGTAAATCCGGTATACGTTCATCACGCCTACTACCTGCACTCCGTGACCTGTGCAACATTTGTAGATGCTCCACATTGGATCGTGTTGGCGACCGATTCGGTGTAGGTTCATAACTCCTATGATCTGCTCTTCCTGTTTTTTTTTTGATTATTAGGTTTTGGATTGTCATCGAAGGGGGTGCATTATGAGAGGTAATGGTGGGAGGTGTGGTCCATTCTCCTCCGATTTAGCAGGTCTCCTTTTTGACTTGCTGAGTAATGTTTATTAAAGAAAAGCGGTAGTAAAGGGGTACTCAAGTTTTACGTGTGTGGGCTATGCGCCTAGACACTGGATAACTCACGGTCCACGGCCTCGCGATTTGGGGACAACTAAATTCGCAGAAATGCGGGCAGATGGCAACATTTCATAGCGTAAATAAATACAAACGCCTGGCCGTACTCGGTCTCTTTCTACTGCCTGGTGCCGTGCATGCTTTATCTCGTCGGAGCCTCGACCACGCAAACTCCCTGACCATTTACTACAAAAGGTCAGCGTCGAAATTACGGATGAATTTATACTGGACCAAAAATTTGACTAAGCCGCTTATGGCTCATTAAATCTCGATATGTGAGAGTTGCACGACGACGAGGAAAAAGTGTATTCCTGGAGCGGAGTCTTGACGAAGCTCCGGTGAAGGAGGAGAGTCGACCTCGTGTTGGGCCACTAATGGAAGGAGCCGATTCTATCCTACGTAACTTGAACGGTAAAATGGAACGAATGTGTACGATTGCGTGTAAACAACCGGGTGCGTCAATTGTATGAGAAATAATCGTCGAAATAAATAAATATGATACTCTATTACGCCTAATTATGTTTTGTTCTTTGTATGTCTAAACTTTTATTGTGCAGTGTTGAATATGATTAATAAAAAATATATATAAGATTTTGGGTTCGAGTAGAGTTTTATAATAGGGTAAATTTTGATATCAATCATTTCTAATGTCGTCATAATTTTCTAATAATAAATCCATAATTTTATTGTATGTATATTATATATATATATATATATATATATATATATATATATATATATATATATATATATATATATATATATATATTCTATATAAACATAAGTATATATTTTTACAAGCTATTTTAGAGAATTTTAGACCCAGCACCCTCCCGCTACATAAGATAAATTCACTAATTTTCCTATGAATCGTGTACACACTGTTAGGCTAATGAAGCTCCTAACTCCCCCCTCAAAGCATTACCTAATTCCTAAGTGACCCGTTACATGAATATCCTCAAGTACCCCAAAGCAGGTGACTCTCCCCTACTAAGATTAGAATCCACACCATGATACCATCTTAGTCCTCAACCCAACAGACTTTACCCACAGTTCCATCACAGATCTAAATGAAAGTCACACATCCACCTTCCACTCCATGAGAAGCGTTTTGCCAATCCGACTATCTCAATTCACGCACTATCGCACACATCCTGCACTCTCACACCCATATATCCTCACACTCGCCGCATAACAGAGAACTTCTGCCCTGGCCGTCTTCGCGCACTGCACCAAGAGTCTCCAGTCCACCGCCTCTCTCTCTCTCTCTCTCTCTCTCTCTCTCTCTCTCTCTCTCTCTCTCTCTCTCTCTCTCTCTCTCTTGCATCTGCTATATCAGACTGAAGCTGGAGCTAGAGCTGGAGGCGCCCGTCACTCTCCAGTCCGCTCGCAGTTTTTCTTTCTCGGCTAGCACTCCGAGCACAGTAGCCTCTGTCCGCACCTGACTGATACCAAAACTTCGAATTTCGTCTCCGTCGGAGTGCGCGCACACGTACGTTATATCTGGCTGCAGTTGCATAGCTGCTGTAGCACACAGGAGTTGAGGTGTATGTAGGATACGTGCGGCAGAGAGCAGTCCCTCGTCAGTAGTACGTCTGTTCGGGACGAGATAGCCCCTCGCTCTTCCTTGTTCCCTCTCTCTCTGGCTCTTCAGCTCTTTGGTCCACGTACGTATGGTATATATAGTTAAACTGCAAACTAGTGGAGACGTGTGTGCAGGAGAGAGAGGGAAAGAGAGAGAGAGAAGAGAGAGAGAGAGAGAGAGAGAGAGAGAGAGAGAGAGAGAGAAGGGTGACGCGACGGATGGCAGATAACAGCTACTGCACACACTGCCCCGTTTTCTCATTGTTCGCGATGCTCTCTCTGGCTATATATCTCTATCTCTTACTCGCTCTCACATTCTCTCTTTCTTATACTGATCACGTATTCCGTCTTCGTGGAGTGTCGCAGTTGCGCCGTCTCTCTTTCTCATTGTCGATCGCTCAATGCGAGTACTAGCACCTCTCTCTCTCTCTACCTCTTCCTCTTTATCTATATTCCTCTCTCTCTCTCTTTCTCTCCCTCTCTCTCTATCTCTCTCTCTCTCCCTCTCACCACTTTCTCTCTCTTTTCTCATTTTTTGTAAATATTTACAAATAAATATTATATCTATCTATCTATCTATCTATCTATCTATCTCTCTCTTTCTATTTCTCTCCCTCTCTTATGTTGACTCCACGTACTTATCAATAGCGGCTCTATTTAACATTTGTCATTGTGTTAAAAAACAAACGAAAACAATAAATTATAATTCATCTAGTTAGTTTTGTAATTATCACAGGAATGTTATTCTACATTGAAACATTGAAAGCTGAATAGAGTCTCTATAGTTTGTATATGAAGACAGAACGTCTATCTTTATAGTATTGTATAGGTTTGTTTATTTATTGAATAGGTAAAAAATCTATACTATTGCTCAGAGCGCAAAAAATCGCCATAATAAGTGGAAAAATCGAAGTATGGTTAGACCTACTATACTACATTAAATAGGGGATATTTATAGATATTATCTATTATACTTTTCTCTGCATTTTAGGGGTCAATTTATTTTTTTAATCTTGTTTTAACGAGCTCATCACAATGCTGGTTTCACGGGATCTACCAGGGGGCTACCACGGCCATCCTCATTTAATCTTATATATAATTTACTTAATATATCCTTACATTATAGCCTCGTTATACCCAATCGGACCATTGGTCCCCAAGCTTAAATAGAGGAATTAAAAATATTTTAATCTGAAAAATTTTCTCTTTTTCTGTCTCTTTCTATCTGTATCTCTACACTTATTTATCTTTTTATATGTCGTACTGTAGATCTAAAAAAATTACGACAAAAACATGCATTGTTTGGAATAATATACGATCATTTTAGCCAGTGTGGTCATGAATTAGATTTTATAATATAAAACTATATATATAATGAAAACTCTATTTGAGAAGAATTTTAAAACTAAAGGTGAGTACTATATGTTAACATCATTATCGCGTCTGAGACGATGTAAATAGAGCATTCACGTTCAGTTTTTAAATTATTTACTCAAAAGACACCGTGCTTAAAGGAGTACTAATGGTACTCCCTGAGTCAAATACGTGTTGGTCATTTTTTACTTCAGTGGTAGGCCAAATCGTGTGCGCAAGTGGTTGAGTGAGCGTGACAAATTTTATTCGATTGCTTATATTAGCTCCCCAAATTGGTAAATTAACATCTGAATTTTTGCATTATATTCATGGGATATTAAATATAATATATATTATATATATGCTTTTAAATATGATAAGTTTTCTGGACTAGTAAAAAACAATTCTTTTTTTGGGTTTAACCCAGGCCTGCCCCCTTAAGTGAGCGTGAAAATTTTCATTCTTTTGCTTATATTAGCTCTCCAAATTGGTGAATCAACATTCGGATTTTTGCATTATATTTATGGGATATTAAATATATATTTCTCAAAGTTTCTTCGAGTTCAGAACAGTAGTTTCGATGAATTTCATGATTGCAACTGTTGGAAACGTGAGTTCTCATAAGGCTACGTCTAAAACGTGAAAAACGTAAATATAAAATTCTTAATATCTCTTTACTGGATTGGTATAGCTTTCCAAAAATTTATATGAGTAAGTTTCAGGTGAAAACGCACTAGTATATAAAATTTCAGATTTTTCTGAACACTATTTCGAAACCGATAGTACTTCCTTAAATTCAATTAGTTTTCACTAACATATAGACTTGAACATCTTACTGATTGTTTTTAACAAAGGTTGACTTACAAGGAGAACATCACCCCTGCGGAACTCGGATTTGACTATTCTAGCTCTGGGATGTATTTTCTGACACATAAAAATGAAGCCTGATTTGAATAAAGTAATGAACATAATGTAGCATAGAAAATAAAAATTTTAAATGCATTTTTCTCGATATATTTTTTATGTTCATGATGCTATATGTGTATGAGGTTTAATTTTGTTGATAAGATTGATCGGTAATACTTATCACATTCACATATAAACACTTTTGTATGTTTTAATTTTTTCATAAAAATCGTATTGGAAAAATAAGGGCCTCAATTAATTAAAAAAAGATTCAAAAGCAGTACACTTTTACGTTTCTTTGAAATGTTTTTTGTTATGCCCGATATTAAAATAAAATTCTTCTGTTTGAAAATGTAAACCATACAATGTTTTTATTTTTGTGTCAATTTTAAACACAATTTTAAAAGGTTATCTGTTCATAAACCAAATTATATTGATCAATTTGAGTTCAGAATGTACAAGTAATTTTCTGATATGCTTACACTTAACATACTTAAAATTCAGAGCATTGTTTTGGAAGCTGGTAGAATTTGACTTTTTGGGTATAGAACCACCTAAATATCTGGCGAACGATTTAACTAATCGCCTTAAAACTTTCGGGATGTTCTTTGTTGTATAAGTTATTATCGTGTCAGCATTTATGACCTTTATTCGATGCGTTTTTAATATTTTATAAGCCTAAACAACGCGAAAAAATGTTAAATTAGGGCCATTTTTCTATGCATGTGTCATCTCTTTTTTTTCGACGAATTTTTGTAAAAAAAGTTGAGATAAAAATGACACTCATACTTATGAAGATTATTGATTAGTATATAAATTTACGAGGAGGTATCAATTTCGCCGGCTATCTACCTTTTTTAAAATGCCATTTTGGGACAGTTTTATTATATATAGACAGCGTATACATAAATAAAAAAAATTCGTACTCTTAAGATGTTATATAATACTTGCCAAAAATATTTGTATCAATATCTAATTTATTTCATTAAAAAAAAAATTCGAAAAAACACATGTTTTAGACGTTAAAGTAGCATACCATCTTAATGACTTTGAATCAGATTAATATTTTTATACAAAACAAAGCTTGAATTAAACCTTATTCTGCATTATTAGGATGATTCTTTTGTTGTGTTAATACATACATAGTTATTATAACAATAAGATGTACCTTCTTCACGAAATAAACGGATATTAGAAGTAAAATAATTTATAACTTGGGAACAATAGCCTATTTGAACAAGTTACAGGTTCAATACTAAGACTTCGTTTTTAGGTGTCGGAAAATACCTCCAAGAGCCTCATCAAAATCTTAGTTCCGCAGGGTTGATGTTATCCTTGTAAGTCAACGTTTGTTAAGATATTTCAGACCATCGGTAAGATGTTTAAAAGTATATATTAAGCTCTTAATAGGTAAATGAAAATGAACTGGATTTAAACACTGTGTCTTTTGCGTATAGAATTTAAAACTAAAGGTGAATACTTTATTTACATGTTCCTGTATGCGATAATGATGTATAAAAAGCATTCTTCCTACATGGAGTTTCCATTATTTTGTATGTAGTTTTATATTATATAATCTATTTCATCGTCACACTGTGGAAATAATGAAGTACGGTTTAAACAATGAATATTTTGCTTCTATTAGTGATAAGGAAGATCGCTGGGGCTACAATTTTTCCCTTCCTGCACGCCGTGTGTTATGAAGCATTTAAAATTAATTATGTATTTATACTTCTGTTGGCTAACAAAAATAAATTCTCTCTCTCTCTCTCTCTCACTCTCTCTCTCTCTCTCTCTTTTACTCTCTCTCTCTCTCTCTCTGAAGAGAAATTACGAGCGCGGTACGAAGCTAGTTGTCGGGGGTCGGCGAGGTAGGAGAGGAAGCAAGCGAGCTTCTGCCGGCGACGCTCTAAAATGAACGATTCGATCGTGAATCGGCGGGTACACGGTCGGCGCAGTGGCGCAGTGCCTCCCATCGACGTGGATTGATGGCCACTAGGAAATTCGTAATTACTCGCTCTCTATCATAAAGCGCCGTTCTGTTCAGTTCGCTCGCGCCTTCTTCGATTTCGAAGGTGCGGGGTACAATTCGGCGTTATTGGTGGTGCGGGAGGAGAGGAATTCGATAAGTGAAATAGGCTGAGATTTTAAGATTGGTTAATGGGTGGGCAGAGAGAACTTGGCTGAAGGTGACTTGCAGGAAAAGTTATTGAAGAACTTCTTAGTATTTTTTTAATAGTCTATTTCTTTGAGATGACCAATCCTTAAATTAAGTCTATTCCCTAAACTGTACCTTATGTAAGAAATTAATTTTTAGGCATAATATAGCTAAACATTCGATAACTTTAAACAACTCTGACTGCAAATATATTCCAGGTTTAGAAACCACAGCGCATAAGCGTTAATAAAACCCTTTACAACTTTAAAAAACCATCCTAATCCCTGCCTTCAACGTAATATGCAACCCTGTAGAGTTTCTGATATCAAGGAGGCAACTGGCAGTCATCTCGGCAGCACCGAACTTGTCGCGTCCGGGCCGTTTGTTATCGGCCAAAGGACTGGGTGTCGCGGAATTCAAGACAGCGTCGGCGTCCGAAGTATCATTCCGCTGAGTAATCGAGCACACCTGCGCTACGAGAGGCTCGACCAATCATGCGTATCACCAAGGAGGTCTTAGCAGGTTGCAGACTCTCGGGGGACATCGGGATGTAGGTGCAGGCAATCATCGATACGTAAATGGATAGATAGATGGATTTAAATTTTCAATGATTATTTCGATTTGGATGATTGGAATAAAGTTATTGAGGAGGTTTTTGTAATTACAAAAAACAACTTTTAGCTGGGTGAAATAATAGTTTTTGATCTATGATAGATTTTTGCAAAACTAGTAAATAATTGTATGATTGTTTAAAGAAAATTGCCTGTATGAATCAACTTGTAATTAATAAAAATAGATACTGAAAAATCATTGTTTTTTATTATATTTTTTATCGTTTTATTTTAGGTTTCAGTTAAATTGAATTCAAAATTGTTCTCATTTCATATTTTATGATAGAAATGTTTGAGGAAACTTTTCAATTATAAAGGTGTCATCATTAGGATCATTTTCAAGTTAGTGTATTTTTAAGCCAACAGGAACGAGTTTCGTTATTTATAAGGGTAACTAGGCTACTTTTAGATTGCTTACGATTTTTTCGTTTATATGTTTTAATAATAATAACAATAATAATAATATTTTTTATGTAAAATATGGCAATAATATTGAGAAGTTTTTCTAGCGTGAGTGGTTGTCATATTTAGAAAACAAAACGTATAAAAGATACACGAACATGAAACTTTCGGAACAATATAGTTATATTACATTGTGAAGTCACGTAAAATTGAAGTTATTTATAACTTGTCAGCACGCGTTACCACGACCCTAAATTATATACTTATATTTAGAATTCAGAAACTTTGATCAACTGTAACTTTTAAGTTATGATTTTTAACAAATAAGAAAAATTATAAATTTTTTATGTTATTCTACCTAAGAAACTTAAAATTAATTTGTGGTTATTATGTGCAATATTTTAATTTAAGCATCGTTAATCAAGATTAGAACTTTTAAATTTATATTTAATATTACGATAATGTCAGAATTCATTCAAGAATAAATTATAAAATATTTTTTTTTTTAGTTTATGTACTCTGTGGACGTTGAGTCACCTTTATGTGTATGCTGAATAGTAAAATGTAACAAGCATACACATTAAGAAGAAGAAAAAAGCAACCGTCTTGCATGACGTATCTGGAAATAATACGTTCTTACATAATACTGAAAGGTACAAACGTGACATTTCAGTAGAGAATGCTCACTTTATTTACTATGCAAAACATTACAACTTATGTGAATTGAAATTTTAGGAAAAAATGCACAAGTTATATCATTTTACCACGTTAAGGAAGAAATTCCCTAGTTTTATGCAGCGCTGCTGAAATGCAGAGTGCTTTCTTTTACTGCATTTCAAACTAAAGCATTTTTTTTATTGAAGATAAAATTTAAAATTTGTTTTACTATGAATGATTCGTATCTTTTTTGGAATATTAATAAAAAAAAACGCTGCTAACTGCTTTGGCACTATGCTTTCTCAAAGTAATATCAATTATTACACTGTAAACAATATGTAGGGACACACATATATAACATCTAAGGTAAGTATACCCTATGGCTGACGTGTGCTTTGAGCATTTACCGTAGCTGAAATAACGGCAAAGTAATATTCAGATCGGTTAGATATTAAAAAGTAACACAAAATCTAACATAAATATTTTTCAGTTCACAAGATGCATATAGGACCATTCTACGTAGATTTGAAAGAAAACAACTAGTTGGACACATTGAGTTTAAGATGATGCTAAATCCACATCTTACCGTAAAATATGGGGAACCACGTTTTTCATTCAATATTCAATTTTGAGAAAATATCTCTCTGAAAAGTTGTTGTTTTTTGAGTAGAGCAATAACGTTTCATAGAGATATTTACTCTAAATTAAAAATAAAATAAGAAAAGTGGTTCCTCATATTTGTCGGTGACTGGTGACTTTTAGCAGCATCTTAACGTATATTATATATGGCCCGCCTTTATTTTTGGTTAGTTAATGATTAATAAAAAGTAAATGTATACATCTAAAAAGGTTCAAAATAATGAAATAATATTTATTTGTGGTACTTTTCTAATCAAAACGCTTCTACTGTTATTATATACATAATTCACCAGCAATTTACCGATTAAATATCTTAATAGCTACGATCACCATCGTGGGCTGTATTGTATACAAGGGTCAAATCGAAAAATCTCTAATATCTCATAAGATTGTAAACCAAATCAGCTCAATAATATTCAGTCAATTGCCCAAAACCTAGCAAATATTTACCGAAATTTTCAAATCAATATATGAAGTATTTACAAAGGTTATGGTTTTGCAAAAAAATGCATTTTTTTACATATTATTTTTTTTTCTCAAGAAACAAAGTCTTCTGACTTAAAAATATACAGTAATATGGCTTTCTATAAAACTAATATTCGCTAAAAATTTCGCTGACTTTTATGATATAGGTTTCAAGTTATAGATGTTAAAATAAAAATTTTTATTACACAGAATAACACGTGAAAAGCGACACATATAACATTGTTTCTGGTCATAAAATAAAGGCTTTATGAGTCCTTAATTGTTGAAAAAAATCGATTTCCAAAAACCATTCCTGTATTAAAATAGTTTTAAAAACACAAAATTCATATTTTTAAAATTTATATATATGTCCAGAAAAGAATTTATTTGACCAATTTTGCTGAAACTTTCAAGCGCACCCCTGGTAACATTAGCAAACATCTGTGCAACATTTGGAAAAAGTATATCGAAGATTGAAAAATTGAACGAATGGTGATATGCCGCATACGAACACACACACATACCCACACACATGCACACACATGCACATACATGCTCACACGCATACATACATACACACACAGAAACACACAGACACACACAGACACACTCACATACACACGCATGCATGTACGCACGTACACACGCACGCACGCACGCACACACACACACTCACACATGCACATACACGCACTCACGCACGCATCTACCTACCCACACGCACACACGCATGCATGCACACACATATATACACACAGATATTTTTTATGACTAGTATATTCGGACTCCCCAATGCACATAACATGTTTTTATGTTATAAAAACAGAAAGAAAATTTTCACGCCGACAAAGCTTTTGCTTTGAGACAGCAAAAACTCATTTACAAATTTACTATGTAACAGACTCGTTATCAATAAAATTTTAATCAACATGCAATATAATGATTGTATACTTGTGTTAAATTTGCATTCGTTTCCATAAAGGTTAGTTATTATATAATATAATTATATAATCAAAATTTATAATATTTAATGCAATGGTGAATATTATTTTCATGATAATCAACTTTATGAATACAGATAATACAATATTTAAATACATATTTCTACACGTGTACGTCAATTGATGTTTTCCAATAACGTCAGACAAAACTGTTATTTACGCACAGGGTTTTATATCCAAAATTTTCATGCACGCTATAGTGATAAACTTTTCACAACATAAAGATAGATTCCATTTCGACATTTTACGGGTTTTTAAATGAAATTTTATCCCACCATTTTCATTGTCACACTGATTGATATGAATTTTTATTATTTCGGTTGTAAAAATATCTCTAACTACATTAAAATCGATTTTGATGACGCACAAATAAGAGTAAAAGGATTATTGATTAAAAAAGAACGAAAAAATATGCTGGACGCTACAACAGAGAAGAAAAGCTTAGGATAATTATTAAATCTGAATTGTTAGTAGTATTAAGATTTCGTGGATAATGGGTAACATTCTTTTAATTGCGAGTTAATGAGCTTACTTCAATCACCCTTGAAATTTTAATTAAATTAAACAAAAGCTGGAGTACCGGAGTTATCGAACCATTCCTTAGCTAGGAGAAATCAATCAACCACCCCCTCGCGAGTGCAGGTAACCTTCAGAAGCCTAAGTCAGAAGTTCGCTAAGTAAAGAGAAAAGACAAAGTGTAGGAGGAAAAGCGCGAGGACATCGCTGCAAACCTTAAGAATATATTGGCTGAGTAAACTTTGATAAAATTGGTGTACGGAAATTGTCCTGTAAGCTCATTTAATAATTTGAATGGTGTGACAAAAGTAATAATCTTTATCACGTTATGAAAAAAGGGAAAAATAAGACAGTGAAAATAAGATAGTGCAATATTAAAAACAAAGTTAAATTAAAACTTTGAAATTATTCCTAAAAATTGGTATTAGTAAGAAATTTAAAATTGTTGGTACAGAATAGTATTCTTGAACTTATTGTAGACTGTTTGTATTGAAAAATACAAGAAATATAAAACAGGTTCAATACAGTAAGTTAATATACATTTGAAAATACCAAAATTTTGTTCGTATTAACGAGGTGTTTGTAATAACGAGGAAATTAAGCACAGTTTATGATACGAATTAGTTCATATAAACGAAGTATATTCAAACATTTATTAAAATATTATACCTAATTATTGAATATCATATAATAAGTATTGTAAACAAAGTTATTTTAGTACATGAAATTCATCAATGTTTTTTTATCTTATGTCATGGAACAATTGTTATATTGTTACATCTATAATTGTTATATTAGTTTTAACATCACTATCCGAACCCTACCTAAAAAATCAAGCTATAAACCATATGATAAATTATATGATAAATCATGTGATCAGTTTAGGTTATTCCATTATAAGATGTAAATAATCGGTTTAACTAGATGATTTAATCTGGAGATTATTATTAAATCAGGTGATTATATCAGGTTATATATCATTTCAAATATCAGGTAATTATCATTTGATTTATCGCCCGATTTTCCAGTGTCGAATAAATTCGCTTAATTAATTTAGATATACGTTGATCAAATCTTAGATTTAGCGGTACCAAAATTTAGTCCGTAATTTGTATTAGCGAGGATTAGTATTAACCAAGGAGTCTGTCAATGTCAAATTTTTGTTAAGAACCGATACACGCCGGGAAAACCTCATATTTTGTTCGTATTAACGCGAATTTTGTATTAACCAAGTTTGTATTAACAACAGTCTCTTGTATAAGTTTTCTAATAATTTTACGACCATACGTATACGACTTTTATTTATTACGTTTACTGAAGTTAATATTGTATTAATTTTACTGAATCTTATAATGACATAATATATCACACAGTAATATAATATAATATATAATACAATATATCATTATATGCCCTGGTATAAGTTACCTTGAATGTCTGGTTATCTTATTCATTATTAATCACATTCTTAAGCTGCAAATAAGCCAAATTATAGTTTATATCTGGTTAAAATATGGTCAAGAGTATGCTTTAAGGTGGTAAAAAGCTCGGTTTTTTTTTAATTTCTTTTCTGATACTTTGTACATTTTTAGAACAGACAATGATTTTGTATTGGCAATATTGGCCATAATAGCAATTTTAATGAACTTAATAGTTATTTATAGCACTGTGTGGCCTAAATCCGCACTTAAGTCACATCTATCCGTGACTTAAGTAGTCCTTTATTGCACCGTCCTTATCGCTCTCGCTACGCTCGGGCGCTAACCCACGGTGCAATACTGGACTGCTTAAGTCACGGCTATGCGTGACGGTGGATTTAGACAAGCAGTGCTATAAAATAATATACAATACTCGTGAGTTAAATGGTTCAGTATCACACGGCGTTTAGTTTTAACTATGCGCTGTGTAAAAAAGAACCATTTAGGTCACACGTATCGTAATGTACTATCTGACGTATTTGTCCTTCGATCTTTATTGCACACAATGCAGCGTGTTCCTACATTACCCGAATCCAAATCCATGTCCAAATATACTGTATTCTATGCAAACAAACTTCAGAAAACAGAAATTATTAAAAAAAATTTTTTATCGATATTCTGCGATAGAAAAATTGTTTTCAGATCATCAGAAAATTATTTCTTTTTTTTACGAAAGTGCGGTGTTCTCCATTTATGGTTTGCCAACGTTCAGCTAGTCTTATGCGCATAGGATTACAATGAATTAATCTGAAACTTTAAGGATATATTATTGAATTTATTCGCATTACAACCATGAACTACGGTTTGTTTTAAAAAAATTAACGTAGAAAGTGTCGCCCATGAATAGAGTTAAAAATGTGTTTTTTAGGATATTTTTACAATGAAAAGTCAAAATAATCTTATTAACTTTATCATTGTGTTTTTAAAAATTTGGAGTTCACACATCTGTGTGTTACAGGTGTTATATACTACATACTTTTTTTCAAATGCTATACTTGCATTCCCATGCACAAGGACAGTTTTGAAAATATATCAATTTTCAATTGAAAATTGATAGTTCTTCCTACATAACTATGGGGTAAACTGTCTAAAAATTTATGAAAATTTACAAAAAACTTTCTTTTTAGGTAACAAATATAACCACTAATTTAAAAAAAAATGATCATGCTACTAGCAAATTTTTAAATTGGTTAGGTCTTTGGAAACAAATAATAAAAAACTTTCTAACGAAAAAATGCTTTGCTCTTTTTGTAATATCTATCAAAAGGAGGCGAATAACCGTCGAAAAACATATTTTTGTTCATTAAGTCACCTGCAATCGTGTGAGGAACACAGCAACTTTAATAAATATGGTATTGAAAATAATGATTTATTGTGACGTATAAGATCAAGATTTGGAGTTTTACAGCGGTAAAATTTAAGATGTTACTAAGTGTTTATAGCATGAAAATTTTCAGAATGATTGCTTTTAAGGATGATAAGTTTTCTGGACTAGTAAAAAATAATTCTTTTTTTTCGGTTTAACCCAGGCTTGCCCCCTTAAGTGAGCGTGAAAATTTTCATTCCTTTGCTTATATTAGCTCTCCACATTGGTGAATCAACATTCGGATTTCCGTCCATCTGTCCGTCCGTCCGTCCGTCCATCCATCCATCCATCCATCCATCCATCCATCCATCCATCCATCCATCCATCCATCCATCCATCCATCCATCCATCCATCCATCCATCCATCCATCCATCCATCCATCCATCCATCCATCCATCCGTCCATCCATCCATCCGTCCATCCGTCCGTCCATCCATCCATCCATCCATCCATCCATCCATCCATTTATTTAGTTAATCTTTTTTTTTATCCGTTCTCCCGTGTTTTATATTCTTAGTCGTGAAATATGTTGTAATGTATTAAATATAAAGAGTATATTTTAATAAAGAGTGAGTGAATTTATCTGCGTGTGTGATGAGTGTAAGTATCTGCTTAACTATAATTGTTTTTAAATTGTGTCGTGATGGATGTACGGGTATAGAAGAATGAGTGAACCTCCAAAAATTGTTATGAAACAGTGATATTGACATAAGGTAAAAGTACCAGTAACTGGACACTTAAGGGCAAACGAAATATATCCGTTAATATATAACACTAAATTTAGCACTATACTAGATGATTTAGTATCCTACCGAAAGACAATTTTATTGTCTATCAAATTAATCTCATAAACTTCTAATTTACACTTTATTACAAGAAATATTAATAAAAATGTAATGTAGACTAGTGCACTAGTAGCTGGACAAGCAAAGAACATTTGTTCTAATAACTGGACGTCGCTGTCCTAGTACATGGAAACGTTTATTTTGTCTCATTTCTTTTAAAATAATATATATTTCTTGAGAAAATCAGGCTTGAATGAACAATAACAGTACTATTGTTATATTTTTCGAGTGTATGAGTACTTAGTAGAAAAATTTAAGACTGATTATCACTTGAAAAATATTTTACTCACCTAACCTATGATGTGTCGGCTGATATGTACGTCATAACTTAAAAATGTCAAATTCAAGACATGAAATATAAACACTAACATTGTTAAAAATTGAATCAAAATATTGACAAAGTAAATAGTAGAATTAATGGTAATCACTTTTAAGAACTTAATTACGCAGAGAAAGGCGTGTTTTGTATCAAAATATGTTTATAATATTGAAATTCATATAGGTGTCCAGGTACTCGGCACTCTAGCTTATCTGTGTACTAGAGACTGGACACTTGTTTTATGCAAGAAAAACGATATTTTGGCATATGTAAAAATTTGGGATTCGAAAATAATAATAAAATATTAAACAACTTCTAATATCAAAAAGGCATATCTTAGCAATTGCTTAAGAAGATGGCGTGCTGATGTGCATGCATTAGTTCCATTACAAAACTATTTTTTTAGGATACAAATCAAACAAAGAGTTTTATAAAAATTTAAATATATGTAGCTGGAAAGTAACAGATTATGATTACATATAATTATTTTCTTTAAACGCACTGTAATACCCGATATAACGTGATATTCGAGCTGCTGTCCAGGTACTCGGACGTGTCCAGTCATTGACACACTTACCTTACTGTGATATATTAGATAATGACAAATTGTGCAACAATTATTCTTATACTTATATACTGACGATCTGTGATAGTGATCAAAGATTTTAATGTAAAGACAAAATAACAATTTATGTAATGTATTTTTGCCAAATGACAAAATAAATCGTCTCTCTCTCTCTCTCTCTGTCTCTCTCTCTCTGTCTCTCTCTCTCTCTGTCTCTCTCTCGCTCTCTCTTTCTCTCTCTTTCTCTCTCTCTCTGTCTCTCTCTCTGTCTCTCTCTCTCTCTCTCTTTCTCTCTCTCTTTCTCTCTCTCTTCTCTCTCTCTCTCTCTCTCTCTCTCTCTCTCTCTCTCTCTCTCTCTCTCTCTATCTCTTTCTCTCTCTTAGGACCTTCAGCCAGGGCAGATTAATCACGGCTAGCGAAGAAAGGCCGTGTTTCTCCTGTAACGGCTAAAATGCGCGCGACATGGGCCTCGTGCACTTACTTTCTCTCTCTCTTTTTTTCTCTGCATTTGTTTGATGTGGCACACCAGCATGTACATGTACACATACGACCACGATCGATCAATGACAGTCCCATGGGAAAGTAGTATCCTGTTCTATTAACCCATTATGCTCTCTTTGTCTTATACTTTCGATGAAGGAGGGGGAGGAAGGTCACAGAGAGTAAGGAGGCTGATAAAGTAGTGCGACAGAGGGATGAGGAGCAGGCGGAAACGAGAGCCAGGCACCTGGCTTATGTCACCTTGGAGGTCGAGCACGGGAGATTCACACCCTCGAGGAGAAGGGCAGCAAGCACTTGGTGGCAAAGAGGGTGCGAGGAATTGGATGTGGGCGCGAGGTGTGTGGGTGGTGTGATTGAGCCTAGAGGAGTAGGTGTTCGACTTGAGGTTTAGTGGGCTTAAAGCTGTCAGCTTGTATTTCATTAAGATTACTCCAGTGGAAAATTCAAAATACTGCAAACCTATTAATAGTAAAAACGTATATATATATATATATATATATATATATATATATATATAATTATATATATAGTTTTATATATATATACATAAAAAAATCCGTAAAAAAGTGTGTTTCATCACTCGAAATATTATATCAGTACAAAAGTGACAGCCATAGTCGCAAAATGACAGAAGTACAATACATATAAAAAAAATTAAAATAACATGAAATAATTTTAAAAAAATTATTGTACTGCAAATTTTACCAATAAAGACATATTTAGCTTCAAATAATTTTAAATATATGGGCATAACAAAATCTGAAAAAATTCACGACCATTTTACATACCAAAAGGAACATTTTCGTTGAAATAAATTTTTTTTATTCTTGATTTCCCAGAGAAGCATATATATATATATATATATATATATATATATATATATATATATATATATATATATATAGAAAAATTCTTTTTTGTTCTAGAATTCGCAGATATTTTCATATATATAGATATATATATATATATATATATATATATATATATATATATATATATATATATATATATCTATATATATGAAAATATCTGCGAATTCTAGAACAAAAAAGAATTTGATTTCGGCAAAAATCTGCCTTTTGGTATGTAAAATGGTCGTCATTTTTTTCAGATATTGTTATACCCATATATTTAAAGTTGTTTAAAGCTAAATATGACTTTATTGGTAAAATGTGCATTTTAATAATTTTTTTAACTATATTTCATATTATGTTGATTTTTTAAACAAATATTGCACTTCTACCATTCTGCGACTATGGCAGTCACTTTTGTACTGAAAAAAGCTATCTTCATGATTCTTGGTATAATGTTTCGATTGATCAAACCCACTTTTTTAAAGGATTTTAAGTTTTAAAATGAGCTTAATTAATCGAAAGGGGCAGTAACCGATTTTAGTTGTTTAAAATATTTGGAAATCTTTATAAATTTTTGTATCCATTCTTTCAAAAAATATTTTCTGAAATCCTTCATAGTAATTACTATTATTATATTAATAATTAATATTTAATGATTAATAATGTTTAAACAAATTTGTAAAGATTATTACGTATAGTTTTGTAATTTTAATACAAAAATATCTTTAAACAAACTATGAATGATAAAAGAAAATAGATCTTCTTTGAGATATTAATTAGAAAGAGATATAGTAATTTAAAATCTATTTATGATATCAAAGAATGTTATATTGGAAGAATTTATTTTTTTAAGGACGGCGGCTCAAGAAAGAAATTTTTTTACGATGTAATTTTGTTTTTGTAAGCGGTTTTTTGATTTTTGAGTTTTAGTTTATCGTTTTTTTCTCATATTTTAGAAATAATATTATCAATTTAGTGATAATTTGTTTGAAAGAGCATAAAATTACCTATCTTTCCCAATTCGAAATTTTGAATAATCTGTTTCCCTTGTTTTGTTATATACGAAATCGTAATTCTTGTTCAAAGTTATATCTGTGAAATATACGAAGAGAAAATTTTTAATAAAATTGAGATGATTAAAAATATGAAGAAAAATATTCTGTAAAATTTCTTAGGCTTTATCTTTTTCTTTTGAAGCGAAAAAAATGTTTTAATGAAACAAATCGATGTTTGTCGCCTACAATAACTGGAGTAAAACGGCAGCATTTGATGTGAAACTTTCAAAAAAGTTAGCTTTTCACTATCTCTTGACGGAGCTATTTGCCCAGAACATAACAAGCTTTATATTCCGAGATATTTGAGGTTATGTATATTTGAAATTTTTTTTTATCTATTACATTTCGAGAATGGCACGGTCATTTTTTTCCAACTAGACCTATTTTTTCTCATTTTTATTGAAGATTTGAAATTAAAAAGAAATTTAAAGATTCGTTGACTCATTTCTTTTTTTCAATTTCGAGTTTTCTATTAGAAATATTATGATCAATTTAGTGTAAATGCAATAAAAAGAAAATAAAACTATCTTTTACAACCGCAAATTTTTGATACACTCTTTCCCTTCTTGTGTTCTATACGAAAGAAGTCATATTTAGTTTAAACGGTTAAATCATTCACAAAATTTTAGATCATTCGGAATTCAGTGAATCTACGTACTAACGTCTGATTACATTTAATTTAAATATTTAAATAATTTTAGTAAATTATGTTATGCGAAAAAATTGCTGTGATTAGGATTATCTAAACCATCAGTGATAAAAAAGTATACATTTTTGAGCTATTAATTAGAAAGAAATATAGCAATTTAAAATAAATTTATTAGAACAAATAATTTCATACTGGAACAATTAATTTAGTTTGAGGAAGCCAAGTGCCAATGAATTGGCACCGTTTTTTTTTCTTCGACAAAGTCAAATGTACCTTTTCTTGTGGTATTAACAATGTACGTATGAACAATTAAAGATGGAGATAGAGAGTACATAATAATCCAAGGAAACTGAGGTATTAAATCTGTTGATTTTTCATATATTTTCCGTCACTGTCTTCAATTAATAATAATTTTTGACAAAACTAATAAAAATTTGTATGAGTTATTTTGAGCTGTGTTAATTAATACGTGCAACACGCTATAGGTAATAGTCTTTATTTCTAGGCACTAAATAACATCTTCCAAAACCTCCTTATAATCCATTTTCAAAAGATAGGTATAACACTTTTCTTGTTTGCTTATAAATTGATTTGACCTACATTTTTATATTTGTGGAATATTTATGGAATTAATTTCTTCTACGTTCAAACTCCCTAGATTATAAATATTAAATAACATACATATTGCGAGCAATTAATTAACCATAGCTGATTCACTTAAGGAAAGCTCTCTTTAAACTGAAATATTTTCTATAAGTGCACAAAAAAATATTTCAAAACAGTTTTAAATACATTTCTAAAATAGAGGTGTTTATAATTTTATTGATATAAATATTTTACCCTATATTATTATAATACAACGAAACTTTACATTATAGAATTTGTTTGTAAGTTAATGCAATACATTCTGTACGTTACGGCATCGTTATGCTTATCCTATATAAAAAATGGTGCAAAATTTAATTGATCTATATTTTGAAATCATTGAATAATTCCAGATTTAAATTTAGATCAGCTAAATAGAATTCTTAAATACTGATAGTGACCTTGTCTCTAATTCGATCATTGTACCCTACTGAGTTTATTACTTCAAGACTAAAAATATATTTCATTTCCGTACTTGCTGAACGATCTAAAATAACGCTGTTCAATAATCGTATATCTTACATCGCATGTAGCAGAAAAGGTACTTTAACACTTTGTATTCATCATTTCTGAAATAAAAATACCGCTGTTAAGTGCTTTAACAGATTTATTTCTTAAAGCGAATTTTCAAACAGTATTTCTATTATAAAAGTATTACTTTTCTAAAAGAATTACTTTACAAGATGTTTTCAAAATATGAATATTTTATATAAATACCTGAGTATTGCTTTCTCGACGAGAAAGCATTATTTTGATAAAATTTTTTTGTCATTTTTTAACTTAAAAACGTGTCATATGACTTGGGGAGTTCGAATACGCTATTCTCAAAACATATCCACGGTATGGATATGTATGTGTGTGTATGTGTGTTTATGTGTGGGTTTGTGTATGCATCTGTATGTGAGTGTGTGTCTGCGTGTGGATGTGTGTGTAGGCGTGTGTGTGTGTGTGAGTCGCTAATCCGCATTCGAATATTCCGCGGTAAAACCTGAACAATCTTTGCATTACTGTTTGTTATCCACGTCTAGTAATAGCGTTAAAATTTCAGCAAATATGGTCGGCTCAAATTGATTTTATAGCGATTTTTCGAAATTGACATTTTTTGATGAATAAATATTGTTTTGGGAAAAGGGTTTTTTCCCACTAAATTACTTAGAATCCTTCAATTTGAACTGGAAAAAATTCGAAATATACCGTTTCTTATTTGGTACATTGTGTGTTTATTAATTTTCTTAGCCTCTGTAACTCGCAAATTATATGATGAAATTCAGTGAAATTTTTACTGTGTATTAGATTTATATTGAACTACAATTTTGCAAATTTTAAATTCGCATTAGTCATTGCTTCTTAAGCCAAAAAACGCTGCCAACTGTGTTGGCACTATGCTTTCTTAAAGAGAATTTAATTAATATTACAATCAGACCTCGCGTACTGTTAACTCACGCACTGTTAACCCGTGCGCACTGTTACGGTTCAATACCTGAGCACTGTTACAATATATTTCCATGTCCAGGAATGTATCAAGCTCACGGGACCCCTTCAAAAATTTTTCTTTCTTTTAACATTATACATTGAATAAAGCTAATTGAAATGATAATTTATATGTTACTAGACAAGAATATGTGCGCGCGGAGCGCGCCGGGGTTCTCTTCACGACACTTCATTTTTTTGCCAATCAAAATATCAAAATCAGAAATCGAATATTCGATATTTCTTCCTGGATTCGATACATCGCGATGGATTTTAATATAAGGGAAAATATCGAAATTAGAAATCGAAAATTTGATATTTCTTCCAGGATTCGACACATCGCGATGGATTTTAATATAAGGGATAAAAACTATATTATAAAGTATGTGATTCCTCTAATTTATATAATTTATATTTACAGAATTATTAATTATGAAATAACCTAATATTGTAATAAAAAATATAAGTCAATTTTTTCTAACGTTGAATAGATTTTGTAATTTATTTGATATACCTAACCTCAAAATATAATCTATTTTTATTAAATATATTAAAAGTTCGTCAAAATATCATTGTTCTTTATTAATTTTATGAAGATTTGAATTATTAAATCTAATTTTCTAAAAAACTTTAAGCAGCCTACTTTATTTGTAATTTTTGTATGTACGGCCCTGGCCTTTCAATCTGATTGGCTGATGCGGCAGTAACAGTGCCCAGGTATGTCGGTCCTGACTTGTAATTGTGCGCGAGGTTGACTGTATTATAAAATAAAATCAAATCTATAACTATAAAAGAATGAATTATGGTTTTTTTCTTTCATTGCAATAAAATGCATGACATAAAAATGCACCATTTATTTAAATCACTTATTTAAAACTTTGACTACTATTTAACATATAATAAAAAGTAGGCAAGAAGAGCATTAATTTAAGCGCTTTTACTTATAAACATATTAATCTGATAAAAAGTTATTTACAATTGAAAATGGTGACTGAAATTGCAGGAATATTCAAAGAAATTTTATTCTTTTAAATTCGTTGATTTTCCATGTATTTTCAGTGACCATTTTCAATTGTTAATAATTTTTTATCAGATTAATATTTATATACTTAAGAGAGCTTAAATTAATGCACATTTTACGTATATTTTATTATATTTTGAGTCAGTTATCCATAATACAAACTTGTAGAAGTTATGGTTAAAAGAAGAGGTATCTTTTTCATTAACATAACGAATATTTCGAATAAATTACATCATATATCTCGAGAACAGGGATCCATTAGAATGAATTACGGGTGCTAGGCTTCATTTTTGGGTACCAGAAAACACCTCCCAAAGTCTGACCAAATTTCGTTTCCCGGAAGGTGTGCCCTCTCTTTGTCAGGCTGATCCCCTTAATGTATACTCGAAGTGTAAAATATCTGCTCGAATGCGTTTAAAATTTTTTAAAATCCTTCAATGAGATTAACGAAAACGTGCGTTCGATCCAATAAAATTTAATAAAATTACAGTAATTCAAAAAAATTGAAACGTATTCAACCAGATATGTTCCATGCCGAGTGTACGTTTTAAAAAGGTTGGTAATTTCATTTCCAACATTTCTTTATATAAAAAAGCGAATGCTGAAACATTTCTGAAATATTACGGAAGATAACTTTAAAAGATATTTTTGAGAAAGCAGAGTGCCAAATTAGTTGGCAACGTTTATTTAGTGTGGAGTTTGCTCTTTAATTATAAGTATAATTCTCTTTTATTATAACAATCCACTTTACACAGAATATAAAAGTTCTTTAAAATCAATATATTAGAACCTTTTATATATGCAGTTATTGAAAAACATTTAGAAACATTTTTTGTAATAGTTCTTAAAAAAGACTTATAGAGCACACTTGCTGTTATGAAGTAATGGTCAAAATCGTACATTTTATATCAAAATCGAGTTGAAAAATAATATATACATATTATTCTAATACATCGAGTTATGGCATGACAAAAAACCATAATTTTAATTTAAAAATTTATTTTTAATTCCTGATTTTATTAAAATTATTTCTATGTTTTAATTGATTTATTCATAGTTCAAAGTCAATTCTAGTTCAAATAATACCCGATATCGCATACCCAGAACAAAACTAAGTCAACGCATAATTTTGTAGCTCAATTTTCGTTCATGAAATAGCTCATACAAAAACAAAAACCCATATTACACTGCAACAATTAGTTGAAAAATGTTAAGAAACTATAATAGAAAAATAGAATTAAAGTAGAATAATTTTATCTCATGAAAAATTGATTCTATTGGCTTGGTTTTACAAGCAACAAATTTTGGAGTTGGCATAGTCTTTTTCTTGGGGTGCGATATATGCAAAATTTTACAGAAAAATATGAATTTATTATTATATACAAGTTATAATGGCTATGAAATTTGGTCACGTACATGGATACATTTATATATGTATACACGTACATTATAGATACAGATAGAAGAAACATTTTTTAAAGTCCTATGTATTTCAAATCAGCAGCCTCGAAAACATCAAAATTAAACAAACTGATTGTTTTCCAAATTTGCATTGTAACAAAGCGTTTGCTTCTATAAAATAAAATATAACTAAGAAATGTTAAAAATGTTCATTAAGTGTAATTATTAGAGTTAGTTATTTAAAATAGTTTATTCAATCTCATTTTAACTGTGAACCAGATTTTAACTCAATTAAATTCTATTCCTCACAAATTGTATTGGAAAAGAAAACAAAAAATATATTGATTAACTAAAGAGAGTTCTAGACTTCTCTTATTTTTAAACTTTTTAATAATATTTTTTTACATGTTATTGGAGAAAAACGCAAATTTTTGTGCTAAATACAAGGGTTTTTAAAAAAAGTTCTTTACTTCGATCACCTATTAGACACAATCTAATTTAAGCAATTGAAGAAAATTTTCAACTGTACATGAACAAAAGTTAATATTGCTGTTTAAATGAATTTATGGTCTGAAATAAATAAAACATTTTTTGAACCTATGCAAAAGTATAGCATAGATTAGGAAAAAATATTTAAATTGTGTCAAAACTTAAAAAGCTTTTGCACATCAAGTTACATTTCTTTTAATTTACATTAATAAGTTTTGTAACCCTATAATTGTTTATTATATTTAATTTATGAACAGAATAAATGTATACTACTTTTACAAATAAATATTTTTCGTAATTTTGTAATTTTGTTCGAGTTTATGAACAACGGCTTTATTAAGTTATAACAAAAATATAATAAAAATGAAAAATCGGTATAAAAGGATCAGTATAAGGTACTTTATCGATGTCGATAGATTCGAAAAGAGTCGCTAGTTTTGCAAAATCATCGACTTGCTCATTTCCCCAGATTCCCTTATGCGATGGTATTCAATAAGAACTTATGCGAAAACGACCCTCATTATTTTCATTAAATATATTGTATTTGCGTTTTATTTCTAATATGTATGAATTAGTATTGACGGACATTTTTGAAGAATTTAAAGCGAGAAATGCACTAAGAAAATCTAAGTAAATGGATATATTACAGTTTGTATTTTTTAACGCAATATACAGAGCATCACACAAGGCCACACATTGAGCCGTATATACGGATGTATCGTTGTTCAGGCGACGGATTTTTTTAGTGTTTATGTCTGGTGAAAAGCAAGCTGAACCAACGCCATTTTCTGTCTTACTACTATCAGTGTAAATAGTTAAGGATTGGTTTGATTTACAAAATATCTGAAAAGAAACATTTATATTGTTTGCTTTAATTAGTTGTTTGCCTGCTTCAGCATTGAATGGTACGGAAGTAATAAGCGTTTTGAAGTTGTGACAGTAAATGTTATATTTATCGTGAGAATCAATCTTATCACATAGGTTTACTGTACCTATGATGCGATCATTTAGTATACTTATGGCTTTATTTTTACGTTTTATAGTTAAATGGTAATACTGCATAATTGATTTGAACGAGTCGGATTTATTTTTTGAAAATTTTTTATTATTAAGCAAATAATGCTGTATTACTCAATTTATTGTTTGCCATAGAAAATCGATTTTTTATATAAAATGATTTTTTTCTCAAGTGTAGAAAAATAAAATGACTCAAAAACTTTACAGAATAATCATTTCCATTATATTAATCACCTTAATTTTTTTCAAAAATGTTTCATCATAAAAGAAAGGATACACGTTAACTAAAAGTCATGAAAGATACGTAATTTTATGTTCTTTTAAATGCATTTTCACTAGTTTGATGATATTATTTCTAATGCATCACAAATCCCGAAAAACTGAAACCTAAAAATCGAAAAACCGTTAAAAAACAAAAAATAATTCCAAAAACTAAACAAATTATTATTGTGCCCCTACGCATAAAAGAACAAACAAAAGGAGCCCTGGAGCATTAATTTTTACCGTGGAGTATTTGAGATATCGATGTCTACACACACACATACATACACACATACACATCCATACGGACATTTTCTAAAAATAGTGTATTTTGATTCCTTATGTCTCAAATAATGCTTGTAACATGTCTTCAGTATAACTTTCTTCTACTATCACAAAGCTTCCTCTTTGAGAAAGTAATAAGAGATAATGGTAGATAGGCGTTAGAAGAATCGATTTTAAAGCTTTATAAACATTCTCCGCAAATTATTTATTTGTTTTCCTAACCCAAGTAAAATTGCCTTCATATTATAAAATCGTTTATAAGTACACATGTATAACTATGTATAATTATATTTAATTATATATCGACGCTCCTTACAAAGACAAGCACATTTCAGATTTTTCGAAAAATACTAGTACTTCTTAGGAGTCGCGCATGGAAAGTAGCAATTTTTAAAAACTGAGACAAAATCATTTTTCTGGAGGATTTAAGAAAGTGTTAGTATACATCAGAAAATCTAAAAACTGCTTGTCCTCATAAGGGATATCGATATAAGAACTTATATATTTGGGTTTTGTTTATATATTCTTATATAAACTAACACTTTCAACAAAAAAGTGATAAAAGCCATATATTCGTAAAAAAATCTTCTAATCCAAAGTATACAAACAAAGTAAAATTTATTTCAATACCACTTTCGTTCATCCATCAAAACAGAAAAAAAAAGAAAAAAACTCGGCTAACCAAACACCGTTATCCAAACACCGAAGACACAACGAACCTTATCACCACCCATATTTTCAAGATCAATATAAATAAAATTGAATTCCGCATCCGCGTCTGTGCTCTCTCTGCACGACACGTATCTCTCTATTTTTACTCCTCCCCCACCCCGCTATTCCGCACACGCGTACTCTCCGACTGACCCGCGCTATTATCCATAGAACTAGAAAGAGAGCGAGAGAAGAATCAGGATACATAACCCTCTCGCCGGTGACTCGCAAGCTTGATGGTCCAAAGCCGACTGTCGTCGCTCGTACTGCGTTCACTCGTATACAGCGGCGGCGGCAGCGGCGGCGACCCCGCGCGACGACGCCTGCGCCTGTGCCGCCCTTTCTCTCTCCCTCTCTCTCTATCACTCTCTCGCCCTCCCTCTTTCTCTTCCCATCCTTCCGCGAGAGCATCAGCAGCAGCGCCGAGAGGCAATTCAAACCCGCCAGCACACAGTCGGTCGTAAGACTCGTCGCGAGGCGGACACGATCACGCGCGCGCGCCCGCGTTCCGGCCACCCCTCGTGTGCGTGTCCAGTTGCCTGCGGCCGTTTTCTTTTTTCGTTCTCGTTGACGGGTGTTCTCACGGGCCGTTTCGCCGAAAAAGTGTGCGCGACGCCAGCGCGAAAACTCGGAATTGAAATCATCGTCAAGCGCGAATGTCACATCCCGCCCCTCCGGGAGTAGCTACAGCTACAGCAGCAGCACGCGCACGTGAAGAAAGGCTTTTTAAATAGAGAGAGAGGGAGGGAGAGGGAGTGTGTGTTTGTGTGCGCGCGCGAGCTTTTAGTGCGTGCGTCAAAGCTACAGCTACAGCCGCACATGCACACAGACGTAGGGTCCCACAGCTGTGCGCGTAAACGGGAACATCGGCGCGCGCTTGCTTTTTATCATTCACTTCTCGTTCTTTTTCGCGGGACCGACTTCACTGATCTTCGCACAAAGTGTGCGACAGAGTCCCTTCGTTTTTTAAAAAGCCATAGGAGTTTTGTTTGTTTCATGCTCGCACGCTATTGAAGCACCAAATCACTCCAACTCGGAGTGAAACTAAAAACAAAGAATCTCTCGGTCCATCATGGGGTGCAACACCAGCAACGGCCGGAGAAGATAAAAAGAAAAGATGATCAGGTTGGCGACCCCCTGTGTCGCCGTCGCGTGTGTGTATATATATATATAATCGTGTCTTGTGCGTGCGTGCGCGTATAAAGTCAGTGGCCTGGCCCGTGCCTGGCTCTGTACCTACGAGCATCATCAGCAGCAGCGATGCAACTACTAGCACTACTACTACCGTTGAGTCCTGCCTTTGGTAGCCGCAGCAGCACGCGATCCTGTACCATAAACCGCCCTGACAGCTGCTGCCGAAAACTTCACTACAGCTGCCAGTAGTTGCGAGTTCGCCGTCGTCTACGTTGCGAAAGCTGAAAACAGATTCGAAGAACGAGACAGAGGAGACAGTGATTCTTATTTTTGCTCCTCGTATGATAATCACGCGTTTAAATCGCGGATTGACTGGTCGAATGAGGAGCCTGCGGGGATCCCGATTTCGACGACTTCGCCGGTTGCGATGAGGCGCTGGTATACGAGGAGGCGATAGACCTGCTATCTACTCCTCCCGGTCACGCGGCTGATCCGACAATCGAGTTGTCGCGGATTCTCCGAATTGTGCTTCGAGACTCCACAAACTTTGGGGATAGCGGGTTAGAATTGCAAAATTAAACCCTCCCACTGTACGATGAAGTCCTCCAGATACAAGAAGACATACGACCCTCTTCCTTGACTGATACAGTTGCGAATGAATGTAGCTAGCGAATACGCATGCTCTCGTAATTCATATCGCCACGCTGACAAGTGTGACAAACGCACGTACACGCAACCAGCAGCAGCAGCAGACCGTACGTCATCGGGGTCAATCAGAGCGAGTGGTGCTTCAAGAAAGGAGAGGAATAGATTTTATGGAAGCAGCGGTGGACGGGATGCATCGAGAGCAGGCGCTTAGTCTCTTAGACGGAGCGATGATTAATTAGCTCGCGGACATCTCGTTAACGGGAGCACAGAAGACTTCCGATATACAGCCGGGAAAGAAGCTGAAGCCGACGCGAGAATCAGGAAGCCCCGATCGAGTCGAGAGGGGGACCGAGAGAGTATATATAGGCCGTGCGCGGAAAGTCAAGGCCACCGGAGTTCAAACTCTCCCTATCTCTCTCTCTCTCTCTCTCTCTCTTTCTCTTTCTATATCTCTCTCGATGCTCTCTTAAAGCATGACGACGCCGCCGTGGACGAGGAGATACAGCGATGCCGCTTCGCAATCGACTAGTCACAGTCGCTCTTATCGGAGCTGATCCATAAAAAAAAAAGCAAAGAAAGAAATAAGCTCGGGGCGCGCACTGTCGCGAGAGGGGGAGGAGGCATCAATTTTTTCTTCCTCTTGGACCCGAACACGTGTGCGCGTGTGTATATTCGTTCTACTCTCCTTATTCGGCTCGTAAACCACGCCACCAGCGCTTCTACCGACGATTCCTCTTTTGCGATTGCAGTGGCGACAGATTGGACGTGTGGCGAGCAAGGGGAATTAAACGCCATCGACGATGCCTTGGAATCAAACTCTCAAAAAGCAGAAGCGGCTCGGCGTGGAAGAAATGTATTAACTGCTTCACCACCGACTCTCGCTCTCTACTCCACCAGCACCAGCATCATCACTAGCAGTGGTAGAACATCTTCACCGCACTACTTCCTTGGACAAGATTAATAGTCATCTTTGTACTCGCTCCGCTAAAGTGTTTCCGCGAAGACGAATTGCGCGAAAGGACTTTCAAGCGGGAAAGAGGGAAAGAGGGAGAACCAGCCGCGGTGAAGAGAAAAAAGGGAAGAACAATCTATCTAGCGACTCGTCTCTCTTTCCTGCATTATGGAGGATATCGGGTTGGCCCGCGCGCAATTAATCTGATCCGCCTATCGGGACTCCGGAGTGGGACAAAGCAGACAACGATAGACGGAGGAGGTTTAAGAAGGAGATTAAATAATAATAAGAAACAAAATATAGAAGTGGAGAGCACTGGGCTGCTTGACTGTCTAGCGATGACGATGGGTATTTGAGGTTATTTGGCATCCTCTTAGTAATCATCAGAAAAGGACGGGGACGAAGAACAACGTGGACGCAACGAGGACGGAGCCAGAGCGAGACAGAACGCGATCGAGGAGGAGGATGACGGAGTCCTGAAGTGGTGTCAGGCAATGACGGCGTCGCTGGTCTCGAGATGCGAGCTGTTGACGAAAGTGCTTCTGGTCCAGCTGGTGCTGCTGGACTCGGCGGTGCGGGCTGCCTATCCCGGTCCAGTAGCAGCAGCAGCATCAGCGGCGGTAGCGAGCCCCAGCAACAGTGCTTGCGACTCCTGTCGCTCGCAGATCGCCGCTGGCAGCTTCTCGTCGAGGAGCCAGCAACAGCTGCCGCACGAGCAACATCAGAGGCTGACGGAGAGTCAGGCAAGCGCGAGATAGCAGCAGGAGCAGTCGCTGCAGCGGTCTGCCGGGCAGCGGGCGCGGCAGCTTGCCGTGGATGCGGGTGTCGTTGCGAGTCGGCCGCAAGTCACGATGAGCATCGTAGGCCCCGGTAGTCCTGGTACGGCGAGCGACTTCGTGGGTAATAACATGAACACGTGGGACGTTGCTCGCGCGATCGGTAACAATAACGCAGGTGGCTCCTCGAGTTTATTCTCGACAGCAGCGGCAGCAGCCCTATTCTTGTCGTACGCTTCGTCGTCGTCGTCGTCGTCATTGTCGTCAGCAGCAGTGCATGAGGAGGTGAAACAGCAGCGACAAGCCAGTGTAGATCGTAGTTTTCGTGAACCTGTGGTTGACGTACCCACCGATAAGGTGCGCGTGGTGCTCTGTGGTGCTTCCAATTGTGGTTGTAGCGAACCCTGCCTGAAGTCTGCCCAAAAACTCGATCAGGTGGAAACAGAGGAGTTGGATGACGAGGAGGATCAGGAGGAGGAAGAGGATACCGCGGAGATAGTGGGTAGTACGGAGGAGATGGACAGTGGTAGCAGTGGGATTTTCGACAGTGACAGCACCTCGTCCCGGGAAGGCTACGACATGAAGGAGGTCGAGGCCGAGCAACTGTTGTTCGGCTATGGGGCGATGTCCGCGTTCGACTCGGCGTTTAACGGCTCGTTCAACGACAGCCTTGACTGGAACAGCAGCCTCTATAACGATACCTACATCCTGGAGGACATGTACCCGTCTGGATATGGTCTGCCCCACATAATCGTAGCCTCGATCGTGGTAACCCTGCTGATGATCGTCATCGTCATCGGCAATATGCTGGTGATCATCGCAATCGCCACGGAGAAGGCCCTGAAGAATATACAGAACTGGTTCATTGCCAGCCTGGCAGTTGCGGACTTCTTTCTCGGTCTAGTGATAATGCCCTTCTCGCTGGCCAACGAGATAATGGGCTACTGGATCTTTGGTTATTGGTGGTGCGACATACACTCGGCGATGGACGTGCTACTGTGCACCGCGAGCATCATGAATCTGTGTCTGATCAGTCTGGACAGGTTCTGGAGTATCACTCAGGCGGTAGACTATCTGAAGAAGAGGACGCCCGCCAGGGCAGCGCTCATGATCGCCATGGTTTGGGTACTGTCGGCGGTCATCTGCATACCGCCATTACTGGGCTGGAAGAGGTCGGCCCCCGAAGAGGAGTACCCCAAATGCAAGGTCAGTGTGGACAAAGGCTAATTTGGTTATGTTATTTTTTTAGCTTGATATTAAGTTTGTTAAGGTGGTTCTTGCTTAAGAGTCCGTTTGTAAGTCTTGAGTATATATAAATAGAACAGTGGATAAAACAGCATAGGCAAACTATATTGCTTATTCAAATTTACTAACAAATCGCATTGGAAACATACAAACTATAGTTTGAGTTCGGAATTTGTAATTTTAGATAATATACGTACGCAATTATAGTAAATAAAGGTACAATTTCCGATAATAGCTGAAAAAAGTTTGTTTCGCGAAGAGTTGCTTTCAATTGTAGAATGTATTTCAGTTAGGTTCGAGTTATTTTTACTTTTAAAACTTGTAATAACTGCAGAAGTTGTACAAAATTGATAAAGTAGTCTGAGCTTGCTGCATGCTTTTGATTATTGTGACTTAATTTTTCAATCACCACGTAATAGAACATTAATTTTATTTTCTTATTCATCTTTAATATAAAAAAGATTATTATTATTAAATGGGAATATATAAAATATTCGAAATTGTATTGGAATGCTTTAAACTCTATTGAAATACTTATCAAAGTAATCAAGTTTCAATAGAATCTGTTTTTTGTGTTTACTCAATATGTCAATATTTCATAATGAAACGTTCGCGCATTGTGAGTAACAAAAACGTTAATTACATCTGAATATTAGAATAAAAGTTATATTTATATTCATATTAAAAGTATATACGTATATTAACGTATCAGAAAAGGGTAGCAGATTTTTAATATTAAAATAATAATTATAATGCATATTTCAATAATAAATTAAACCACCTTGATAAACATTTTATTTAACTGTCACCCCAAAAACTGCTCGAAATTTAAAATCCTAAAATTGCTTCTTAAATATGATAGATTTGCAAAGCTGAATGTATATGTTGCAAAATATTTCTTTTACTGGCAGAGGTACAGTTTTTATACAACAGAAAACCATTCATAGATGTTATAAGGGTATACTCTGCTAGACAAAGACAAATATCGTTGGATGAAGAGTATAACGATCGAAAGACTTCATCTAAAGTTGTATTAATTTTGCTGTCCAGTAGGAAACTTTACCAATAGTTTGTTTTATTAATTAACTTGCCTGTGTCTGCGCACTATGTTTCTTCTTTGACAAATTCATAAACCTCTATTTTTGTAAGATCCTCTTCTCCCGTCGAGCACTTATGCACTTTACTTTAATGGAGAAAGTCTTAATTGCAAATTGAGGCGAAAATTAATTTAAACACATTTCCAACGGCCCAATGAGTTATAAATATTTACGCAGCGACGTCCCTTTAATTTTCACGGCTCAAGAGCTAAGCCGCTAGGAGATGAGACGACGTGGGAATGATTTTCTTCCGAAATTGGAGGAGATACTAATTATCTAGAAAAATAACGAGAACTAATATCCGTTGGAAAAGCATCCTTCTCTCACTCGAAATAAAAACACAAAGTTCCGTTTTTTGTTTGTGTTAGATAGTAAACATGTGCATCGAAGATAAATGTTATCTTAAAATTAAGTATAAAAGTTTCCTTGTACGAAAGGTATCTTATTGTTAAATTAAAGTTTTTTCGACAGGACAAAATTACACCAAACATTAGATAATAAAGTAACGTTAGGTTAACTAAAAATATTTTACCTTAAAATATTTTAAATTAAAGTCAAAACTCTTTAAAAGAAATGTTTTCATTGCATTTTTCAATATTTACAATCCAAATTAAATCTTACAAAATATAATTATAAAATTATCTAAATTTAAAAAAATATTAATTAATTAATAAAATAATAATAAATAATATTAATAATATTAATTAATTAATTAATTTTTTGGTGTGATTTTTTCTAATTTTTATTTTTGTTAATTATTTTCTTTGTTTGTAATAATCAAATTATTATTTTTGTTATACAAAATATCTTGATCACGAAAATTAATGATGAATTCGGGTTTGCGGCTTTTATACCACTCGTGACAAACACGCTTATAGTGAATAATACTTTATTTCCACTCGCAAATAATAATACTTTGAAAACAAAATGGCTTGTGCAAGTTTTTGCAGATAGATTATGGTAAGGGAACATAAAACGTATCATAATATACATATATATACCATTATATGTATAAATAAATATATTAAAACTATACGGACAATACATCCACAACCCATAAAAGCATTTTAATCAGTGCCAATCCAAGATTATTTTCCACCGAAACGATCTAAAATACCAACGAAGCCAGAGTTGAAGTAAAATATGATCGATTATCCCGTCTCTCGAGTCAAGTCAACGCGGTTTCCGTCAACGATCGCTGGCTATATTATACCTCTCACGCGAGACGGCGCTCTTTCCCTACGCAATGTCACGCTCGAGTGGATAACCTGAAATGCCAACTTGCGGCACGTGCACATAGCCAATTTCCAATCGGAATATTTTCTGCGCCGAGGTATCCTCGCAATACAATATATTTGCATGCATCGTGCAGATGCTGCTACTGGGCAGAGAGAGATGAGCGTGGGAGGGATATATAGAGATGGGCGAGAACGTCGAGTTTTTCATGCAGTCTGGCTAATGCCGCGATGAAAATTCTGTGGATTTCGGTGGAGAGCACTTTATTTTTATGGAGAAATTACTTTTTTGAATGGGTGGTAATTTTAATTTTTCAAAGTGGCTTTATTGTTTCGTGGGAAAATAAATGATTAATTAATTAGAGTACAGAAAGTGAGAAACGCATTTTGCAAAGAACACTTCCTTGAATTTCTCTGTTTCATTCTAAAACGAGTAAGATTTTTGGAGATAATTACTCGACAGCGAGGTAGCGTCTAAGTGTACGGAAATAAATATTATAAACTACTCTCTTTCTTTTACATGTATTACGTTAAAATATAATCCAAAAATTTTCAGCTTTCACTCTCCGGATGGTGATTTATTCACTCTCAACTAAAATAATATCTTTTTAAATAAAAGAACATCCTATTTTTATCATTGTAACTTTTAATGCTGCTAAGGGCCAAACGAGCATTCACTCGATTTCGCGTAAAAACTGAAAATAAATGAATTTCAATACTAATAAGGTTAGAATTTCCTCTTTTTAAGAGATCACTTAAAAAGAGTGAATTTTACACACTAAGATTTAGTGTATAATAGGTTAATTGTCCCTATTACTGACACTGAACCAGTGATTTCTCAGTTCAATATTAATTCTCTGTATATGTCTCTGATACTTGCATTATAAACTTAAGGAGGTTCGAGTAACGAGGTTTAGAACTATTCGGAATCCGGTTTTTGAGAAATAACACAGAATACAAATAAAAAGACATCATGCGTTAACCTAACCTTTTTTATAAGTAAGCCGCTTTTCTAATATTTCTTATATTTTTCAAATGTTATCTTAATTTATCATAAGCTTTAAGTATTATATATGCAATATAATCAATATTTTTTGTAAAATGTTGAAATTTTACTAAAGTTCCATTATTAATTTGCGCGGTATGTTAAAGTTGAGAAAAGTTTTTTACGCTGTTCAAGTCGAGGACAAGAGTCAAAAGTTTGCGAAATGTAATTTCATACTCGTTTAATATGCAAACAAAAATATTAAAGTTTCATTAATTAATTACTTCATTTATTTGTCTATTTAATTTTAACAATAGAAGTTCATAAACACAAACTTAATAATAAAAATAAGAATTAAAAAAGTAGCCTCAAAAAAAGTATACTTTATGCACAAGTATGTGAAAAATATTTAAATTAAAATAGTAAAATAATTCAATTTGTATTTATAACCCATTTTTTTAAACATATATCAGTGGTAAAGGTAATTTAATTTGAGTTACATACTAAATTCATTATGTTACATTTTATTAAGTTTTTATTTATGTAAAGTTCATTTTTTAAAATTCACGTAGAATATACTTTAATCATTTGAACCTGCAAAATTGGTAAAATAAACTTAATTAATTATTGCACAAATTTTCTACGTAAAGTGTGATGCAACACAAATAATTTTATTCTGGATTTTTTCATTATAAAGTAACTCAACCTCGATAAGATATAATAGTATATTATGTACCAGTGATAAAAAGTAAGTTTCTTCTGCCCGCATGTGGTTCACAGTAAGAGTCAAAATGAGTAAGCACGAGCAAAAGGCGAGTCGAAGATGAGTTTATAATCATGCTTTTTATATTTATAATTCTTTTTTTTACTTTAATTAGAATCGAGATAATGATATTTGATAAATTTACCTTTTCACTATTTATAGATAAGGTATCATATTGAAAATGCCAGTATATTAACGAAATTCAATTTCAGTTTAAGTTTCAGTTTAATTAATGACAAATTTTTTATTACAATAAATGTCGTTGGCAATATGACGCTGGCAATATTCAGTATAAAATAATGAAAAACCATAAAAAAAAATAAAGCCACCGTACATCAATTTAAAAATATTTAAATTCACAATTACTGCACTCATAAAGTGCACGATCCTTCATACTCTTTGAAATATTTTCACGCAAAATACTTTAACGCAGTCCAGTGGGCCTGTCCACGCGCAATTATTTTCACACATGGTGCACAAAGGCGCGCGCGTTTCCGTAAAAACGTCGCCGCCCCCGCCGCATAACAATAAATAACACCTTAAAACCGCTGTGCGTCGCGAGTACATCGCATATTATCGCGCGCGGAGGTAAGTTCTTGCTGACTCTCCTTCGTTTTTCCCTCGCTGGTGCAAGAGTCGGGATTGGATTTCTATACGCGCGCTTCGTATTGTTCGTTCCACCTACCGGGGCAAACGTCTTTCTTCCGTGCAAGCCTTCTCTCTCTCTCTCTTCTTTTCGTGAACCTCGTTCTTCGCCCGACCCTGTACACACAACTATTTACGCCACTTCAGCGAGCGCTGAAACTATACGCGAACACACAGTTTATACTTTTTCCGCGAAGAGAAAAAAAACGCGCTCGCTGGATTTAATTCTCGAGCTTGAATTTGAAATGCTCTCGCGTGGTCTCTCTCTCTCCCTCTCTTTCTCTCTCTCTCTCTCTCTCTCTCTCTCTCTCTCTCTCTCTCTCTCTTTCGTGTAATATTTTAGAAATGCCAGGCACGAGAGAGCGGGAGTTCCGAGACGGAATATAAGGAAGAAGGGGGAGGAAAAAAATGACCTGGAAAAGGGAGCATACTGGGTTGCTGGGATTCTTTGCCTCGCTCTCTTTTTCTTTCTACATCTCTCACGCGCGCTTTTGTTCTTATATATACGTATCACTTATTTCGCGTCTTTTGTTTCCTTCCGAATTATTGTCGTCCTTAGGATTTTTTTTATTTACTTTTTGACTCTATTTTTCGTAGCTGTCGTAATTTATAGTATTTTTGCATTCCTGGAAAGGATGATTTTATACATGCTGGCAAAATGTACGCATTCTTTTAAAGTCGAATTATTGAGATGGTATATTTTCAGTGACTTTCTTAGTGAATCTGTTTAGTTATTTCAGTATTACATTTCTTGTATCCAATTAAAAGTAAAAAATACGTTTCGTCGGTATACTAAATCATGAATATTGTATGTTAAATTAGGAAAAAATATTCTAAGTTTTAGAAATTAAATATTTTTGGAACTAAATGTCACAGGTGGCGGAATACTCAATAATTTCGACCCAGAGATCCCAAACTTTTTTACCTATACCTTCTGTATAAAATGTAATAAATATATCAGTTTATTGCTTTGATAGTGTACATCCGTACTTGATAGATAGATTTAAAATTGGTATTAAAATTGAATTTGATTTAATTGGATCAATGTATACGTTTTCAAAAAATCGTAAGAAAATCGATATATTTAAATTAAAATATTCTATGTAGGTAAGTCACTTAATTTATATAAATTTATAAATAATATATTATGTTGATCTTCAACACTATAAATTCATGAACTAAACTCGGTCATCAAAATAAAACATCCTGATATTAATATTGTAAAGCTTTAACGAGAACAAAACAACTCATTAAACAGGAAATGCGCCCCCAACTCGCACTGCCGTATAAATTACGTAATTGGAATCCTATTTTCAGAATATAATAGCTTTATCAATTTAGCAAATAATAATCAAATAAATAATATTAATTAGTAGGCCGAAGACTTTTACATCTTGCCCATCTTTAATTACTTATATAACTGAAATAGCGTTTATCATAATATTTTTAAATATAATCGAAAATAAAAATTTTGAAGAAAATAATGTCATCCGTATCTAAAGTTTTTATCTTGATTATTCTAGATGCAAAGTAATTACGAAAATATCATTGCAATATCGGGTAAAAGAAGTTTGAATAAATATAATGATAATTAATGCTATATATCGGGTTATCTTTTTAAAATAGCTTCCACCGAAACTTGTGCCATTACGCAGAATATATAGTTTTACAAAATTAAAATAAAAAATAGTCTCTGCACTTCGTGAAAAGTTACAAAAACAAGTTTTATATATTCAAGCGTCTGACTAGCATTAACTTTAGGCCATATCAGAAAAATTAATTTGCTCTAAAAAATACAATCGCGGTAAAAAGTTAATATATATTTTAATTGATTAAAATCGTAATAAGTTCAATATTTCTCTTATGAAAGTATATCTCTGATATATAATATTAAATATTCATCTATCAGCAATCAATGTATGGTCTTCATTAAAGGTTTGATATTTATACTTAAATCTTATGCAAGCAGCTCATATTATCGTTTTCAGGTATCATACGATGCATTCAATTTTAATATTTTCCACTTAATTAATTAAAGATATCTTGACTGAAATCATATTACTTTTGGAATAATTTTTTTCTTATTTAATAACGTTACAAAGTAGATAGTATATTGTTGATTTTATACTTTTAATTGTGTTAAGTAGTTAATATCGTATTTAGTCAGGCGCCTTATTATATGAAGTATATTCTTTCATTCTTTACTCAAATGGAAACATTCTGAATTTAAAGTAGCATAAATGCATTATAATTAGAGTGAAGTTCTATTTTGTTGTGCTGAATGTATCTGTGTGATTTAAAAAAATTTAATTTAATAAATTTAATTTCTGACGTATTCTTATACTACCAAGGTAAAACGATTTCGTAGCGCTTTTAAACTATTTATTATAAGTCAGTAGAGGAGATAATAATCGAAACGAGAACACATTCTAATTGAAGTTTGATTTAACAAGATTTTATATAATCAAAATTAAGAAGTATTTATTCAAGATTATTAATCTTGTAATAATTTATGTTATAAAAATGAATACTATGCCTATCCGTAATACAGAGTCAATATACCCAGAAGTTCTCTAATTGTTAAACATTTTTGAAAATCACTTAGATATAAAACATGATTAAGTACAGGCACTTGTAGAATCTTCTTAACCGAATGAATAAAAAATATTCACTTCACTACAAACCTTATATACCGAGCAACACTTCGTTGCTCCACTTTCATTTTCGCAGAAATAGCGATTGCATCTGCATGTAACACCCTCAAAGCCGGCTCTCACGTAAAACTTTTTACACAACACATCAACAAAATTCTTCGCCTCCATGCAAAATGGCTTTTTCCTTTTTTCTTTAACCTTATTTCTTCTACTATTTCTCTCTTCTCGTCATCGCTATCGTCAAGTTATATAACTATTAATTTTAGTTTGTATGCTATTCTAACGAATTATAGCATCCTTTCTTTGTAAACATTTAAAATTCTTATAAAACATCCAAAATTGAAGAATACGCAGCGCGTCGAGAATCCTTGTGACGTCAGATCATACCTTTAAGCTACGCGGTCTGACGTCGTTTAAACCAAACTTAAATAAACTATAACATTTGTATCTTACATTAAACTTAAAAAAAGCAATAAGAATTACAAATAGACTTTAATTCTCTATTCGAATAATAGACAACACAGAATAAAAATATGTATGGTAAAATCCAATTACTAATTTCATAAAAATATTTCAAGCTTTTAATAAATATAAAATAAATTTAATAAATAAAAATATTCACTTTTCGTAAATGTGTCTGCAATAAAGAGAAGATTAAAGTTAATTGCTTTGTGTCTCGTATGAACTATTTTGAAAGAGAAGTTTCACTCTACATATTATGTTTACTGGAAAATTTTCATGAAAATCTAGTTTGAATGTACATAATATAAATTTAAGAAGTGATATCTAATTAGAAGTTAAAGGTAATTACCCTGGTAGAAAATTATCTAGTTTTATCTAGGCCCTCGATTATTGCCATGGCCAACTAGATAGATCTACATAGTTCTAGATTAATTTTCCACCAGGGTATTATAATTATTTTATAAAAAAAGCAAGTGATAAGCAAACAGTTATATCAAGCGGGGATAACACGACAAGACCGGTTACCAGTCACACATTTGCAGGGGTGAAGCGTTTCGTCCCAGGTCTGCCTACTAGACTTGTCAGTAAGGGGCAGACCCTGCCTTAGGCGTGAAGAATGAATAAAAAGGGAATCAAATACTCAAGGTCGTGGTTTTCCAAAATACGAAGCTACTAAGTTCATCATTGCACACTTAACATAAACATCACCACCACGCAACTTCACACGAATAATGTGGCCACGTGGCCATCTAAAACAGGTAAAAAAGGTGACGCTGGTTGACCAGTCGACCGTTTGCATGTTCCATTATTCATGTATTGACTCTACGTTTGTTCGCGTTGTCCCGACATTGCCAACGTGGTCGCACTCTCATTTCATCGTCGAGTATTACCCCGGATCAATTACGCATGCTACTTCCGATAACTAACATCTTCCCAATCTGGTGCTTCCTTTGCAAATGTCTTTATCGCGTACGTCCCAAAATCGCTTTCATTTCGGACAATTTCCCGCGATTATACTTTCAAATACTGTGTGTTCATTTCTCCTGGTCTGATTATTTTACGCAGAAAAAATTACGGAGAATGAACACATTTTCCACTTAATTCCAATCGTCACGCTGCAATTATCCATTCCAACTCAATGACGTGGGAATGCACATTCCATTGTTTTCAACTATTCATTCCACTTATTACCGTTTCTACTCATCGGTATATGAAACCAAGTATTCATTTTCTAATAATAGTAATTAACTCATCCGTCCAACAGTTGGACTTAAAACTAGTAAAAAATAACATAGATAGATGCACTTCTTTTACTGCGCGGCGACATATTTTAAAATTGAAGTACAACCTATAGTGCTAAAAAAACAAACGAATCCCTCTGTATACAAAACTCGTACCTCCTCCACGACGACTATCCTCGAAATTCCTCGCCACCCTACGAAAAAGCCTGTTTCTCTCTTTTTCTAATCTCGCGTCCCTTCCTCTCCCTCCGTTCGTCACCGCCGATCTCGCGCCTCGGCATTTCCGTAGGTGCACTATTCTGCGTGCACCACGCGCGCGTCGGGCGGAGGCAAAAGAAAATGGAGTTTCCGCTCGTTATCGATCGCGTCGTCGTCGTCGTCGTCGTCGTCGTCGTCGTCGCCACTGCGAGGGGCGAGATCCGAGCGTTCATCGCCCTGTTAAGGGAATGGCATATTTCCTTCGCTGCGTGCACGCGCGCGTGTCGGATGTGCTGCTCGGCCCGCATAAAGCGCCTTTGTAACGGAATTACCGGATGTATAGGTGAAATTCACACTTGTCGCGAGGGGTGGTACATCCTTGGGAAGACGGAAGAGAATAAACGGCGCTTTGTCCTGTTTTGATTATTGTGGTCTGTATGTATGTGTGTATGTGTGCGTGTGTGTACGTGTGTGTGTGTGTGTTTGCGTTAAAGTGTATTAGTGTGGGTGAGTGCGCGTGTGTGTGTATGTGTATGTGGGTGTGGGTGTGTATGTACGTGTATGTGTGTGGGTATATGTGTGTGTGCGTGTGCATGTGCGCGTGCGTATGCGTGTGCATGTAGGTGTGTGCATGTGTAAGGATGTGTAATAAAATATTTTTCATAAAATAGTTAAAAATGCATAATTCTGTCTAGATCGCCACCGTGTTGGCTACGCCATTTTACTTTTTAAAGTTTAAACTTTATATTCTACGTTTATGATCTCGAAAACCTATATATACAGATATCTAGTTAATTTACTTTAAACTTGCGAAAATAGGTTACGGTTGGTTACTTGCCCTTATTTCTATATTTTAACAGTTAATTAATTTTTACCTACTAAGGTAAATATTAATTAAAATTAGAGTAACTTTGATTGAGTTGAAAAATCGCCTATATTCTATTCTGAACCATAAGCTATCTCTTATTAAAAGTTTTATTTTAATCCAATTATAGGGGAAGACCTGGGTTAAACCCAAAAAAGATTTTTTTTATGTGTCCAGAAAACTTTTTATGTTAAATAGCAATCATTCTGAAAATTTTTATGCTATCAATACTTAATAATATCTTAAATTTAACTGCTGCAAAACCTCATAATCTTGATCCTACATGTCACAATATATCACTATTTTCAATACCATATTTATTAAAGTAACTTTGTTCCTCACACGATTCTAGGTGACATAATAAACGAAAAAAGAAATATCGACGATTTTTCGACTTCTTTTTCGTTTAATTTTTCTTTATTGTTCTTTTTCGTAGATCCAATCATTTTTTTCAAAAATATTAGATTTTTTTAAGACATCGATGGATCTCCATAAAAAATAAAAAAAAATTTAACACATATCAAAAAGACTCGAATCAAATATGGTATTAGAAATACTGATTTATTGTGACGTGTGGGATCAAGATTTTAAGGTTTTACAATTGTAAAATTTAAAATATATTGTGTATTGATAGCATAACGATTTTCAGAATAATTGCATTAAACATAAAAAGTTTTATAAAATCGTAAAAAAAAAGTATTTTTTTGGGTTGAACCCAGGCCTTCCCCCTTAAGCGGTTCTCCCGTTATAATATAATAGACAGACATAATATATATTTATATATAAATATATATATATATATATATATATATATATATATATACATATATATATATATATATATATATATATATATATATATATATATATATATATATATATATGTATATATATATATATATATATATATATATATATATATATATATATATATATATATATATATATATATATATATATATATATATATATATAATAAGTACATATTTATATTTGTGTTATTTTGTTGCGTCCTCCTGCCGTCTAATTTAATTTCGTATGGAACAGTGAATGTAGAAAAATCAATTGCGATCTGAACCCCGCCATAGTACTTCGTAAGCGGTCAGACAAGGCATCTTTTCTACTCGATAAATTGCATTAATTGATACACCAGTAGAAATTAAAGTACTAATCTAGTTTAAAAAAAATCAAAAATGTTCTATTTTCGAAACACTGCTTCTGTTCAACATATTTATGTGCCAATATTTCAATTCTTAAAGTCTACAAGTGAATAATAATTTTTTCAGTTGACCAAAATTTATACCGTTAAAACCTAAATCAATCAACCAATTAAAATTAATTTAAAACAAGTACAATCGATTGCACAGACTACATACTACCACCAGAGACAAATACTGAAAAAACATCGGCCTGCAGCAGCAAAAAAAGAGAAAAGAAGAGAGACAAGATCGACCGTAGCAACTACAGCCCGAGATTTACCCCTCGCTGCAAATTGCAGAGATCTAAAAATACATTTTAGTCGCGAAAGGCGCTAGCTCGTGCGCGTTTCATGGAGCATAATGAGACACTCGGTGTGTACTGCGGCGCGCCGATTAAGGTAGAGTCGGGTAATGTGGAGAACCCAAGGTACATTATCTGATATTTACAAAACAATTGCTAAAATTAAATATAAAAATGTAGTGAATGTCAGTTAGCTAAACATATCTACTTTAGTGCACCAAAAGTTTTATATTGATTTTTTAAATATAACAACAAACTTAATATATAACAACAAACTTTACGATACATTAAGGAAAAAAATACAATTTAAAATTCTAAATTAATTCTAAATACATTTTTAGGTAAAAAAAATCAATATCTATTAATATCTTGTAACAATAGATCCAGAAATAAACAGGTTTTTCATCGCGGCCATTGAAAAGGACCTATTTACCTTTAATTTGAAACAACTAATATTTTATGTTATATTTTTATAAATAAAACAGGTTATATATGATGAATGATTTATTTACATTTTAAATTGTATTAAAATTAATTTAGAATTTAAATGTGCATCTGTGATCCTCTAAGGCACCTCATGAACTTAAATGATGTACCGATGCGACTACGCTTTAAAATTAATATAGGAAATAACGTTTGAATAATAAAAATGTGTAAGTTATTTGTTGTTCTATACAGTGATACAATAAATGCTCTTACACACTGAAAATATTAATAAATTCATATTCCCCACACTAGACGTATAAGGGGAAGTGAAAGGGTACTTTTCAAATGTGTTTTCTGAGTCCAGATAATAACAGAATCTCTTGAAAATTGAACCAGATAATATAAATGCACAAAGTGGGCATAGTAAACCGTTTTCTTCAAAAATTGAACACTTTTTGCATAGGATTTGGCTTATCGACTTTTATGTTTTAAACAATTATTCGACTTTCAACAACATTTTTTAACAAAACGGTTTACTATGCCCGGTGAATTTGCATGAGTTATTATTTGTGTTATTATTTGCAACCTGTAAACTGTTTTAAAATTGTCAGTGGTAAGTAATGCGTATGGGACCCTTTCATACACCCTTGTCTTTTAAAAGTAAATAATATTATTAAAACTTACAAACTAAAGTATTATTTGACAAATATTATGCCTCATTTAGATGATAAATAGTACATTATGACTTTTTTCTCGAGTTACATATAGTACTTTATGCCCATCTCAACTGTGCCATTTTTTGACTTGGAAAGCGGGATTAATGGACTGTTAAAAGACAATCGAAAATCAGGGTTATTGGTAAAACTTGATGAAATAAGGAATTTTGACTATTTTCTAGTAGAGTCACTTTTTTCCCTAGTGAAAAAATTACTTTTTTAACACACCCAGCCATAAAGTACATACTTTTTTCCCGCCGAGCCGGGAATAAAGCGCTACATTAAATCCCTACCCCCACTCTAGTCCCCGCCGCGACGCGACAAACAGTGCGTGGCGGCGGGAACTAGCGTGAGGTTAGGAAATTAATATGTAGCACTATTTTCCCTCTTCGGTGGTGAACGAGTACAAACTTTTTGGTAGGTACGTTAAAAAATTGTATATTGCACGCGTGAATAAAGTGAACCAGCAATTGTCAGCGTGTATGACGCCCTCGCTGCACTCGGGCGCCAAATCTCACGCAGTTATTTAATGGCTCATTTTAGTCCCTAGGTACATAATATACTATTTTCCCGCATTGGTGGGAAAAAAGTGATTTGTGGGCAAAAAGTGTAATTTTGGTCTCGCTTTTCAGGGAAAAAAGTGGCCATTTTCGTTCAGATGGGCATAAAATATATTATTTATACTTGAACAAGGTTCTCGGCAAGTAGTGAATTATAAATAATTATTTGCAACTAAATTTTATAGTAACGCATACTCAAATTAAATTTAACAATTATCTTTATAAATCTTTACCAATCTTTAGAAAAATTTGTATGACTACATTAAATACTGTATGCAATCGAAACCAACGAATTTAATTTCTTGAATTTAAACTTACCTATATATAACTTAAAATACGGATAAGCCACATTAGTTTACACGCCACCAAGAGAGAAACGGAGAAATGTTCTTCTCTTATGCAACGAATATATTTCATAATATCTGCATACCGAAGAACCGCAGTACTCGGGTTGGAGCGATGATACCATTCTCAGATTTCTTACTCGCGGGATGAATTTCTTGGGCGCTTGTACGTGCCGAACTTGATATTAAGGGCATGCAGATGCATGTAAAAACGAATGTAAAGAAGATTTTTTATATTACTTTTAAAAGAAGTTTCACTTCATTTAATGATTGGATTTTGCTGTACACTATTTTAGATGTTTTTTATTTATCAAGGGAGATTTTTTAGATGGTTGGACCTGTCGAACTTGATATTTAAGTGCATGCAATTGTACATATCGCATCCCCAGAACAAAACTATCACAGCTCAAAATTCTATTTTTGTAAAATCAAGCAACTTTCTATGAAACTTTACATAAATTTTATTATTGTATTGCAGTTTCTCAAACTTTAAAAAATAATTTTTCTTTAAATTTATAGATATATAAAAATTAAAGTAAAAATCGTTGGTATAGAACTGTTTAACAGAATGCTTGATCAAAGAGGAGTTAATTCAGAATTTATTTGTTGAAAAATAGCACTGAAAATATTGATTTAAGCAATAAAAACTTTATTCTATTTTCTTTTAATTTTACAAAATTTGTTATTTTTATGAAACCAGTACTTAACAATCTTCAATTACCTTGACTATCTCACTAGGTTATAATTTTGGGCGTACCAGTAGTTGAGAGTAGTTTGTTACCCATTTTATGAAATATTTATAAAAAATGTTAAAAGTCATATTTTAGTCATAAAAATTGATATAAAAAATATATATATAAATATATATATATTTAAAATATAATCACACAAATACATAGACATATACATGCATACATACAGAGCGACATTTTTGCAAAATCTATTTTTCTGATTTAGCATTCTCGATAATATCAAAATTCATTAAAATCTCAGTACCAAAATTTTACACTGGAAGATTTTACAGATGAATTCTATTTTATTCGTTAAGAAAGGAAACGGTTAAATTGTTTTTATAAATTTTGAACTGTTTTGCATAAATAATGCTCCTCTTCACAAGCGTATAAGTGCGCCGGGCCCGATGCACAGCAATATACATAGAAACGGTGTATACAGGGTGATGCCGAGGCGCGACATAGCAGCTTGGCAGGCAGCTGTAAGCACGGCGCGCTTCAATCTTTTAATGCGATTAGGTTCGTAGAGCAAAAGAGGAAGAGAGATGCTGCGGTAGAATCTAAAGAGCCGATATTCGCTGCCTCGCTTGAAACGTGAAAGGCGAGAGAAAAAAAATGAACAAGTTCCGACGCGGATCAAACATTAAGATTGGATCGGTTGTATCATCGGATTAGCACGATTCGAGGTTTATTCGTGGCTTTGAGATTACAGGGTTTATTACAATGACAATTGAGTAGTGTAGAAGATTTTCTGAAGTATTTCTTTTTGATATGCACTCAATCAATTTTGTTGAATTAATTAAATATAAATGTTAATAAGTATTTGAAGAATATTTAGATAATCGCTCTAACATTGCATGCGCTGAGAAAAGTTTATAGCATCGGTTACTAAATATGCACTAGAATTTCTAGCACAAAAAGAGTACAATTAAATGTTTCTACTAACTTTAACTAAACAAACGTAATCAAATTTTTTAGAAAAGAAAGAGTGTATTACATATGACATTCTTCATTTTAACTAGAAACTTTTAGTAAAGTTTAGTTCTTGATAAATTAAATTTACTACAAAATATGTTCCACTTTACAATTTTAAAGTTACTTAAAAAAATTGTTTTTACTAAATGCGTTTGTTAAGTATAACAAAAAATAATAAACTTTATTAAAAAATTACGTGACCCCAACTAGAATGTGATTTACTAGTGTTTAGTAACAATCACTTGGCTCAAACAGTAACCTTTTTGTTTTCTCAAAGAGGAAGCGCTGTTTTGATAAAAACAATTTGTTGCCATTTTGAACGTAAAGTTAGTATTAATATTGTTTTAACTCTCTATAACGTACACTTCCCTTGAAAATACTCACTCTTCCGCGTTAAAATGAAAATCAAAACTCAAAATTAAAATCCTAAATCGGTTGGATTGCCGTTCCGCCTACTCAAAAGGAAGACACTGCTTGCGGTAGAATAAAAAAGAACTTAATTTCTTGTCATAAAATTCAAAATGGAGATAGTATAACAACAAAGCAATACGAATGGGAAAAGCCAAGTATATGACGTTGCGGAGTTTTCTATAAAAAAAAAAAAACATATTTTTTGATAATTCCTTTGACGGATTCTTGCGAAAGGATATTCAAACTAACGATCTACCATGTTAGATATATAAATTTAACTAATTTAAGACTAGAAGAACTTTAAGTCATTCTTAAAGGCCGACCCTAAAAAACATATTTAGAGCTCAGATTTACTTTAATAAACTGTTGGAATATAAGTTTAACCATTCTTAGGGTAACTAAATACAAAAAAAACTTTTTTCTCGCTTTTAAAATACTCTTGTTCTTCCAGAGTTAATGAACAATATGTCAATTATTTAGCTAAAATACTATTTGCTAGCAAAATAGCAGTTTTAAAAAAAGAAAATGAGCAGAGACTGTCCTTAAAGTCTACTTTCATTCTAATGAGTACTGCTATATTTAATTAAGTTTAAACAGAAAATTTACAAAATCTTTTTTGAAAAAATTGAAATAATATTTAGAAATGTTTTCAATTTTTTCAAACCTTTTTAACTTACTATTTTCATTAATTCTAGCAATCAACATAAACTTTATTTTCATTAGCTTAATGTACCAGAGATCTAACTTTTAAGTTATACAGTAAAGTAACATCCCGCTAGAGACATTTTAAGCCGAACAGGATTCGAGGAACACTTCATCGATAAACTGTTACAGTATTTCCCTAAAAACTTTAAGCTACTCCTGTGATTTTGTTACTATAGCTTTTGTTAAGGAGATTAAATTAATGAATAAAAATTCTATTTGAATTAAATAAAAGTATTATTTATATAAGAAAGAAAGTATTTTAGAATCACCTTCTTAGAATATTTCAACTTATTAAAAATACATCCGTATTTTACAGTAGTTTTCCATCGAGTGACAAATGTATAATACTAAAAATATATTACTAATATTATTGATATAATAACAATATAAACGCGATATTCTACGAAAATTCTATTTGATATTAAGTCAATGTTAGTATTGACCTTTGACTATGTTATCTAAAGGTTTGTGCTCTCATTTTACTACTATATTCCTGAATGCTCTTCTGTTACCTCTCATTTTAACTAAATACCCAGCCCAATGTAAGTTGCATGATTCAATTATCTGATAATAACATTCAATGTATGGAGCTCTTACCAATTTCATCATCTGCAGACACACTCATCTGCACTTGATTTTCGAACGCTCCAAATCCATATTTCTCTTATTATACATGAATGTATGATCCTCAATTATGTTGATCTACTAGGTACTGTTATATCTGATATCTTTTATATATTAATGAATTATTTGATAATCAAGTATCCAAAACATTGCTAATGCAAACATAAATTCACCAATTAATTATTCTGATCTTCTGTTTTAATTTATTTTTGTTATTTCATTAATTAATTGATCCTGACATTCTTTCAATAAAATTATTTAAAATCGGGTAGTAATTTCGTATAGTTTCTTTGTACTATTGTATTAATTTTGACCTTTCGTACTTCGCTAACAAAGATATATTTTTTTAGAATGCAAATGCAGACTTTACAATTACGAGGAAGTTCATATAAATTTTAATACGAAAATGAAGAATACTTCAGTATAAATTCCAAATCACAGTCATTCGCATACATTTCCTCATCTACATAGCTACATTTTGAAAAAAAAGTACATAAATTTCAGTACAAAAATAAAGCGTACTTCGATGTAAATTCCGAATCACAGTCGTTCGCATACATTTCCAGGATGCAGCATTAAAAAAAAATCAGCAAGTCCTGGGGAGCTATATAAAAGCGCACAACGAGCCTCACGGCAGCCGTAAAATCTCCCCGCGAATCGTAAACTACCCGAGAACGTCATCGCGCTCCCGGTCGTCATCGCATTGATCGCCTCCATTAGTTCGTCGGCAGCAGCAGCATCTCGTCGCAGTGTAGGGCGCCGCCAGCGCAGAAACTCAATTAACGCCAGTTCGTTCGGACGTTTACATTTGCATGTTTGCGCGTGTACACAAAGCTCCGCTGAAAGTACAACGCTCGAGCGATCCCGCCCTCGCCCCGAGGGAGCGGACGCGAAACGGCGGCGAAATTAAGAAGCGGTGAGGGTGCCGTTTACGCAAAAATTTACTCTTTGTTTGGGAGACTTGACTTTTAATCATTTTTGTAGTTTGTAGTCAAAAGTAAGTTTGCGATCTGCAAAACTCCCCTGTTTGCCTGGAAAGAGATAACAAGATTAGACAGTGAACAAAAATACTTATCTGATTGGTGACATTTTTGTAAGTTTTTCATTAATACTTTTCAATATTTGTGTATACCTACAAGCACGAATGAGTCATATGACTTAGAGATGGTAGTTGTAAAAGACAATATTTATACATATGAAGCTTATAGTATAACAACTGATGTAGATGTTGTACGATAGTGTCGTAAGTGTCGTATGCTGATGATGGAACTAAAGCACAGGGTTAAAAGTATATATAAGTCATTTTACAGATCGTTCCAAATCTTTATGTGTAAGATTCCATTAAAAACATCTTTCATGCCCATCTGAACGAAAATGGCCACCTTTTTCCCTGAAAAGTGAGACCAAAATTACACTTTTTGCCCGCAAATTACTTTTTTCCCGCCGATCCGGGAAAAAAGTAATTTTTTTCCCTAGGGTAAAAGGTGACTTCACTAGAACATAGTCAAAATTTCTTTATTTCATCAAGTTCTACCAATAACCCTGATTTTCGATTGTATTTTAACAGTCCATTAGTGCCGCTTTTAGAGTCAAAAAGTGGCCACAGTCGAGATGGGCATAAAGTACTGTATGTAACTCGAGTAAAACGTCGATTTTTGCCTCGGGTGATACTGCCCTCGCTTCGCTTCACTCGCACGGGCAGTAAACTCACCCGCGGGAAGAATATTCGACTTTTTGCCCTTGTTACATAATGTACTATTACAATACTGTTGTACTATCGTGCAACATCTAAATCAGTGATTACATTAGGGTATCTGCACGTTTCGAGGCAGTTAGTACTGCAGGTGCCATTTGTACCAATGATTTCAATAATTTTGCAGAGTAGTAGTTAAATTAAAATTCAATCAGTTTTATCACTGATTTAATGATTTACTTTACTTTAAAGTACTTTTTGATCTACTTTACTAAACATACGTATAACATGAAATAATATTTGTGTACATAAAAATTAATTTTCGTACCTAAAAGTAACTTGAAATAAGAAAAAACTGAACTTCGAAAATTCTTGATTTTGAAGAATATTTTTTATATTATGAAAACTGTCGTAGAAATCAATAAATGACGTTTTAGATTAAGATAGGATCAAATTCTGATACATATTAAAAATATTTGGTTTTTAAAGGATTTGTAACTCTTTAGTTTTTCATCTTTAAGAAAAACGTCAAAGTTAATCTAGTTTGTTTGATTTTTAAGTAAAAAAACTATAATAACTACATACATAATGAATTAGATTTGATAAAAAATCTTCTTTTACTATTCTATAACATCACTAAAATTTTGGGGGCGGTTCGATGGCTCAAGTGGTAAACGTGTACCTCTTACGGGAAGAAGATACAAGTTTTTGGTAAGAAAATCGTTTTTTTTTTATATTTTTATACAAATTCTTAACTTTTTTCTTACTGTTGAAAGAGGTTTTACAAGAAAATTTGACTTCTTTAAACTGCTTTAATTTTGTTTAGTATTTTCGGTTTTATCTAAAATTTAATAATTTACAATATTTTCATAATAAAAAAAGTTAAATAAGGGCGTCCTAAGCAATGTTAAACGTCAGTAAAAGTCAAAATCCTATAAGAATGGTGGACAAAAAAATATTCCTTAAACAGAAGAGGAATCATAAATAATTGAGAATTAACGTTTATTCAATTATTACTACTATTTAACTTCAAAGTAATTTTTCCCTATTCTTAATTTTCATAACTTCCAGTTGCGTTTTATGCACCAGATTTTTTTCTTATGTTTCAAATGCATGGTAATCTACTTTTTAAATACATTTATTATAAACCTATATTGAGACCTATCGATAGAAGTGTAAATACAAATTTTTTACCTTGGTAATATTAATAATAAAATACATGATTTTTGTGGAAATAGAAAGCTAAAAACTTAATTTAGCTATCATATTTTAAAGAACCAAAAATAGAATAATATTGCAACATAGATTTTTAAGTTTCACTTAAAAGAATATATAAATTCAAGCTGATCAAAATTCACCGATGGCAGTTGCGCAAAACGATAATTAAATTAATGTCCTTTTTTGAAGGTTTTCTGGCTGCACTGATATTTTAACGGTAGTTTAGGGAATTCTAACTGATGAAAACATGTTCTTTTAACGTATTTTTATGTACAAAGAAGAAAAAATATATTTGTCAATACTTAATAGATTTTGGGTTTTTCTGTAGCTTCATCCCTTAAGACAACGGCTGCTCAAGAAACGCGGGTTTGAATCTCCGTCAGTTCGAAATTTTTGGGGATATTTTAAGAAAATGTTTTTCCAGATTTTTTGTTGGCGGATATCAAAATGGATCGGATGAAAAATTTCATCATAAGAAACGAGAAAGAATATATTTCTAAATTATGGTCAGAGAGCCTTCTTAAAGTCTACGAGAAGCAGCTCTCGCATTTTTTCCCGTCTCGAATGAAAGGAAATGATTAAGCGAGGAGGAAGGGCCAGCCTTCCGCAAAACAATGGCGACGTAGACAGAGACGAAGCAGCAGTAGTAGACTGAAGATGCATAAATAGATGCAAAACAGTTGGCGGCGGTTCACTTCCACGGCTCTCGGTCTTTTTTAACTCAAAGTACACGCGACATTCGGGCGCTCGCGGCCAAGTTCGCCCTCTTTGAGGCAGGCTCGCAGTTGTATTTATCAAACGGTCGGGGGAGGAAATTGTATCGACGTGCTTCGCAGACTCCCGGGGGAGGGGGGAGGGGGGGAGGAAGGCTTTTCTTCTCTGTGATGCGGATCGCCGTCTTAATTAGGCAAAAGTGCGCCTCATTAAGCCGAATTGCTGTTCAAATTGCGATGCTGCACGGAACAACGTCGATTTTAGCAGGAAGTACAAATAATTACCGTTTTGCTTTGTCTTTTCTCAATGTAAAGAGCGATATGTATAAAAAGGGATTCTTTCTGAAGTCAATGAATACTCTTTTGTGTGTTTTTGTTAGGCTGCGTATTTATGGAATGGAGTAAAAATTCTCTATTTTTTCTTCTGGAATGTTTTGCAAGAGAACTAATAGTGTTAATTTTTTGTTACTCTTCGTTGTACATATTTAAAGATAGTACTCACATTTTTCTTCTTATTTTTTTTGTGCATGCATCATTAATTGTGTATGTAACAATAGAAAACTTAGATGTGAAAATTAAAATACGTAAGTACTTGTTTTTTTATTTTCAAAATGTATAATATAAGTGTTTTAATATATGACATTATAAATACATATTCACATTATAGCAGTTTCTGCAATTATATATGAATTAATTATTTTATTTGGTTAAATGATTAATCTGTATAATATAGAGAGATTGTAATAATAGCATTTAATATGTAACGATGTAACGATATCTTAACGCGAGACGGCTCAAGGATTTAACAGAATAGGGCTCAATTTTACCTCACTGACGTGTACGTCAATCTGTGCTAAACGTATCTCCATCAATTGTTGATTGATGAATTTAATATCATTAACAAGTAGTTGCTAATATATTCTCTAAATTATAACAGTATAATTCATTATAGACAATTTAATAATCATTATTTAACCAGTTCATTAATTTAGTTAGTTATTAAATTAAATAGACTCTTGGAATTTTACATTGAAAGAATATACTTTTATTTCCTTATACATAATGTTAAACAAAATTTGTATTATGAAACCATAAATCCAAGAAATGTAAATCTAAATTACAATTATTACAATCAAGATAATATTTTAAAATATACCATATACCCCTGGTAGAAAATTAATCTAGAACTATGTAGATCTATCTAGTTTGCCAAGGAAATAATCGAGGGCCTCGATAAAACTAGATTTTGTACCAGGGACGACTAGAATAAAATAATACTTTAATGATTATCACTCAAGTTCTAAAATATACTGCTATGTACGAAATATTGCAGCATATATCGAATAAATAAAATGTCTATATTAAAATATTTACTTATTATAATTCGAAAAATAGTTGCTTATTATATAATTGTGTTGTAGAATCATAAAAAGGTCTTCAACAATCAATTCAACATTTATCTTCATCTCGTGTACTCTACACGTATTATTTTTTTTAAACTAGATTCATTTACAATAGTTATTATATAATAATATGAAACGGAAATATAGAAATAATTATAAATTTAAAAGATTTTTGGTTGATGCGGAGAATCGAACTCGCGACCTCGAGACTGCTATGCTGATCGTCTAACAATTTACACGGACCTATTACTTGCGTAAATTCAAAACATATATTAATGTTACACGTTAAAATGCACATTTATTATTTTTCTTTTCGTAGTTATTTAATGTTTTTTATACCATTCTTTTTACGAAAAGATTTATATAATTAAAATGTGGAATAGTTGACACAATTCCTAACTTACCGATGCAATTTTTTGTATATCTTTTCAATCATTTCTTCTTTTTAATATTGATAAAATAAAAGAGATATTTATCAAAAATATATAAGTACTAACCTGATTCCTAGCTTACCGGCTGATTAGTTTTATAATTTTCTCTCGTTTTTAAACCTCAAATTCATTACCACAAATCTTAATTTTTTAATTTAATTCAATATTAAATTTTTATTGGTTTTTATTAATTATTATCAGAGGAAAATTGATTAAAAAGTATACAAGGTATAGTTAAATATTTTTATATTTTTAAATTTAATTTTCTAAAACAGTTAACAATAAAATTTCATAAAAATTTCATAAAAATTTTAAAAAGTTGTAATTTTTCAATTAGTTCTAAATTTACCAATAAGTTGTTAAAATTTATTGAATAGGACGCCAGTTACTGACAGCTGAGTCTTACTATCCCACGCAAATTACTTGCTATTTATTTATTTATTTATTTATTTAAATAATAATGGTGTGGTTAACATAAAACTAAACTCTACCCTTTGAAAATAATAAATATTAATAAATATTATAAGTCCCAAAAAGTACTTATATTTTTTTTAAGGAAATAATAAAAGAATTACTATGTTATATATATAAATAATAATAATTAATTAGGAAAAGACAGGGAAATCGGATCTGAATCGGGGCTGACTTCCGTTGGTCCGAAAATCGGGTCAGGGCTAATCGCGGGGACGCTGTCTGAAATTCTTCCCGAAATATTTCCTTTTTTTCATTTCTACCAAGGATGTATATACACTTTTTATATGAAGATACTGAAGTGTCTGCTATGTTAGCTACTCAAATATCTTGTACTTTTTCATTCGTAGAAATAAAAAAATTGTCCAAGACTAGCCATTTCAAAAAATCTTCAACTACCTAAATTTTATTTAAATGAAATACAGTAAAACCTTATTCGAATTGTCACGCAAAATAAAAAAAAAACCTCACTCTCCATAAAACATACAAAAGAAGTACATTCTCGAAGAATGAAACTCGAGCAACAGCAGCAGTTTACCGAAATTCACGAGCATAGAAACTATATAAGAATCGCGCATTATTCTGCGACTGAAAGGAAATGATTAAGCGAAGAAAGGACAAGCTCCCTCCCCCCACTATCTCTCTTTCTCTCTCTATCGGAGACAGAATCCCGGTGAAAGGTCAAAACAATGGGACGAAGAATTACATAAATAGATGCAAAAGAGTGCTGCTGCAGGCGAAATCAAGGCAAAATCAAGGCGAGAGGGACTATATTCACTACGCGGCAAAGCGCGAGCGCAAATAAAAAGGCGCGTCTGCGCGAAAGTGAAAGCTCACGGGAAGAAAGTGTGAGAGAGAGAGAGAGAGAGAGAGAACAGGTCATAGAAAAGTGAGATAGAGAGGGGGAGAGGGACGCCTTCATCCCGCGTTTATGCACCAACTCTGCGCGTGCAGGTGAATACTCGCGTCTTAATGGCGCATAATTAATCTCTCCCGGCTGCCGTCTATATACGTGACGTCGTCGCCAGTCGAGTTCAGTAATTAAAGAAGCCTCGAGCCTACGGCTCGCGATACACCTTGTAGCTTCGGCTTCAGCCGAGACTTAATGTTTAAGCCAGATCCGATTTCGAGCGGGTCGAGCACTGCGTGTATCTAACTCGTATCTGCGCGGACGACTTTTAATTGCTGCGGTGCAACGGATGCTGGAAACCCGGCCGGGCCCCCCTACCAAGTTTCAGAATAGATTGGAATTAAGTTGTTTACCCGCTGCGATGTGAGCAAATTGAACGATTTGAGGGGGATGAGGGGAGATCATGGGATAAAGTTTATTGTGATAGTTTAGTGAGATGATGCATGTTGAATGAATTAATGGTGATCTTAGTAATTTGATGTCAAGTTTTTGATTTTGAATCCATTATGTTTTTCAATGGAATAAAAGTAAGTGCGATTATTTAGTAGGAATACAGTAAAGAGATTTTTTTTGTATTTGATATAGTTGATTTTAATAAACTATTTAAGTAGTATAAGTGATTATATAAAAAGATTAAATATTTATAGTTTTAAGTATATTTATTTTCTAGGGACTATTGAACAAAATTATGTATTTGTATTGTTACAAATTTCTTTCATCGACTAAATTTAGTCAATTAAAAAAAATTATTATTCTCAAATAAATTTTTATATACATAAATCCATGATTTTGTTTAGTAATCTCTATAAAATATTATATTCTGAATCAAACAATGTATTTTTTAATTCCTCCAAAACCTCTAATATTTCATTATCAGAATTATGTAAAGTTATATTTTTAAACGGTTTAATTACAAATTAAAACAACTTGTATTTAATTGCAATATCATTTAATTCAGTTTTGTTATAAAACGTACGTTTTCAGCTTTATTTTATAACAGCACAAATATTCTGTGAGTATTTTTGTAAGTGCCGTGGAACTTTATTCATAGCTATTTTATTAACTATATATTTTAGTGCTTTTGATATACTAATATAGAAGCACTTTTGTACTCCAAGAGAAGTTAATTAATTCAAGGAGAATTATATAGCTAGAGAATCATAATTACTATATTATGCACTAAAAATATCACAGTAATTGCATGAAATATAAAATAGTTTTAGTAATCACCTACATAGAGGAAGCTTTGTTATGCAGATAAATGGTATTAATTGTATTAAAACGTTCAAGAAATCTGCATTAAGGTTCTAGAAATCCAAGTATATTTTGTTAGCTCTACTATTTTGTATGTATGTTTATTTTCAAACGTTAAGTATATGATAATTTTAGTACAGATACAGTTAACTGATTACCAGGCCAAAAAATGTTATAGAAATTATTTCTCTATTTTGTAGATGTTGTAAATAGTTAAGAAAAACTGTAAGTATATACTGGTACCTAAAAATTAGTATTCTTTAATTTTAGTAACAAAAAAAGCAGCTGTCAATTCATTGGCACTTATCTTCCTCAAACTAAATAAATTTTTCCGAGATGAATTTCTTTATTCTAATATAAGGTGTGTTTTTTTATCAATGATTGTTATCAGAAGATACATTACAAGAAATTATAAGCTTAGGATCAAAAACTGCACGACATAATTAAAAAAAGAAATCAAAAAATGAAAAATCATTATATAACAAAAACGAGTAGATGAATCTAAAAAAAAATTTCATTTCATCAAGAAACAAAAAAGAGAGATTCGCAAAAAATTACCGTGTAATACCCAAGAAATAAGCAATGAAAAATTAATAAAAAAAATATATCCTCAAATATCTTGAAAAATAAAAGTCCTCATTATCAGGGCAAATAACTTAGCTCAGACACATTTAAAAGCTACCTTTCTGGAAATTTTCAAATAGAATAATGCCGTTTGACTCAAGTTATCGTACGACATATAAAATCGATTTTTCATACAAAATTAATTTTTGCTCGAAAGCAGAAAAGTATTCCGACTCAAAAATTTTATTGAATATTCTTCTCCATATTCACCTCAAATTTTTTCAAAAAAGAATAACGTTTTCGTGAATAACAAAAGAAGGGAATTAACTTATCAAAAATTTCTGGTTGAAAAAGATAGTTAATTTTAAGCTCTTTCAAATGCATTTTTTTCAAATTGATTATATTAATTTTAACCATTAAAATAACCTAAAGAATCTAAAACCCAAAAATCGAAAAATCGATAAAAAACAAAAAGAGCATCCAAGAATCAAAAATTTTATTCATCAACCCCCTTCGTATGTCAAAAATAAATAAAAATGAGCCGAAAAACATTAATTTTTACCGTGGATTACTCGAGATACATAGGGATACGGACATACACACACGCACGCAAATACACACACAGACACATACACACACATCCACATACACACACACACACACACACCCACACCCACACCCACACCCACACCCAAACCCACACGCACACGCACACGCACACGCACACGCACACACACATTCATACAGACATTTTCTAAAAATAGTGTATTTTGATTGCCAATGGTGTAAAACATGTTTCTAAAAATGTAACTAAAAATATTTTTCAAAGAAAACTTTTTTTTACTATTACAAAGCTTCCTCAAGGAGGAAGCAAAATTACAGATACTTCTATTAATAATTATTTTATTGCAAAAGTCATTAAAAGCAAACGTTAAAATAGGCAAAATTTAATATTAATTGACACTTTAAAGCATTAATTAAAACAAATTTCAACATGTGCAAATGGATATTACAACACGGTTGCTCGCAGTATAATTATGTTAAACAAGAACTAGTTTAATAGCTCACTAAGTCATTTAGTAAACTTATCTATTTAGAACATTATTACTAAACTTTAGTACAGTACCGTAAGGGATATTCGAAAGTGTCATTGTTAAGTTGAAAATATGGAAATAGCTACAGTATGAGATAGTTCGTAAAAGTGCTTCTTATATTTTTTGTAAAATTGTGTCACAGTAGAAAGCTTACTCTAGTCGCCAACTTATCTCAATTATGTCGAAATTTTTTTGCAATTTTCCTGCATGTTAAGTACATTGCGCCACGGTGTGTGTAGTCTGCTTAACTTAACTTTTATGATGTTTCTGCCGACATTTGCGTCAGGCACTTGCAGCAGAATAGAATCGAGATTCTGTATAAAACATTTCCACTGAAAACTTGGTAGCAGAATTGCGGCAAAGATGTGGCAGAAAAGTGCGAGGTCTTTATGCGAATTGCTTGTTTGTCCTTTTCAATCGAAAGCCTTCCATTTATTATATGTACTTTTGTTAACTCTTTTCTGAAGCAAATTATACACTTTACACAATAAATTTGAACTATATTCAAATCACTATGAAAGTTCGTTGCAATACAAATAAATTCCCGAGCAAGCTACTCTCGAAATCAATTAAGAATCAAATCAGCCGCTAAGTGCTTTCTACGCAAATTGTTAAAATATTTAGCGTCGATCCGCGAAAAGGACGCTAAAAGGGGGCCAAGCAATTACCGATGACGAGGCGATGGTCAACGATCGACCAAATGGCGTTTAAGCAAATTAAGGGACGGACGGACGAACGAGCGGCCGCGGCGCTCAGGCTGCGGTAGTTGCGGCGTCTGACCGCACGCGGGCTTTTTCTACTGCGGGGCTCGATTAAAGGCGAGGGAAGAATTTCAATTTAGGAGAAACAGATTTATGGCCAAGCGGAGTGAGCGAGAGCGAGAAGAAAACGAAGCACCGCTGCGCGGAAAGATTTTCATTATGTAAATAGCGTGAATTAAATAGTCCGCGCGCAGAAGTATGTTGAGAGTGGTTGCGGTTTTTTCATTAAATAAAATGCGTATTTGTATGAGAACGGCTTGAAGACGGCAAAAATCACCGAGTAAATTATTTATATGCTTTTTTTACTTGGTAGTATACATTATCGCTAGTTTTATTAAGTAAATAAGACATTTAAATCAGCATGCGTATACTATTTATATACAAAGTATTTTTTGCTATGAATTATATTTTAGATTGTATGCCGAGAAAAGAGGTACTAAATGTAGCTTATATTTATGATATATTATTTTTTAGAGGAAAAGTATTTTTTATGTGCCCAAGGTATAAAAAGAGAAATAGTATTCGTTTACATTTTCATAAAATATTTACTTTCATGCGAATGTACAGAATGTATAGATACGAATGCATTTATATACAGGTTATAAAAAAGCATATATACATACCGAAAAAATTATACCACAGAGAAAGAAATAGAAATTTATTTATACTGTTGACAGGTAAATGCAAGAATTTATATCAGAAACTATTCAAATACCAATCAGAAAATTGTTTAACTAACATTTCGAACTACAAAATGAACGAGCTATATTCCAGAACTTTTAATTTTACATGTGCGTCCAAAGACATTGACTCTTAGCGTTTGTAACTGATACCTTTCATTATTTAAATGTTGTTATTCGGCTTCACTAGAACTGTAACTTGTTTACATTAATATTAATATAACAAATAATACTTTAAAATTTTACAGAATTGCTCATGAACAAATGGATTATTCAATATTTAATTATACTAAAATTTAAAAAGTATGAGACTTAGAAGCGCCTAAGCTCAGTATAGAAGGCAGAAATGTTACACTGGCGGTTCTAAATACGTAATTTGAATACAAAATTTACATTCAAGCAATACTTGTTTATATGCTAAGAAAATTTGAGAAAAGGACTGAAATATTATAACAGAAGATATAACAGAAGAAAGTTTAATTCTTTCTCGTATATTATAATATTTGAGTACTTTCCTCAAATTTTCTATAACACACATATTACTTCAGTCGGTGCTGTCCTCTATGCCTATCTGCATCTCAGCGGGAAACGTCATTACGCGGATTAATGCGCTTGCACAAGAGAACAAGAAGCTGCTGTGGCTGCGGCTGCGGCCTCGAGAGCGAGAGAGAAATAAAGAAAAAACGCAGACGGAAGAACGAGACAATAGCAGAGTGCAGTCGCTTAGCATTTTCGCGGGCCGTGACCGCCTCTGTATTCACGTATATATATCTATATACACATCACAGACAAAAGAGATACAGAGAAGAGGGAAAGAGAGAGAGAGAAAGAGAGAGAGAAAGAGAGAGAAAGAGAGAGAGAGGGAGAGAGAGAGAAAGAGAGAGAGCGATTATTTAGGACGACGCGCTAATCGTCGCGCCCCGGCTTTTCTGACATTATTTTCTCCTATTCCAACTGCGCTGCGGCACCTGCAACGACAGTCGACTGATGGCTCACTCTTTATCTCTCTCTTTCTCTCTCTCTCTCTCTCTCTCTCTCGCTCTCTTTCGATGCTTGAATTTCCCTGCGGGAACTCATCTGAATTTCGCCACGGCTCTCCTCCTGTCTTTGTCTTCGCCTACTGCGCGCTCTAGCGCTTTATCGATGCCTTCCTTTTCTCGCATCTTATTCGTGCCACCGTGGGATTCCTTTTTCTGTCTCTTTTATCTCTCTTCGGGCTCTCTTGGCAATCTGTCTGTCCTTCTCGCTCTCGCTCTTTCCTTCTAGCTCTCTGGTGCTCGATTCGGGAGTTCGCTTTTGAGCGTTACTCACGGTGTTTTTGTTTTCTCTCGATATTTTACTCGCTCTCTTTCTATCACCTTCGGCTTTGAGGATACATTATCTGGGCAAAGTACTTCCTCGCTATCAAGCTTGTGCGTGAGAGGTTAATTGGATGATTATTTATCGGTTTTGTTGGTGATTAATTGATATACAGCTTTCGATTGTACAGCTGAATTTTAGGTCTAATACGAGGAAGAAATTTTATTCTATTGTCTAATGTTATGTCGATATAAATTGATAATTACAATACCCGGAGAATTTCGATACATTTTACCAATAATGTAAAATACTTGAATCCTCTGTATTTTAAAAATCCGAACAAGTATCGTTAAACCGTTGATTTCACATACAAATTCACACTTGAAAAATGTATAATAAATTTTCCAAATATATTGAATGAGGTTTCTATTAAATTAACAAATTGGAATAAATTCAAGATGAAACATAGTAAAATTAATTTTGGAAAACGTTTTGCATTCAGTTCGATGCTGTTTAAATACAAAAAATGTATTGCCATGAGATATTGAAAGCGACATGAATATTTACTTAATTAAAAAGAAACGTAAAATTTACTAAACGTAGTCTTCTATTCTAAAATTCTAATAAGATACATTCATAATACAATTAAGCAAATGCCCTGTTTACTAAGTTTTCTTTTACAATTTTATGCTAAAATATAAAATAAGTTTAGAATCTTATCAGAGTAATAACCATGCAGTACAATGCATAAACATTCGCACCAAACATTACCGTAATGTGATAATGCAGGTAGAATTTGAATACCCTCTTTAAATGGTTGAGTTTAAACATTTTAATGTTCACGTTTTCATTGAAATTGGATCTCAAATATCTGAAAACAATTTTATTACCCGCACGTATAAATTTATTATTTTACTGTTCATCCGCAAAAGCAAAACCAGAAAACAACAGCGCTTATAGAATAAAAGTCCAAAAATATTTCTTTTAAGTATGCAACAGCGAATCGAAAATTTTCATAATTCCAGCAATATATATTCCGCTCAATATATAAACAGAATTCCAATAAATGAATTTACACTTATACACCCCTCGATTAATGCTTTAAAAAAAATACAATCCAAAGAGTCTGCACAACCTACTTCGAATCATCAAAAAACCCTCCCCCCCTCAAAAAAAAACGGCGCATAAATCACCGGAAAACGCCGACCTTTTATCCCGTCGCACATGCGGCCTCCGATGAACCGCGAAAAAAGTGCTCCGACTCTCCTTCCTCTCAGTTTTTCCATGCACGTCACCCACTGCATCGAGAATTTCCGCGCTCCCACCCTCAGTAGAGACAAAAAAGATCACCCCCTCATCTCTCTCGCTTCGTCTCTTTGCACATGCAAGAGGGTGGAAGCAGCAGCACAATCGACTGCTGTTGCTTCGCGAGTCTCCCTCTCTCACTCTCACTCTCTCTCCCTCTCGACATTAGCTTCCACTTCCCCCTTCTCTATTCTAGAGAGGAAGAGGGAGATGAACAATGTCGAAGCTTCAAGCTACAATCTACGCGGATGGAGCGATTCTGGCGGTTTCTGTCGCAGCCATCCACTTCCGCGCGACGCAGACGACGACGATTCTTCACATTCTGCAATTTCTCCGATGTCGTTTCGCTCTCCCCTGCGTGGCACCCTCTTACCGTGCCCACTTTCGCTGTACCCACAGTACAGTTATTTGCATCGAATCACGTGCGTGTGAGTGTGGGAGTGTGAGACTGTGTGTGTGCATGCGTACGTGTATGTATGTATGTGTGTGTCCCTCTATATCTCCATTAATACACGGTTAAATTTAATGTTTTTGGACTTATTTTTTTTTTGTTTTATTATTTTAGTTATTCAAGTATTCTTATAGGTTAAAATTAATATCATCAATTCCGATAAAATGCATTTCAAAGAACTTAAAATTACATATCTTATGTTTTTGAGTATGTGTATATGTGTATATATGTGTGTGCGTATGTTTGAGTGTGAAAGCGTATGTGTATTAGGTGTAAGTTAACTCAGTCAAATATGTAATTTTTAATGTTGGTGTATGCTGTGTAGAAGGTCTTACTCAAAATTTGCACAGTATAATATAATAAATTTAAAATTTGACATAAAACTATAAAATGTACCCACCTGATGAGTGTTGAGAATAATGAGATCATTATTAAAAATGTTTATTCTACTTACGACTCATATAATGAGCACCCATTTAATATTAAAATTGCATATTAAATCAGAAACTTCGAGTTAAAATAAACTAAAAGATCCATAAATAAATATAAAAGAATTACATAGATAATGTAATGAAATAAAGTATAGGCTAATAAAGAATGAAAAGATAATTTAGACACTTTCTTTATGTACAAGCTACAACGGCTCTCAAGAAAGCTAAAACTACTTTTTTAGTGTTATGTTCAAGTTCCAGGCTTCCGAAAAAAGAATTCAGTTTTAAAAACGAGAGATTCTTTTTTTGCTGATAGTTTTACATTTTTTTGCCAGCGCTATTTTAGAATCTTTAAAACGGTGATTATAACATTTTTTGTCTTGATATGTTGGCTTACTATCCTCCAAATCTCAAAAAATACAACTAGAATCAAAATATGAATTTACACAACTGCACGATTTCCAGCATTTAGCAGTTGAATTTTACACTTGTCTTTTTACAGTACACGTACATTTGTAATTCACATTTACATACGCGTACCTATGTAAACATTCGTGTTCACAAGTTCGTGCGTGCGAAAACACATGTGCGTGTGTATGCCTGCATTTTCATGTATATATGAAAATAAAAGTGCACGTGTACATTTACGTCTAGTGTACTGAGAAAGGGAGAAAGAGGAATGGTGGAAGGGGATGACGTATACTAAAACTACGTTGAATACGTCATACTGCCAGTAGTCGATGAGTTTTTCGGTTTACTGCTCTCCGCATGACGTTACAGCGGAAGCTTGAGCGGTAAAAGTTTTCAAGGAAAATTTGGCTCTTACCCTCGAGGAAGATATTTCGCTATATTTTTTTCTCCTTTTGCAAAGGGCAGTTTAAAAAGAGATGTATCATAGTGACATCGCCTATAACACACAATTTTAAAAAAATAAGAAAATATTGATTTACGATTTTATTAAAATCATTATAACACATGGTCAATACGAACCAATTTGTATTTTATAAGTCTTTCTTAACTAAGAAAGTCTCTAATTTCTATGTGTGTGTTGGAATTTTCAAAACAAAATTTTATGTTAAAGTTACAGGTACATAATGAGACAAAAACGGGTCTAATGGTCTAATCTAATAAATCACATGTTTCATATAAAATTAATCAAACTTTATCAAATTAGATTATTTTTTGTGGTAGGTACAAGAAACTATAATATTTCTGGAAAGCTTTTCGAAGTTCAGAATTTTAATGTATTTCAATGTCAAAAGAATTTTTGTTTTGTACTTTTAACCATAAAAATGGTTTTCATTGATTCAGATTCATTTTAAAACACTTGGTTGAAAAAATCAATGAAAGAATTGCTTTTTAAAAAATTTAAGGTGAACTTCGATATTCTTATTCTTCATTTCTGCTATAATAATGAAATTAAGGGGGCAGACCTGGGTTAAACCCAAAGAAATATTGTTTTTATAAGTCCAGAAAACTTTTTATGTTTAAAAGCAATCATTCTGAAAATTTGTATGTTATCAACACACAATAATATCTTAAATTTTACCATTGTAAAACCTCAAAACCTTGATACTAGACGTCACAATAAATCATTATTATCCGTACCATATTTATTAAAGAAACTTTTATCTCCGAAGGTTATTCGACTCTCTTTGATAGGTATTATAAAAGGGCGGAGCACTTTTTTGTTAAAAATTTGCTTTAGAGATTTAATCGATTTTAATAAATATGGTATTGAATATAGTAATTTATTGTCACGTGTAGGGTCAAATTTTTTAGGGTTTACGACGGTAAAATTAAAGATTTTATTAAGTGTTGATAGCATAATAATTTTCAGAATAAATGCTTTTAAACATAAAAAGTTTTCTGGACTCGTAAGAGAAAAATCTTTTTGTGGGTTTAATCCAGGCCTGCCCCCTTAAGTGAGCACTAGTAAACTTCATTGTCTACAAAATATAATTATCACAATCCAATAATACCACATTCCCTCTTTCGAATAGCGCGAAATCATCCCCAACGGAAAACCTAAAACAAATTCCCCGCACCCCAGCCGCAATTCCCTCGACCCGCTCGCAGCTCGCCTAGATTCACGATTTTTTACGAGCATGGCGCGGCGGGTCAGCGATACGGAATTTTCGACAGGAGAGAGAGAGAGAGCGCCGTCTTCCCGGAAAATCCATTCTCGCCAAAGTGGTAATTTCGCGCGTAAGCTGTGCGCGCTGCGGTGCGACGCGCGGACAACAGTTGCGTCGCACGCGATCGGCTTTGAGGTAAAAGTAGAATCACGATTTCCGAGAAAGACGCGAGGATGTAGGGAGTAGTTCACGGTGTTTTGTGATATCGATGGAGATTGGCGTATGCATTTGTTGCCGGAGAGAAGAGGTGCGTGGAAATGGGGATCGCGGATGTTCGGTCGTAAATGGAGTTTATTCCGAATAGCTGTTTCTTTATCAAAATCTGTACTAAAGTTTAGATAAGAAAAAAATAATGTTAAAATATATATATATATATATATATATATATATATATATAGCTATAAGCAGTTCAGCTGATAGATAGTATACTAATTTCTTTTATAAAAAAAATGTTATAAAACCTTCAATTTTGATTCTTACAAATTATCATTTTGAAGGTATATTCATAGGAATTTCACAAATTTGCGTATCAATTTTCAGCTATTTTTTTATTAAGTAAAATAGAGCATCTTGATAATTATTCTAGCGTTTACCACATTGCTATATATCTTTGAAAAATATCTGCATGTAAAAATAATAAATGAAACAGCTATTTTATATTTTTTTTTCAATTTAAACAGCTGACGGAGGCCCGGTTTATGTGAACCCGCGGCATCAAGAAGGGAGAGGAAATTAATAATGTTACTTCGATTTGGCATGATTATAATTAGGATTATGGAAGAAACAGGGATTCGATGTATGTAGAAAGGGGCAGGGGGGGTCGCAGTATAGCGAAGTTTGGTAGGAGATGTGGGTGGATTAATGATAGTGGCGATATACGCAGAAAGGTTATTTAAATAATCCAACGCGATTATATTAGTTGGTCGCACTTCCCTTCGGAATATAGACTAGAGTTTCTCAGGAGTGATTAACAATCGCGAGTCTGTACAGAAAGATGGTGCGCGGAGGAATGATTTCTCCTGGTGTTGCTATATAACAAGACTGTCGCGGAGCGGACGATTCGAGATTCGATGCGAGAGTGCGCGTGCGCAACTGTTGTGGAGTGGACGGTACGGAGCAGAAGGTCTTTAAAGGACATGGCTTGCGTAATGGGAGCGCGTAACCTGCGTTCGGTCCCTGCAGTGTGGTATTAGGGCCAGTCGTGTGGTGAGAGAGGGAAGCGCCGCCTTTTTTTTTCTTCGAAGTTGTCTATAATGGCATTAGCTTATATGCTCCACATTACCATTACTTGTGCACTTTATGATTATTTCTTTCTTGAGATATAAGCCAACTCTTTTCTTGGTAGAAAAAGCGAGGCTCACGCTTGATTCTCTTGGGCGGCCCGTGATGAGTCAAGTGTGTGTCATTACCAGACACAATTGCTAGATTATAAATGGAATATACCAAATTACTATTACATACTAATGATCATCTATGGGTTTACTGAATTTATCCTGGATATCTGATCATATGCCAATATAACAAATTAATATTTAAGAAAGTCTATTGATAATTTCAAAACCCCAAAAAATAAATTATCTGTGCAATGTGTATTTGTTTGTTAAAATTGGGTTTTTATTTAGATTTCAATCTCATTTGAACATAGAAAATTTACTATTAACATACCAATTCTATAATTACACGTGTTAACAACATTACATATGTTGTCTCCAATTGTGATTCTCTCTTTTGTTAAATTTATAATTAATTCGTTTCTGAATTGATTTACAAGACTATAATACCATATGTTCTATACTCACAATATTCTTTGCTTAAAATATTTTTGAAAACCGCATGTCTCATTTGAACATAGAAAATTTACTATTAACATACCAATTCTATAATTCTACGTGTTAACAACATTACATATGTTGTCTCCAATTGTGATTCTCTCTTTTGTTAAATTTACAATTAATTCGTTTCTGAATTGATTTACAAGACGAGAATACCATACAATATGTTCTATACTCACAATATTCTTTGGTTAAAATATTTTTGAAAACGGCCTGTGCAGTGCCCATCAGAGTCCCTGGATTTCAAGGGACCGCGCGTGATGTGTGCGACTACGACAGAGAAACTGTACCCTTGCGTCTATAGGAGTCCCCGAGTTTCTAGAGATGCGCATGTGACAGCGAGGGAAGATACTTCTTCTACGTGAATATCGGAGGCCCTGGGTTTCTAGGGACGCGCATATATGTGCGACTGCGACAGAAGGTATTTTTCTTTGCGATCATATAGGAGTCCCAGTGTTTCTGGAAACGCGAGTGTGAAAGAGTAAGTCGTCCTTTATTTCTATAACGTTGCGCGACGCGGTTTTTATTCGTGAACAATTTTCGCGAAGGCTGCAGCGTGCGGACGTCACAGCAACTTTAATTATTTGAAGAAAACATCATTTTTTAAGATATAACCTACTGTAAATAAACTTTTTATTATGAATTTCAGACAATAAAATCCGTACTTTAGAAAAGCAATACTTTATAATAGATGTACTAACAGCGTTATAATATTGAAAAATTTATTAGCCAAGAAACAAGTTTTTATATTAAAAATGAGCTATTACAAAAACTTGAACTATATGTATTATTATATAAAGATTAAAGACAAGTTAATATTCAAAATACAAATATAATATGAAAATGGTTGAAAAAAAATTAATGGTGAAATTGAATGGTTACTATTTTTCTATATGATAAACGAAATTCGATATTTTGGCTGATATTTAACCATAGAGCCACCTCAATTATTGAAATTATAATTTATCAAACTGAAAATTCCATTGAAATCTTCTTTTATACTATATAGAAGGCTGATAAATTTACGTAAAGGACACAAAGTTGTTAGTTATTTATTTGTTAAGGTATTCCCTTTGAATACTTTACTACGCTGCACATCTGAAGTTTAGATGCATCTCGAGTTTTTGTGATGATTGATTAAAATGACGGTTTTTCATATAATGAAAATGGAGCAAATTCTACCAGAGTTAAGAGAAAGAGGTTAAAGCTTTATGTGATTTAATAAAATCAATTTAAAAAATTCGTTCATTTCAATTCTCTTAATAGCGCTGGCAAAATTAAATAAAGGATTATATAGACACATAACTTTTCTCTTCTATATGTAATATTATTTCTTTTTATAAAATATTGCACGCTGAATGTTTTTTTTTATTGAAACAAAAATTAACTCGTTACTGTCATCAGGCACGCAATGGATGGATCAACGTACGCTCGCAAATTAATTAACAGATGAGTTTTTGCGAAATGTCAGGACGATTTGCCCATAAAAGTTCGGAGTTTAATAAGCAAAGTAGACGGATGCATTAATTAAACGCTGACGCGCAAAAGAACAGTATCGCCCGAAAAAAGCTAAGCGAACGCGATCAAAAAAATTGGTCGCGTAGCGTTTAATTTACGCGTGCACGAAGAAAAATATTTGGCGTAAAAAAGAGTGCATAATAATTTACAAGCGAAATACCAAAATTTCACTCCGAAATGAAAAGGTAATTTTTCAAGCTTTGCACGACGAAAGGGCGCGCGATGTAGACAAAAAAGCTAAGTAAATACGGCCGAAATTATAATTGCAGTAGGAAGAAATAATTTATTGCCGGACGAATATTTGCCATTTCGTTTGTCGCATGCTCTCTCGCGCGTTTGCATGTTCACGTACGTGTACACACTTTTACGCCGGGCCGCACAGGTTTATCCCGAAATATTAATCACCGGGGCGGCGCAAAGTGCTTTTCATAATTGAGATAATGAAAAAAAAGGGGAACGGAATTACTTTATCCGACAATTTCTGCTTTGTGAAGCTCTGAATATTTTTTTACACATTTTCTTTGTGTCGAACCTTTGCTGGTGAATTTTCTATCATTACAAATTCATAGCATCAAAAATAGTCAAAAATTCAACTAATGCAAAGTTAATTAAAGTATCGATTGCGTAATGAAATATTATATTTATTAAGTTATTTTCTTCTAGAGCGTATACAAAATTTATTAATACTATCGCGATTTTATGTGAAAATGTGCTTCCGTGCTTTTATCACATTAATTACCGAGCCGTATGATGAACAAACATACGCGCCGAGTATTGCCGTAATGTTTGATGGTACTGAAGGGATTGAAATAACCTCCTTTTAAATTCCGAATTTCAATATTACAATGTTCATGTTTTCAATAAAATTGGATTTCAAATATTCATGAACAAATTTAGTACATACACGTACGTAAATTATTTTACTGCAGGTCAGAAAGAGAAATATAACAGTAATGAAAATAGGAATTAATTCAAATACGAAGAATTAACTTATTAAAAGTATGTTAGTAGTGAGTCGGAATGGGTTTCATACGATATGGCTTCATCCCCGTGTAAAATATAAGTCTGGGACAAATCTGGCAAAGGAACTATTGCAAAAATCTGGCTATGGAGACTATCCCAGACTTTTGGCAAAAAGTACAAAACAAAAGCATAGCATTCATCCAAGTCTGTAATAACCTACATGTTTGTCTTTTTTTACAGATATTGAAATTTCATAGAAGATTGTAATATTTAAAAAAAATTCAACGGTTTAATTGAAAACTATTATTCTTTGCGATATCGGTCGATATTAACAATAAGTGTAGTATGGCTTACAGTCTGAGATAGTTTCCGTAGCTCGACTTTTGCAAGATTTAGGTGGGCTAATCCTGTTATATTAAATTTGTTGTTGAAAATGATTACAATATTTTATTTTTAAAAATATTATATACAAAGTTATAAAATAAATCTGTAATAGAGTTTTGTGGGTGAATCCCATTTCTAAGATATTACGAACGTCTGCAAATCCAGACTACCTGGGTTATTATTATACTCATATCGTTAATTTTACGTCTATTGCTAAGTGTATATATAATATTGTATTTATACAACAAAATCGCTTACCAACTAATTTTCACAAGTTTGAACATTTAAACATTCTAGTTCCATAAAATATTATCGTATTGTTAACTTTATCCAAACAAACAGAAGGTATACTATTCCATCGATACCTCGAATACACCTGACTGATGAACCCGCTAATTCAAACTCATCAAACTAAATAAAAGCCAACATATCTCACTACCCCCACCCCCCTCCCCCTTACATATCGATCTTCCCCCCATACACACGCAAACGAAAGAGAGCCACTACACAACGTTGATGATCCACGAGATTTCACCAACGCGGCACACATTCCACGATCGCGCGCTTGCGAATTTTCATGCTCACCGACGTATTAATCACTGAAAGGGGGGCTTATGGTAATTGCGAGTAACACGTACGGAGGCGCCGCGCCGCACGCGTGCATACGCGACGGAGATCGCGTCCATTTAACCCTTTTCAAGGCCCGGTGTGATTTTAAAATTACACAGAACTCAAACCTTTCTGAGAATAGTCAGAGCTGCTACAGTAGGCTTTCAGTCAGCATAATTAATATAACTGGACATATAATGTATAAACCTGCCGTCACGACCGGAATAACGACGACGTTTTAGAAAAAAGCGATAACTGTCGCCAAAGCAATGTGTATACCTATAGCTACATATTTTGTTATGAATCAAACTAATATTGTATTATTTATCTAATAACCAACGGTAATATGTAAAAGTAAACTCCTTAGCTACAATACTGTTAAATTACATGTTTCATTGCAACGAAGGTAATATTATCAATTAGTATTTTTAGCTCAAACGTCAAATATTCGTATGTCCAAGTATTTTTTTTAGTTTCAAAAGTCGATTTTACACTTTGAGATCATTTTCTAGGTATCTAAATTAAAAGAAAAAGATGTTTTTTAACTCGGTAATCAACGCTTTTAAGATTCTCTGAGACTTAAAGAAATTGTCCGATTCAGTTTTTTTACATTTCAGTCAATATATTTCTTATTTAAAAGCCATTTTTTTAAATAGTCCATTTTAACAATTGTATATTTTATGGAAAGACACATAATATTTCCCCTTAATTTAATTGGTTATTTTTATTTTATTGTTATGCATATAATAATAATAATCACTACACTTGCAAAGTATTTTAAGTGAACTACAGGTTTTTAGCTAATAATCGTAGAAACAAATTTTGTATCTAATTTGAAATAAATAGTCTCTGAATATTTTTAGTTGATATGTTTTATACAAAAATATCTTGACAAGATTAAAAATAAAAATGCCTTTTGTAAAAAGTTTGAAAGATAATATTGAATTTATTTCTAAAATATTTTTACATCTAGATACGTTTATTAATCAATGTTATAAATAATATTAAAAATGGATCCTATAGAAAATGTACTTTTTATATCTCGTTGTTCATAGTTAATTCTTTTCATGCATACTCATGCAGAACCAAAATTTAATGTCTTTCTCCAGGTTTTCCCCTTTGTATATTTATTTCGATAAACGCGTGTGCGTGACGCATTAACCGCGCCGAGGCGCATATTAAGGGAGCTTTCGATCTTCTCTCGCGTGCGGCCTGTTTCTTTTTCTTTCTTTGTGCGAGCGATAACGCTAGGGCGTTTTTATTGTCTGTTAAGGCGGGTCCCGTACGAAATGAGAAACCGCCGCGTGAATCAGTCTTAGAAAAAAGTCTCTGTAGATCAAATTATGCTGAATTTAGCGTAATATCGCGATATATGATTTTATATATTTTTTAATTGTATTTTATCTTTGTCTATAAACTAGATACGTATAGAATATACTAATGATTATTAAAGTAAATAAAACTAATTTCACAAAGTAATAAGCCCACTTTAAGTAATTATTTTTAAAGATTGGAAGTTGTCTTGAAGTATTAAAAAAGTTTGCAAGCAATGAACAGAACGGCCAACTTTAAATTCCGATTTATTGAACTGTATTTAAAATAACACACTTTCCGTTTCCATACTTCTGGATATTTACTCTGCCGTTACAGAGTTTTATTTAAAACGGTACATATTTCACATCATTGTTTGTATTAAACATTAAATCAAGAAAGCGTTGTATTGTACATTACATACAATCATATAATAAATATGTGGAATATGGAAAGTCTTATTAAAATAACTATCTTTGCATATTTTAATTTTACTTTTGCAATGATGAATATTTTTTGCGTTAAAGATGAATTACACCTGAAATAATTTTGTATGAAAGACATGAATTTAGTTGATTAGTAATAATCCTGTGTGGAGAGTTGAGCAGTTTGTTATCTACCTTGAATTTTCGACAATAAATTAATATTTCTTTCAATTAGTGGAGAGCACTATAGTTCTTTTACCCACAACATTTTATCGACGAATAATAACTTATTTTGCTAATAATAAATGAATTTTCTGGTTTTTCTATGCAGTTTGAAAGTATTGTGTTAAGTATTTCACAATTTAAATTTTACGAAATTTTACGTAAAATAAAAATTAGATCGAGTATTTCTCATTTCATTTCATAAAAATTTGTATCAAAAAAAGAACACAATATAATATAGAAGCATTTAAACGTTAAAATGAAATATTCCAAAAAATCTGGCACAGCTTTCACTCATCAGAACGGTAGTAGAAAAATGAAACTCCGTAATATTTTTTCATTTAAGCTGTTTTACTAATTGAATACAAAATAATATCTAATAATTAAACTGCGTCAAATATTTTTTAATTATACAATGCTAAAAGAGCAATTACAGCTGTTAAATGTGTACATATGATAGTAAATTATTGAAATACAAATGAAATCTTAAATTATTTAATCTTAATATTTGCTTTATTTTTACATTATAATTTGAAAAAATTATCTGAAAAATCTAATTGTTATTGCCTGCCCAGGAAAAAGCTTAAATTAGGCTTTAAATTAAAATATGAGTTTTCAAAATTGTTTCGTAACAAATCATTTTCTTTGAAAAAGCAAAAATCCGCTGCTAAATCACCTAATGTTTTTAAATTAATAATTACTTGACTTTAGATATTATGTAAGCTGATTATTTGATTTATTATCTAAAAGTACCGTTACGAAAACAGAATGTCCAGATCCATCTGTATTGTCATTTTCATATTTACGGGCGATAAATAAGGTGATTGCATCAGGCGACAAACAAAATCAGGTGATATATCATATAAGATAATCAGGTTATATATCATGTAGGTAAATCATGTGATGTATTATGTGTAAAAGCTCAGGTAATATATAAGTAAATCAGGTGATAATACATAATGTACGAAAATCAGATGTTTAATCATGGATAAAGTTCCGCGGATATATCATGTAATAAAATCAGATAACAAACCATCTAATTAACTAAGATGACAAATTACCTGTAAAATCACCTGATATTTTTCAATTAGGCCATCTTCGGGTACTACTATTTCATCCCGCATCTCCGCTACGTATCAAAACGAAAAAACACAAAAAAAAAGCGGAAACCATCCAACGAGCAGCAAATGTTCCGCGACACCGAGCAAGCGCTCGCTTCGTCGTTCTCGCGCAGTATCGTTTCGTCGAGCTCTGGCACTCGGCGGCGTGCAGCGCCAGCCATCGGCGCGGGCGCGATGCGTGAAGCCGTGACGACGCGGCGCACTAACGATTTATTAAGCTGCGCGCGGGCGCTGACGTTTATTCTCGCGAAATGAATTGCGAGCGCGTCGATTTGTAAATCAAAAAGCCCGAGACGTCGAGAATCGACGGGCGAGCTTTGTCGGGGCTTAAAACGTGTATTATGTGCGTCCGCGCGAATGAACTGGTTTGATTTCCGCTGAATTTGAGTGTGTGAGTGAGTGGGTGGGTTGGGATTGTGAGGAACGGCAGTGTGAGCGAAGGGTCTTTGTTCATTGGGTTTTGGAAAATCTGTCCTTCGGGGTACTTTGTGTTTTCGGAATTTAGTATGATTTATTAAGCGGCGAAATTTATGTGCTGAGTAAAAGTAAATTCTCTTTCTTTTGTATTTTGGTTTTTATTTGTGATTGTTTGTTGGTCATGTTTGATTTTTCTATTGGTTAAATGCTAATTATTATAGAGGTTTTCTAAGCTCAATAAGTTGTGAGGCAATAATAATTTATTCCATTCTGTATTTGATTAAAAAATATTGAAGAAATTAAATACGTTATTAAAATGAGATACATTTTTTCGTCGTTTTCAATATCCTAATTCATTATAATCCTTCTTCAATAAATTTATAAGCCTTTGTATTTATTGAATTCTTTAATTGTTTTGGAAAAATGTGTCTTGAAAAGGCTTAATTTAGAAAATGGTAAGAAGATAACGATAAGAAATTAAATTCCCTTAAATTTAATTTAAAAAATTAAGTAGTAAAATTATATACATTATTATCGTCATATTTTTTACGTTTTAATTAATTAAAATTCATTTTAAAGTCTTAATTTATTGAAAAAAAGGTTATTCTTTTATTTATTACGTTAATATTTTACAAGCAACAAAATATATCTTTTGAATATTGCTTATAAAAATGAATACCCAATGTCAATAAATGCATTTATGATAAAAATTGAATGCAAATATAAAATAACAAAACGTAAATATTTTTTGTCACGATACTCTAAAAAAATTAAGATTCCATAATATGTATTATACTGAAAAGAAAATTATTTTGCTACGTATTATTTTAATTAATCGAAATAGAGAAGAGTCAGATTTAGGTTAGCGGGCATTCTAATAACGTAATTATATCAAACATTAAGCATAAATAAGCATGCTAAAACATACTTTTTAGCATATTAACATCACGTGCATAAGAAATATAGATTCTAGGAATGTTTAATTTCATTTTATCTCATTCTCCCTAATGTACTCACCGAAATGACAATTCTAGAAGAAACTATTATATTTTTGTTTAAATGTACAAATTTTTAGTATCTCTGTTAGCTTCTATTAATCTGATTTAAAAGATAACGATTATATTTAATCATTAAATCTATAAATAACAAAATTTAAAAATGTTATTGTTTCTATATTTAGTTTTCCTTAAAGTTGTACCTTCCATACAGTGCACGCTTAAAGTTATTTTAGTGCAAAAAACTACAGAAAATTTTAGTGTGTAGTAGTCCTTAATTATTAGTTATTACATGATATATACCGAATCGTAATCTAAATATTAAAAGCTTTAAAAATGAATAATCATAGCAAAATTGAGAGAGTTTCCTTATTGGCATTGAAATCGTAAAAATTACACTAAATTTTTCGTGCGATCATAATAAACGCTTTTTTAGCGATCATAAAAGAAAATGTAACCCTCAATTTTGCTTAAATTCCCGATTTTAAAGCTTATAATATTCAGATTGTACTTTCGAATAGATCGCGAGAACTCAAAATTAATCAATTACTCCACACAATAATTCATCGCTGTGTAACTTTTGGCATGAACCTTACGGTTAATACAACCTACAGTGACCCCTAAGGTCCCATTCTCCTGATTATCCAAAATCCTAAAATGTTTCAGCCAATTAATGCTTCATCTAATAAAAGAAAAATGTTAACAGAAAGATAGTAAGACTCACGACGTTATTCAATCGCCCGGGAGAAGTGGTAAATTCCGGCTTGGGTCAGGCGAGCGGTCGGCTTTAAGAACGAACACGTACCTACGCACCGACTCGCACACACGCGCACACATGAACGACTACACAAGAGCCAAGCGGCTTTGCCGTGCTTTTTCTCGGTCAAAAGGCTAAAGAACAGTTTATTTTCCAGCTGACAAAAGAGCGTGCGCGCGCGCACGGGGTGAACGAGAGCGAACAAGGAAAAAATAAACACGGCGCGAAACTGGCCTGTGCCGCGGACGCAAAAAATGACTATCGTTCCTCTCTCTCTCTGTCTCTCTCTCCCAACTCAGAGCCTTTGAAACATTTGCATGCTCTACAATCGTATAATGTTTGCTCTTTTACGGAATATGCGTCTGTGCGTTAAAAAAACGTATGCCACGTATTTTCGCTTTTTATTATCAATGGCGTGCCGTAAAAAGAGCGGAGGAGGGTATAGCGCGGCAAGATATTAACCCTTGAATTTTAGAGTCCACTTTTAGAACAAACTATAATCCGCGCGAGGGGATCGATCGGTAAAAATATCTCCGAAGTCATTAAAGTCGTGACAAAGGAGCGCGGGACTATACATAGCGGATTTTTGTTCGCTCTTCTCTGCTTTATCGTTTATCTCATAAACATCTTTCGGTAACGAGCGACTTCACAAGACGGAGTAGCAGTGGGAGGAGGAGCTCGAAACTTTTGCAGCCACGGTAATACTTTGTTACGTCTTCTTGAACTGCAAAAATGTCTATTTAATTACTTTAATTTTACCGGAGGACTACACGAGCCATCGCCGACGGCGCGACGCAGCCGCAATAAAAAACTTGCTCGCACTCGACTACCGCTCATTTCAGCTCGTTAAAAAGTTCTGGGATTGCACGCGAAAGATTTTTCGCCATTCCTCGCACGAAGTGTAAAATTTTTATTATTTGATGCAATTTGGCGGAGCGTAAAGGGTATCGAGGATAATCCATCGAAGCGTAGTAAAGTTTGACGGGCGATTTTTGGAGAATGATTATTTGTTAAGGTACGTGATCGCGTTGCGTAATGTACTTGTAATGCTACTGAACTTTGCGAAATTTTTAGTGCAGTTTACGTCCAATTCTCAGAACAAGACTGTGACAACTGAAAATTCTCTGTTTCTGTAAAAGCGAGCAGGTAACTTACAAATTTTTACTTCTGTTATTTTAGTATGGTATTGTAGCATCAACCTTTTTGGCCAACTTACTAAGTGTTAAAGGGGTTTTATCTCATTATGGGGTTGCGATATCTCTCTAGTTTATGGGAATGATGACATAAAGTTTATGTTTCAAAAAATCGAGTTTACGTTTGAATAGGCTTCTTTCATATCGACGTCCCTTTCGAAGAATGGCACATTTCAAATTTCTCTAAAAGTACTAGTTCTTATTAGGAATCCCTACAAAAAGTATCAAATTTCCAAAATTTTAGACAAAAAATATAATTTTCTTAATGGATTAAAGAAAGTGTTAGTACTAATCAGAAAATCTAAAAAGGGATAGTATTTTATAAGAGGCCTCTGAAAAGAAGTAGGTATTTTTGAGAAATCTGAAATGTACTAGTCTTCGAAAGGGACATCGATATATGCAAATAGCTGGAGACATTGAAACTCATTCTTCACATTAAAACTTACTTTATCTAGTTAATTGTCAATGTAACGTTGGTTTACAACAAATTGAAGGTCTCTTAAATACTTGTTTTTTATACTATTCTCAAAAATGAATTATTACATTTAATTCTCTTGCAATTTCAATCCAGAAAGTGAGCGACAATTTAAGAGCGCTAAACATGACACAAGTAATTTTCTTTTTATTTTCTTTATGACTTTTTCTGTATTAATTTGAATACTAAATAATCTTACAAGGAGAGTATTAGAGTTGCAGGTCCTAGATTCTGATTTAACTTTAAGGATTAATTATTGAAACTTAAAAATTAAATTGAAGTATTTAATTTAATAAAAAAATAGCAATTATTATGATAAAACTGGATGATTCACGAAATAACCATAACTTTGCAAGCTTCAATTTGAGAAGTTATGTGGATAAAAAGAAATGGATTAGATTTCCTTAAATTGAATATGATGCTAAAAATTGATTGACTTTAAAATCTATAAATAATTGGTTAATTTTCGTACTATTTTCAGCATCACTTTTAATCTAGTGTAACTTTTCAACGAAATTAAGGCTCTTATCAATTTTTATCCATACAACCTATTATTGAAGCTTGTGTATTTATGATTATGTGTATACCAAGCAACTTGCTCTTATAAATGATCCTCTAAGTTTTATACTCTCCATGTTAATACGACTCGAGTATATGGCAAGTACATATAACGTTATTTTTGGAATTACTTCTTAAATCCATATTGATCCAGGGTTTTCTTTTTTAAATACATATATATATATATATATATATATATATATAACTCATAGAACTTCACATTTTTTAGGTCACTGCAATAAATACATGTATAAAGAATGTAAAAAAATTATTTTAGGTCAAAAGAAATTTGAAAAAAATATTCTAAGGTAACTGTAATCGTGTCAATTTTGGGAGTCACCGATGATGACAATGGGTAGCAATAGATTAGGTAGAATAATTTTTTTCTTTTAATAATTTTTCAACTTCCGCGTTATATACGCAATATATAGTTAAGTATACAATTTAACATTTCAGCTGTTTTAAAAAAAATATGCACTCATTAGCACTTTTTAAAATTTTTATATTTAGACACCCCCTTTTTTATCCCCTTAAAAATCCTGAGAATGTCAATATTATCCAAAACAAAAATTCACTTCTAAAACACCCCACAATAAGTCACACGTATTCCCCGAGACATGTCCCCTAGAAACCCGCACCATTTCGCAAAGTGTGTAACCAGCCGAGTTTATCGGCATCGAGCCCGAGAGCAAAAAGAAAGAGAGCCCGAAGAAGAAGAAGCCAAGGCGATGTATTAACTGCTTGTGACAGGTGGCGGCGGCCAGGTATAATTCGTTTCTTGGAGCAGGGGTATATCGGTCTTGTACTTATCTCTCTCTCTCTCTCTCTCTCTCTCTCTCTCTCTCTCTCTCTCTCTCTCTCTCTCTCTCTCTCTCTCTTTCTCTCTCACTTTCGCAGCACGCTTTCGATAAGTCACGCTCCGAGGATTTCCGCGCTGCTGCTGCTGCTGCTCGTTTTCTCTCTCCATTTCGTGTATCGGTTCCTTTTCCACACCTCCAGCTCCAGCTATAGGGTAGCTTCGCTATTTCCGTTCTAAGAGCACGCGGACGGCTCGTGGTTTGCTTCTTTTATCTCCGTCTCTCTTTCTCTCTCGAGCTTCTGCCTCCATTACGTGCTTCCCTTTGTTCATCCTTTCGTTCCGGGCTGCGTCTTGTATTTACTTCGGCGGCTGAATTTATTCCGATACATTTTTCTGGATGTAGTTGGGATTTATTTTTGTGAGACACTCTTGTTTATAGCTTATTTTGTTACTTAATGTCATAGTTTTACTTTTAAATTATATTTATTGTGCGTGTAATTAATAATTAGATATTTTTTATCTATCGGAGGTAGAAACACGTATATATGTGCTTTAAAATGTTTTTAAGCTCTTCTTGTGTTAATAACTATGCATGTATTAACGCTAAAAAATGAGCGAAATAATATCAAAAGTAGGCAAAAAGAGATTTATTTTAAGCATTGTTTTATTTAAAAATATTAATCTAGTGTAAAGTTATTAACAATTGAAAATGACGAAGGGAAGTGTAGGAGAAATCAACAAATTTTAAACAGTTAAATTTCCTGAAATATCCATATATTTTCGCTGGTTGAAACGTTGATGAGTTGTTCGCGAATAAATCATTAAAATGACTATAGTTTCTAACAAGTTTGTTAAAAATAGTAAGAAAGTGGTTTAAATACATTATTTCTTGTCGCAAATCAAATATTTGTATAGAGTACAACTATTTTATTTTTTCATACAGCCTAATATATCTATAGTTTAAACGCTTATATAAGTATCTTAACTTTTGTATCACAATTGATTTTTATTACAAAACATGCATAACATCAAATGAAGTAATCAATTTATTATAAATATTTCTGTGAGTAGTTGCAGTGAACTTGACCAGCCGGACTGGTCAATTTTCTACCAGAGTTCCGTCATCATTTTTCATTATTAATAACTTAATTTTTACCAGATTAATATTTTTAAATGAAATACAGTTTAAAATAAAGCTCTTTCACATTACTAACTTTTCTTATCACTTTTTTTCTGGTATCAATACATGCATATATATTAACACAAAATCTGGTACCTTATTTCACTAAAATAATGTATATTCTAAGTAAAATAGCTCATATTTCTAATATAAGGGCCCATTGGCACAAACTACAGGTCCTAGACTTTATTTCTAGGTACTAGAAAACATTTTCCAAAGTATTTTTTTCGTTTCCCAAAGGTATGACACTGTAACACTGTTACACTCGTCAGTGTAACTTATTTTTAACGTAATTAAACATTAAAATCATTATATTCAAGTTTAAGGTCATGTTAAGATGGTTCTTTTACAGATAAATACAGTACCACTTTTTTAAATTAATTTTCAATTTTGTGAAAATATCTATTTGGAATATTGTTGTTACTGATTCGACAATAATTTCTGTACATTATCTATACTTATTTGACGAAACTTAACCTGCACACATTAGAAGACTAAAGTATCATTTTAGTAGCACTCAAGTAGCATTTTTTTCAAGAATTTTCGAGAAGTTCATGGTCTTTGTATACTACTAGTTTTTGTTGAGTTTTTTAGAACTTTCATAAAGTATTTATTAGCGATCCGAATGTCCATTAAATTTTTTGTTGTGCTGTTTCTGCGGGAATTTCTATGAAGGATACAATACAAATCTAATATTAAACAAAATGGTCTTTTTTGTAATTCTACGACGTTAAGGTAGACCCTTAATAATAACTAATTAGTATCCCTCTAATTAATTTTCTTACAATTGTTTTAAAATTGTAACCATCTCATAATAATTATACTATCTATCACTGGTTAAACTTTTAGTAAGCTTACCTTCCTAAGGTAATAGGATTGTAGCACGACCACCCCGTTAAAATTAAAAGTAATCCACAATTCAACGTAATTATCGGTTATCACATTAAACATTTTAAGGGAGTACTATCGGTTTCGAATTAGTGTTCAGAAAAATCTGAAATTTTATATACTAGTATGTTTTGACCTCAAACTTACTCGTTTAATTTTTAGAAAGCTACACTAACCCAAAAGAAAGATATTAAGAATTTTATATTTACGTTTTAACACTTAGCCTTATGAGACCCCACGTTTCCGACAGTTGCAATCATGAAATTCATGAAAACAGCTGTTCTGATTTCTTCTAAACTTTGAGAAATATATATTTAATAATCCATAAATATAACGCAAAAATCCAAATGTTGATTCACCAATTTTGAGAGCTAATATAAGTAAACGAGTCAAAATTTTCACGCTCATTTAACCATTTACGCACATGATTTGTCCTACCACGGAAGTCAAAACCGAGAAAACACGCATTTGACTCACGGAGTACGATTACGAAAAACGAATAAAACTAATTTCTCTATGCAAATACAAGTATTCTCTCGTCCCGTACTCCCGTAGATACTCAAGAAACGTTATCACGCCTTACAGCACTGCGCGGCCATCGTCATTCCAGTCCCCATACCTGTCAACCAAAACCTCCTTTCGTCCCCTCCTTCTCGCGCACTCGTCCGATAAAATGGCCCTCCGGGGACTTCGGGATCCGAGATACGATTCGGCCGACTAGGAGAGAAAAATTATTAAATCCTCCCGCTCAGTCCGGCTCCGTCCGGCTTCGATCCCCCGGACGGCCCTGAGCTGCTGCTGCGGGACCCTTCGCCGCAGACTCGAGTTTATACGAGCCCGAGGAGAGAAGATGAGAAAGAGAGATAAAGAGAGCTATAGGAGAAGGGAGATGCGCGCTGCACCTGCAATAAAGTCGGTATGTGAAGCGTATATGCAAGCGGAATCGAGATACAGATAAAGCGTGAGGAAGGGGGAGAGAGAGAGAGAGAGAGATAGGGCGAGAAGGAGAGAATGGCAGATGTATATAGAGTGAACAGTTCGTTACTAGTAATTTTCTTAAATTTGAGTTGGATATCTCTTTGTTTGCCTGTTTGTTTATATGTAACCCTTGTCCATCATAATCTAGTCCTACTCTATATCAATAATCCCATGATTACCTTACGTCATTGATTTCCTTTATCAAATTCAATTTCTCCCATTTATTTCGTATTAAAAAGGAAATCCGATTCTCTTCATTCGCTTCCTTTCTAAAATTCTTCTTCCTCTCATCCATGAAGCACGCAACTAACGATCCTCCCATCGGCACTATCACCATCAAACCCCGTCACGCATCGAGTCCAACTATCATTCCCCCCATTAACGCTCGTAAATCCGCAATCATCGTCGAGATCCAGCCACCTGCACGCTCGCAACCTCCACCCTGGCAAACGTAGATTTAACAGCCAGATCTATCAAAAATAGACAGAGTTAATCGAATATGCGCACTGGCGTTGGCGCGCGGGATAAAGGCCACGAGAGAGTGAGATAGACAGACTATGCAGGGTTCGGCGAAACGGCCGCAGCGAAAGACGGAGACGGAGATAAAGGGTAATCAGCGGATAATCGGAGAAAGGTCAAGAGATAGCGTCGGGTTGCGCGTGATGGTTATAACGCAGACGTGTGCTGCAGCGTGAGCTCGTGTTTATATATGGATCGCTTTCGATGAGTTCAAGGAGAGTTTAATGTATACAGTGCGCGAGAATCCTTCGCTCGTACTCACCCGCTCTCTCTCTCTCTCTCTCTCTGTCTCTCTCTCTCTCTTTCTTTCTCTCTCGGGCCTATATCCCGGAGAACCGCTAGTTGAAGAAAGATGCGCCGAGTTTGAACCGTAACTGCGGTCAAATGGCCATCAGCAGGGAGTGAGGGGTTGAGTTTTACAGGATGTATGTGGTTCTTGGGATATTGGGGTAGAGGATATATATATATATATATATATATATATTGCGTGGGGGATTCGTTCGTTTGATGGGTGTGGATTTCTGGAATATCGTTGGAATTTTGATTTTGAAATATAATATGCGTCGTGTTACCTAGCCTGGGATAAAACTTGAAATATAACGTAAATGTTACAGGACCTACTAGAATTTACCTCTGAAGGTAGGTATACTAAAACGCTATGTTAGGCAAATTCTAATGATTCGTGAGTATTGTTAAATTTAGATTGGCCAATAATTTCATTCATTTTTGCAGTATCAATAATTTATGAATTGTTGTGATATTTTTCTCTATTTTTATCTGTATGAAGGAAAATTGTGTGATTATAGTAGTCAAAGTAAAATATATTTAATCTATGATAAATTTCTTATCATATTTTAACTGGTAAAACCTTTAACCATTTTTAAATATGTGAAAGTATTGAAGTAAACTATTTTCACCTGTGTAAAGCTATTTAATTGTGAATATTGTTCATTTTCACGAACCCTGTAAATTACTCTTATTTAGAATGATTAAGAAAAGTATTACAGCCATTTTGTTAGCACAATGAAAATATATAAAACATGTTAAAAAGTAAATAAAAAATACATATTTCTTAAATATATTATAATTTTGTTCATATTGCGTGAATTGATATAGACTTATCTTTAATAATATCATATTATATTCTTGCAGACTACGATTAGTTAAGAAAGGATTTGAATACTTTATCCTGCCAAATAAATAAGAATATAACAAAAAATGGTGTATTTATAAACTTGTTTTGTATAAAGTAAAACAGAATATCCTTCGTCTTTATTTAAGCTCTAGAGCTACTGAACTAATGGTGCATTTATTTAATAAAAAGCAAGTCCAAGATTACGTGCAAGATCTGGTAATTTAGCATTAGTCTAGTCTTTTAAATTAATTTAAAAAATCCATTTATTTGAATTCATTTGATGACTTTGATTAGTTTGGAATACTTTTGCAAGTTGTAAAAATTAGTAAAAAATATTCTTATAATAATCAGCATTAGTGTACCAGTTTATAATTTTTAGCTTCAGCAGTAATTTATAAATTTCGCCCAGACGCATTATATAACCAGAAAAGCGGAGAATTTCGTAGCGGTTATTCTTACGACCAGCTGTGTGTAAATTCGGCACCAGCTGATACACATCCCACGTCATATTTTTGTAATATACACCTTACTAGCCCTGCTGTTCTCCCTTTTTTTGCATCCTCTCGAACATATTCCTAACGCCGACTTTTTTGTCCTTTGGACTGCCTTCGTTCACGTCTTTTTTTTCTCGCAGACGCCGTTTTTAGTTATGGGTCGATTTGCGTCAAGTGTGTTGCATTTCTAAAAAGAGTTTCTTTATAGATTGAGACTTTGAGTTTAGAAATTCATAACTGATTTGAAAAAATCTTCTAATATAAATACAACATTTAACAATATATAAACATGATCAAACCTGAAATTTTGAAGTCAAATATTTCCAAAAATGAAATTTGCCAAAATCTGTACGTCTTTATTATAAATAAAGTTATACGATTTATTTGCCGTTATAAAAACAATAATTACTTTTTATACTAAAATAAAATTTCTACTTATGCCTTCGAAAATATTTATTTTTAAATTACTTTTGAACAATGTAAAGTTTAAAAAGATTTCAAGGTTGAATCGAAATATAAAATCTTTTTTAAAATATAAGGGCACACTTGTCGTAAAAAGAGTCTTATTCGTGAGCTCATGCTCTTTTTTCATGCAAAATTTCATACTCTAAAAATTTTTTTCATCACATAAAACTTTCTGTTGCGCGTATATTTTGTATTTTTCCTCTCAGTTATTTTTGCCCCGCGCGCGCATATATACGCCTCTATGCTAAAACCTTGTTATTAGGTATCAGTCGTATTTTTTTGCACTCGCGACGGGCCGACAGACGTATGTATGTAAACTTTTTCGTCATGAATTTTCGGAGTCAATGTCTGCTTTCTCGGCAAGATCAATCCCATGCGTTTTTTTCTACGTTTTGTCGGTACATATACATAAGCGAATTACGCGTCAAATCGATGGATACAAAATGCAGAGTTTTTGAAAGTTTGACAAGTTGACGTTTTGGAAAATCAAAGGTGTGAATAGGAGATGTCATGAAATATAAAACTATGTAATTTTACTAATTTTCGATTCTGACAACAAATTAAGTATTCCACTCTTCGTTTTCATTAAATAAAGTAATTTAATGCATATTTTGTATAGTATATATGTAATAGACACGTTCTTTTAGAAACATCGCCCCAAACTGAAATTATATGGTTACGAGAAAGCAGTTTACTGGTGCCCTATCGTCAATGTCATATTTGACTTTTTAAATGAAAACACTTATTTTTGTTCTTGGTAATCGAATGACTAAATTTGACCGAATGATCCTGGGTCAAATTGATTGCTGAAATTAAATCAAGGTTCAGTCATACTTGACCAGTACGAAAACTTTATCTCATAACAGAAATAAAAAAAAAATTTTTCAAGATAGGTGATTCCATTTACACAAACAGACTTGACCTAAAAATGACCTTGAACACGAGGCTAAGGGTTACATAAACTGAGTCATTTACCACCGTTGAGAATAGTATAATCTAGTATCTAAATTTCAGATCGATCGATCAAACCGTTTTTGAGATATCGTCGGGTAAAGGTTATATATAAACAAACAGGCAAGCAAAGAGATGCCCAACCCAAAATTAAACATAATTTTTAATAACTAATATATATCTTGATATGATGGTATGCAGTATGATATTTGAAAAGCTAGATGATTTTGAATATCTGGATACAATAATGAATGATAGAAATGACATAAGAGAGAAATATATATTTTTATGTTGTCAACAAATTATTTAAATCAGCCGCAAATTAAAAGTAAAGATTCATAAAACAAGAATAGTAACGGTAATTCAATATGGGTACAAAACATGATCTAAAAGCCAAAAAAAATAAATTTAGGATGCTTGACAATACAGTACTCAAAATGATAGTCGATGTGAAAACAGACGAGAACAATGAGGAATAAGTCACCTAATACGTTATCAGAGTAATTGAATCTTACGAGCTAAGATAAATGAGATATTTAACTAGAATAGAAAAAGAAAAAAATCCATAGGGCTTTAATGGGCAAACTAGAAAGTGGAAGACCTTTAAGTAGACTAAGACAAAATACGCAAAAGGAACAAATAGGGCACGAACAAATACCTTGGGTAGTATAAGCACAGAACAGAGAAGAATGGCGTACTTGTGTTAATAAGATTATATGATCTTTCGACTTTCAAATACAAATTAAAAATAAAAAGTAAATAATCAAAGATAAAATTCATTCAACACTGTAAAGGTGTAGATTATGGTGAATAATAATCGCTATAATAAATAATTACACACACAATTAAAATAGAGCAAATATAAATTCCCTATTTATATTTTTCTTTATTACCCTATAAATCAAATAAAATATAAATAAAAACGCTATATACGTCTCGCGGCGCAGATCCACAATCTCTTGAAAATCGCAACTTATCTATCCTAAATGTAACAAAATATATCGCCGCAATGCACACACACATACCGGAGCTTTCCTCTTCAACTTGGATGCGGTGCAGGTTGCTGTCTATGCCGTAGCTGGCCCTCAGCGTTGCGTTGGAGCGACGAAAAGCTGAGATGTTGTAGGCCCTTGATGACGCTGCTTCTATGAAAGCCACAACTGAGATTCCTGAACATCTCCAGATGAGCTCGAGCGCAGATGCCAGAGATGCGAGATTATGCACCCTAATGATCACTAGTCCACACAGATGACTTGTATGGCACCGCTGATTACTTGCAGAGACAAATATAAAATGCAAGAATGCTCAAGAATGATTCGGGCACAGAGAGAGAATGAAAGGGAGATGCTCGGCCGTAGGCCGAGCGATAGCGAGTGATCCTTCGATCTTAACTCCTCGCCAAATCCCGAATGCTGGCGTCATTTCAGCCTTTGAAGATTAAAATTTCTGGGAATGTTCAATAGTAAGTGTGACAATATTCGGAACGACGAAATTCAATGCTGGCATTTTCTTAGAAAATTGTGTCTCCGATTCACTCTCCTTTTCCTCTCTTTCGTCGTTAGATGTTCGCTCTCTCCCTTTTTCCTCCTCTCTTAGAGGATACCATTACAACACCAAAGGTATGCTTAATTTAATATCTTAAAAAACAATACATATTTCATACGAAAATCAAAAGTAATAAATTTAACATGAAAAGGTACGTATATGTTAAACTAACATTGTTAAATTTTGTTTACAATTAGTTCTCATCGAAATTTAGTATTACTTCTGCAGTCCATAGCTGTTTTCTAAGTAAATTATACATGATCTTAAGCAAATATTGATGAAAGATGATATATTGCAATTGAACGTCTATAATTCAATCAGAACTTGGGAATGATTCTTTACTTTCAATATTACAGAAATTCTTCACTATCTATTATACAGAAGCTTCGTGTTTCTCTCAAAAAATTCTCTCAAAAAAGAGATTTTTAAATCTCATCTACTCTCGAAAATATGAACGGAAATGACTGAAATTTTCACTAGAAATTACTGATATTCTAAAGGTCATACTAGACAGTTTTTTTTTAAATTCTTTAACAATTTTTATCCTGAAAAAACGCTTGTCTCAAAAAATGTCTTATCACATGTCCACCGCGTAAAACTAATGCATTGTATAATATCAATATAGAAATTCTGTTTTAAAAAATGATTCTACACAATTTTTAGGTATAATGTATTGTTCGTATACAATTTAGATAGAATTCCTTTTGACGGGTTTAAAAAACAGAACACACACACACACACACAGCCTCGCAGAAACCACAATTACACAGTAAAACAGAACCAAGTCATGTGCGACAGAGGGACGGAAAGAGCGTATAACTGTCAAAAGAAAAAAAGAGACGAAAAAAAGATGACGAGGGAGAAGAACTAGAATGAAAAGAAGAAGAAGCGGCAGAAGTACGTGACTCGCGGGCGCTTGCGGCTCTGCAATGGTCCGCGCGGGAATTCCATTCGAACTTGCGATTATAGCATTTCCTGCTTCACGCTCCATTCTTCACGGGGTCGCTCGCTCGGCCGTTAATAATCCGGCCGCTGTATGTATGTACGTATATAAGCGCTCGTGGAGAGTCGTACAACGGTAGCGGCAGTGGCAGCCCGCTGAGTTTGTATAATAAGGACGTGCGGAGGGTTGGCACGGAGAATGTACGAGAACGTCGAGTGTGTGGTTGAAATAAAAGGTTTTCTGTTCTTAGATTTAATTCCTGATAAAGTGTACGTCGACGTAGATTCGGAAGTGCGGACAAAATGTATGACTATTTCTATGATTTTTTTTCAAGAATGCATAATTATCAACGTCACTGTCGTATAAAAGTAAATTATTTTAGTATGTGGGGTTCATGTTGATGCCGGTCAAAATTAGAAAAATCACTAATTTTCCACTTATACAGAATAAATGATTCTTTTGAAAATAATAAATTTCTTACAATAATATTTTCTTATAATTTAGTCAAAATTTTCTTAATTTTATTTGTTGACAAATTTTATAAAACAAACAATTGGATATATCACTATTGACAAAATGAAAATTAAGTATTAATATATCAGACAAATTTTTGGGTATAGTTATCTTCCTTAAAGTATAACTGGATGATCGTCAAAATTAAAGCATAAATGGTGATATACGTAAATCTTAATACTGCCACATTAAAAGATATGTAAATAAATACAGGAAATAGATAATCAGCTATTTGAATACATACAAAAATATAAATGAATATATTCAATATTTATGGAAGTGTAACAAAGAGAAGAATTAACTGTAATATTCTTAATAATTTATTGTGCTTCATTGATTGTTGAATAAAATAAAATATAAATCCGTGTAATATTTAAGCTTCGGTAGAGAGAATATATCATTATTACTTTTACATAAAGCATGGAAGTATTATTTCATTATTGTTATTTTACTATATCCTTATTCGATTCACAGAGTGGCTTTTCTTGTCTGAACAGTTTAGGTAAATAGACCCATAGATTATGATTTGCAGTGAATTGGATTATAGGAACTTGATACTTTTGGTATATAAAATATTATGCATATGTAACGAAAAAGAAAACGTTACAATCACATCTTATAATAAATCTATAAAGCGAATCTCGATATCGACGCTCCTTCTTCGCGATCCTCATATATTTCCAGTTTAAATATCAGTAGTCGAAATCTCTATGCACAATTCAAAAAAGAAAAAGAAAAAGCTACTCATCATCATATTCAGTAGAGATGAAAATCGTCGTTCTTGTTTCACTCTTCTGTACATCACTACGTAACCTAACGAGGACAACAACCACGACAATCCCGACAACGCAAGCGATGACGTAAATAACGGGACGCGAATGTAAAGAGAAATCGTCGAAAGAAAAGCAACAGAAAAACCCGGAGAAATTTCCCGGGGTATTAGCAACGGGGAATAAAAGATCAATCAATAGCAAGCAGCGGCGGGAAATATGATAAGGGAATCTAAAGCCATGCGCTCTCTCTCTCTCTCTTTCTCTCTCTCTCTCTCCTTCCACGCAAGTCGCACAGAAAACGAATTTACTCTCCCCCTCTTTCGGCCCCCGCGGCTCAGGCGGGCGGATCAGAAAAAAGAAAAGAAGGGAATCTCTCCTTGAGAGCAATTAACCGAGCAGCAAAAGAGCGATTACATGAACAATTCAAATAAAGTGAAGTACAATCGAGCGTACAAATGTATATATAACGCGGATACTGGTTCCTGGCTATGAAAGACAGAGCGAGGGAAAGCAAAGTTATTACTCCAGCATTTTCTCGTCTTGCGCTCTTCTCTCTCTCTCTCTCTCTCTCTCTCTCTCTCTTTCTCTCTCTGTCTCTCTCGCTCTTGCTCTCTCTCTCTCTCTTTCTATCTCTCCTTCTCGGAAACTGTGCCCAGGGAAAATTTAATAATGAAATTGAACGATTGCAGCTTAGAGCGGCATCGAGAGAGCAATAGCGAGTTACGGGGACTGAGAGAAAAATATTGCATACATTGTGCGCAACGCGTATAGACTACTGTAGAAATGAGTGTTATGCATGTGAACCGGTAGAGAAAGAGTTATGAATCTCGGGGCTACTCCGACTTTCTTTTGAAATGAAAGGATGTATATGAGTAACGATTATTGTTTTCTTACGTATCCCACTTTTCTGCAGGTTTACGAGCGCATCAATTTGTAACTCTTGTAATATGGAAATTGTTTTTTTGTTTGTGTGATATGCTTTGACTGTAATAGCCACGAATTTGATTTGTATGTAAAGTATGAACTGCAATTTGAAATTACACAAATTGAATACTGTTTGATTACGATTCATTGAATGTGACAGTTATAACACGATTAATCAAATAAATAACTATTTTTATTTACTTTTTGTCGCATTATTACAATAGTTTGTTAACTTGTAGTCTATAGTATTCATCAAACAGGAACGATAATTTTTTGAAGTTCACAAAATACTTCATACTAATAAAGACAAAGAGATTCGTTGCAATTAGTTTTAGAACAATAAATAATTAAGCTAGAAGAAACTTTTAAGTTCGAGGAAATTAAACGTATTATCGAAGAAGTTTGTCGTGGAGTTAAATAAAAGTGTTCTCTAACTTTATTCACAAGATAAAATTTTAATTTAAATTTTAAAATTTAAGTAAAGTTCTGGGCAAATTTTCTTAAAGTGACATGGAAGTAGAAAATAATTATATCCTTCATTAGATTATAACGATTGCAGTCAATTAAACTTTAGTTTAACTTTTTATATTTAATAGGTCGTAGAAAATACTTGAACAATGTATTTGGACAATTTTACATAGGATAATAAAATGAATGAAAATAAAATACGTAATTGTTTTTTTTTAAATTAATTTAGAAGAAACATGCACGGTATTATACAAATAATACTGGAGCTAGTATTGCTAAAATCCATAAGGTCCAGGAATTCAATCAGAATGATTCTTATTTTATTTCTTTCTTTATAGCGACAAAGCGCCAAAGAAATGGCAAAGAAGGCCGAACTCAGCACCTTTTGCTTTTCGTGGCTATACCTCAAATAAACAAATGTAGTTTGTACTCTGTTTTTGATAGGTTTTGCGTCTTTCGTGCTTTTGTTGTCCCGAGAAAGAGTCTGGAAAGTTTAGGAAAAAGTTTTGCGCGTGCAGATGTATAAGATGTATCGATTTCTAGTGAAAAATTTAATACAACTCGTGCACAAAGAAATAAAAAGAAAATGACGCCAGTCTGTACGTGACTACACAATGTATTTCTACGAAACGATATATCAGAGTTTATGAAATTATTAATGATTTTGTATTGACCTAAAAGTTACTCAATTTATTTAAATAGATTTTACGAAATCTTTCTGAAGATAGAAAACAGATTTATTAATCGATTTCTAAGTATGATATTTTTTGCTCCTCATATTCATATATTTATAGACACTAAAACATGCAATATAACTAATAGAGTAGACATTTTTTCCTCTATATAATCATAAATAGTGAATTTTGTGTTATATCGTCACTCAGTGCATTATCCTTTATTTAATTAAATATTAGTTCAATTGTCTCGTTAGAATCACGTGGCTGTCATAGCAAACTCAAATTAACACGAAACAAATTTTTTTATTTAAATACTTTAAAACCTGCATTATTTTGCATTATACCACAGACTTGTTTAGAAATTAAATTTTTGCGTTTGCCAAATATCTATACCTACTATAAGTATACAGGTGCAGATTAGCACTTCTTTTCAATATTTGATCTCAGAGAATATTATAGAACTGTCACCGGTACTATGCTATCTGGTACTCTGTATAATATACACTTTTAACGTAGTAGTAGTAAACCTATTCTCAATGTATCTGTAACAATAAGTAGCTAGAAATTAATAATTTTTGGGAGCAAATTAGTTCCTGATAAAGAAAAAATACCAGCTCCATTTACCAAAATGCCATCAGAGACAAAGCGCGCGCGCCTAATGTACTGGAGTTTAACCGGTTCACAGCGAATCGCCGCAAACCGCACATCAACGCAACGCACGCGAACGTCAATCCGGCATCTCAAAAGCGCTCGCGTCCCGTTTGGTCCCGGCGTGGCTGCATTAATCAGTCTGGACTATATTAATCAAGCATGCATTTCGCAGTTTAAGATCAACGACCACGACCAGACTCCGCTGCGCCCGCAGCAGGACTATAATACCAATCGGCAGCGGCAGCTCTGGCCAACCGAATCATTCGCTGGGCACATCCATACATACTGCACACACATGGAGAGAAGTAATAACTCTCTCGCTCTCTCTCTCTCTCTCTCTCTTCGCAGCATCGCGTATACGCTCGGCCAATAATAAATGTTAAATACGCAGGAGGCGAGAGAGAGAGAGAGAGAGAGAGATGGAGAGAGAGACGAGAGAGAGAGAGGGCGAAACGATATCTTGACTGCGGCTGCCGCGGAACGTACAACCTGCTCCACTGCCCCTCCCATCCCGGACGATAATCTGATTGCACGCCATACAAGGTATGCTGCAATTAGCATGATAATTTCGTGATTGGTAATTAAAGCATACCAATAGCTCCCGATAATGTAGACGTTCGCTCTCTCTCTCTCTCTCTCTTCCTCTGTCTAGTGGATGGTGGTATTGCGTCTCTCGCTCCCCCTCCCTCCTGTACACTGCTATTGAATATTACTGGGTCACGTTATAATTGTACGGAACGTGCGCGCGCGATTGCGCGGCAATGAGCCGTTCAATGGGTACATGTATAGAGAGAGGGAAAGGTGGATAAACTTTACGAAAACTCACGATTGATGTAGGAGTTTGTATTTTTGTTAGCATCATTTCTTTCTTTACGTATTGAATTGGCAAGGACCTTGAATATTTGTTTAAGATACTTAGGCTAATAGTTTTTATAATATATAATAATTATATAATCAAGCTAATGAAGAATTACATTGCAATACAATTTATTAACCATCATTTACAAAAAAGTAAGACTAAACATGTGAGTCGAAAAATCGTATCATTGTGCCTACAAATAGTTATTTGACCATGATTTTGATATTTTAAATATAAGATATTTTATACATTAGTTAAATTATTGTTCAAATTAAAATTTTAGGATGCAATATGTCCCAGTTCGGGCGCCAACGTAACAGTAGTCACTGTATGCTTTGACTTAAATCAGGGTTAAGTTTAGGGGTTGAACTGGGTGTTAAAATAAAGATTCACTGCACATTTTTTAGAAACAGTAAAAGAAGAATAAACTGCAGTATCAACTGAATTAATGTGCCATAATTTTTTAATTTTCATTTGTAACAAAGAAAGGAAAAAAAACTATGACATCACGTATTAAAGTATACTTGATTATAGAATTATGTTTGCGTATATATGTATAATGTGAATCTGCGTGTATGGGTGTATAGGTGAATGTATGTTTATGTGGATGTATGTATGCGAGAAATGTAACGGTGTATCTCAAATGCGCGTAACAAAACTTGTTTCCTCAACAACAATCAATTAAAAATCAAAAAGTCATTGTGCGTCAAATATTACTGACATAGTTGCTATTCTACGGCGCAGTCCCGTATCTATGCGGGGCTCCGTGGGGGCATACAATTTCTCTTTCTAATAACCAACGGAATTCCAATAAAAATAATTCAATATTAATTGTCATACTTATTGAGGTAAATATACGCATCAGTTGAGAAACGTTTACCGAATTTCAATGAAACTTTCACTGCAAGATAGCTTAAAGTCCAGGGTACAATATAGGCTACTTACTATTTCGGTCGAAGGTTCTAGAAGAATACAAAAAATTCTTTAGCGATTAGAGCTCAGAAATAATATCACTTCTGACTTCTTATTCCGAATTCGAAGTCATAATTACAAAAAACAAAATGTCGTGCCCAATATGGCGGTTCGCTTGCGAAAAAATAGCGTATTTTAAATTATTCCTCTTACAAACAAAATGCAAATGAACTCACAGATTTCGAATTTTGAGTCAAGATTTTAAAATAACAAAATTTTGTAGCTTTTACGGTGGTTATGTTGTGCCTGTATTTTTAATTATTTTGAGAATAATAATTATTTACGGTCAGTACGCGACGATTAATGCTAATAAATTAATAAAAAAACTGTTATATTCCACCGACTACGGTGTAGAGCATAGCTCCAACCGAAAACAATTGTGAAAGAGGCTTGATCATCCCTTTATAATGGCGGCAGCACGAGCTCGCGCGCATCTCAGGCACTACCCCCCCCCCCCCCGTCCTTCCCCTGCAATATGCCCATACATAAAATTGATTAATTAGTCGACGCTGCAGGCCGCCGCCCTCGCGCGTCCGTTAATCAAGCTATCGGTTTCATTAAAGCAATTGGAGCCGCCTTTTTGAGCGAAATGTACGGCGTGCATGCATGTACAGATGGAGCAGCGGCAGCGGCTCATTGACGTAACCGGAGCTTAATAATAGATTACAACTTGGGATTGATGCTTTTGATTGTTCGATCGTGCGAATTGCAAATCGAGCGGAAAATTCTTCGCGGCTACGGATGTGCAGGCTGCAAATACGTGTAGCTCGAACCTAATTTTGGAGTAGCTTATTTATTCCCTGGCTTTTTGCGACGTCGTTTGCGAAGCAAAAGTGTACAGTAGATCGTACATCTAATTAAGTCAACAATTCACCTATTTTATGAGCCTTAATTTCACAAGCCTTATCTTCGTTTCAATCTTTTATGCCCGTCTTTTATGAAAATTGATATTAAACAAGTTTAGTCATCTGATAAATTGTTTAACTCTTTGATTTCGAATAAAACGATTCGAATAATAATGTTTTATTTTATTTCTAGAAACTATTAGCATTCCCGTGGTTTTCTAAAACTAGGTTAGTGGTATATAGTCGATATTCACGAATGTACACTACGATACACTAACTTGTGCAAGTATGCTACTATGGCAGGACTGTGTATGAATGATTGTATGCAATGATGATTGGACAAAGCTGACCCTCGTCAGATTCACGCTAAATTTATTTTTAAGATGGACGAAAAAACATTCCCTTGAATGCACCTCGTCTCGCTGTTTTCTTTCCACTGTGCATTTTGAGTCATGTCCCAAAGGCACGCTTTTCACGTTTAAACTGGACGAGCGGCTTTGTTAATTTAGCTTTCTCTCGCTCCTGTCACGTATGTTTAAAACCAATGGTTGGCCAGCTTTTTAAGTATAAGGTATGCACGTGCGTCGCTTTGTATCGCATGTCAAAAGACTTGAAAAAATACGTCTTATTCTGAAATCGTATTCAAGCTCGAAAGCGTGGAAAAGATGAAAATCGGAGGAGAAAGGGTATTAAATTATGAAAGGGTTTGACCTGCATGGTATTCTTGAAATATAAAAACACGAGGCAAGGTAAATGCTTATTTTATCCTTTGTTTTGTAATTAAAATTGTTTTAGAATCCGTTGGAGTCTTTACAGTAAAACTGAAATTTAGTAAAAAGAGATTATAAAGTTTTCAAAAGTTAAAAGCACTAGTTATAAACTTAGTAAGTATTTTATGAATAATTATTATAAAAGTGGGCTATAATATCGCTTGTTAAAAAACGATGATGCTTCATAAAAAAATAAAGATTCCCTTGAGACATAATCGTCAAATATAGTTAAGATTCTAATAGTGTGTGTGTGTGTGTGTGTGTGTGTGTGTGTACGTGTGTCCTTGCGTGCGTGTGTTTGTATGTATGTGTATGTTTGAGCGCGTGCGTATGTATGTATATATATATATGTGTGTGTATGTGTATGTGTATGTGTGGGTGTGTGTGTGTGTGTGTGTGTGTGTGTGTGTAGATTCAGAACGTGCTTGTGATAAAAGAGGATGACCACGGATTGATATTATTTAACTCTTTAATTAACGTAGTACGTACAAAACCTGTACCATTATTTGTTGCTCATCGAAACATGAATTTATAAAAGAATAGATTTCTCAATAGTAGCAAATCTATAATACAGATTGATTATAACAAAAATGGGATTAAATTAATTAAGAATTTCAACGCAATCTACAACCTCACATTGACAATTAGTTTTGGAATTAAAATTAATTTCATCGCTTTTAATATATTCATTGTTAATGTTTAAAAATCTTGATTTTAATTTTGTACATAAAATTTCCTAATTTCAAACTTTTATTTTATAAGACTAACTAACTCAGTTGGTACGCAACTACATCACTTAATGAAGAAAAGTAAAAACAACAAAATTGAAAGCTCAAAACTTAAATGAGGAACAGGAGCACAAAAAGACAAATTCAAACCTAAGGAGAAGACTCAGCCGGAAGATTGTGACGGGATGGAGAAATTAAAAAACGAAGCAGACAAGGGTGTATACCGCCGCAAATATAAACTTTCTTTTTTCCCTCCTCATCCTCTTTTTTGCTCGTTCTCCATGTTTGTACGTGCGTGTAAGTCTCTAGCACCGGAATTTCCTTGAAGCACCGTGGCGAAGCTGTAATTTTCTAGTCTCGTGGTCACGAGGCACCGAAACAGCGGCTGCTGTGTCTCTCCTTCAGCGTCACACAGGGGCTGTGTTTTCTTCACGTAAAATACTCGTCTTTTTTGTCAACAGTCGCTCTCCCCTCTCTTTCTCTCCCTCTCTCTCTCTTTCTCTCTCTTCCTCTCTCTCTTTGGTCCCTTAAGCTCTCTCTCTCTCTCTCTCTCTCTCTCTCTCTCTCTCGCGCGCGCCACTGAAAATACGAGTCCCCCGCGCATAAAGTTCGACTCTCATGGTATAACCGAGTAGCTTTTTGCGAGTAGCGTGAAACTTGCATGGCGCAAAAGCGTTTGCATATGCGCGGGTGTTCTCTCTTCTTTTGTGTGTGCAGACGATCGAAAAAAATTGGCGAGTCTGGCGAGTGTGTATGTGTGTGAGAGGGTTCTTTGTTCAAGGGTGGGGGCGGACTTAATTGTAAGTTTAGTAGTTGAAGGAGACGCGTACACTGGAAATTTGTTTAAAGGGTTGATTTGCACTCCTTTGCTCGAGAGAAGCTCTCTTGAACCCCTCTTTGAGCTTTTGTTACTTTCATTATCTTGCTGCGCATCAGGCTGTTGTGTATTGCCCTTTTAGCCTTTTTCTGCTTTTCTTTTGGCGTTTTAAGCAGCTTTTTGTTTAAGTTGAATAGAGTTTTTAGTATACGTTTACTTTCGTTCAAGGCAGATAGATAGATCAACGTATTTTCATGTGATAAATATTTATGATCTATAATATAATGCTTAGATTGTTATAATTAATCTTTGAAAATAACAAAATTACAAATTTATAATCTTAACAGTGGTTTAAAATGTAATAATGATCTACAATTTTGCGAAATACCCAAGAATTTATCCATTAACCTTTCTTTCCTACATAGATGTTCAGATCACAAAAAATATGAATAGAAAAGTTTGATCCCTTTTACGGAAAGAAAAGCAGTAGTGATAACTTAAATTGCCGCTTGGTAAATAACAAATGAAGAAACATAACTAATTCAAACAATCCAACAGAACATTGATTTTTGTTCTATAATAATACTAAAACTAAAATACGCTTCTACTAAATTAATAAAATACTTACTCATTCTTTAAAAATACACATACATATACACGCACGCACACGCACATGCACACGTACACGCACACACACACACACACATACACACCCACATACAGTGCGTCTTATAACTATAGAAACACCACAAATTTTCACGTTTAAATGTGTATATTATACCTTTTTTTAAAGAACCTGCAACTTTGGAAGCAAAAATCCGAGGATAATTTTGCAAAAAGCCAATGAATGGAAAATATATTCTCATTAAAACATTACTAGAATATTTCTTTCGCATCAACATTAAAGAAGTTATCGTTGTTTCATAACTATAGAAACACTTTAAATTTTTAGACCCATTTAAATCAATGTAAATTTTTTATCTAGTATTCAAGTTTTGTTTAAACCATCCGTGAATTTTTCATAAGTTAATGTAGACACAATATTTTGGTAACGTCTTAAAGAGAATAAAGTTGCCTTTTATTTGCTATTTTTGAAATTATCCTAGGTTTTTTGCTTCGAAAGTTACAGGTTTTTTAAGAAAAGTTATAATACACAGATTTAAATGTAAAAATTTTTGGTGTTTCTATAGTTATGAGACGCACTGTATATACACACAAACCTACATACACTATGTACTGTATTCCAATTGCTATGATGACAAAACATTCTTTGCAATGGGTTTCTATGCGGGATTTTCAATAAAACTTATTTTCACTACCGAAAACCTACTTCTCCAACCAAGCAAAAAGAGAAAATAAAAAAAAATGAAAAATAAACCATCGACTCTTCTCTATTCACCCCATTAATCCAAAGCACCATTCGAAAAATAGACCTCCTTGCATGCTCGCGTATACACCTCCGCGTCGTCGCAGTCTCGATGCGAGAGCGCGCGCGGCGTTATTTTCAGAAGAAGAAGCTCGTACGCGCTCGCGGTGGTGGATATACGATGATCCGCGGCTCGATATCCTCGCTATCTCGTGAACGCGCGCGCGCATGACGTCAAAGCGGCAGCGGCAGGAGCGAAGAATGTGCAGCAGCAGTAGCAGCTCGCTCCGCTCTCCCCGAGGCCGTGTTCGCTCAGCCGGGATAATCGCTCTGTTTTTATTACATCAATTTCTTCTCTCTCTCTCTCTCTCTCTCTCTCTCTCTCTCTCTCTCTCTCCTCTCCCTTCAGCTCTAATTCTGAAGGCATGTTAATCCACGCGAAAAGTTATGACGGCGAATAATCGCGATTATCCTAGCGTGAGTTTTTCAGGTGTGTATGTGTGTGCTACTCCTGCCAGCGCCTTTTACCTTCCTCTGCTTTTCTCGCCTGCTCTGCGCTCCGTACTTTCTCGTACGTTCGCTCGTTCGTTTTTCTTTTGCTTGCTTGTTGTGTTCTTTGGCACTTTTTTTTTGTTGTCGAAGAGTTCTCGGGCTGATTATGCAAAAAAGTTTCAGCCGTGTGACATGGCGGCACGGCAACGTCGCGAGCCGCGTCTCGGTAGAGCAGCGGGTATAGGTACTCGTTACTCAGTTTTGTTATGGATAAGAGCAGAAGAGGTTTTGCGTTGATGAAAAGTAACCCTGTTGCTTTTTATAAAGTTATATTTTGATGCTTTCGGAAGAGTGTAGTTATATAGTTGTAATGAATAAATCATTTTAATTGTAATTAATGGTGAACAATCATTTTGGCTCTCGACAGATGGCTTTAAGAACGATTTGTGCCTCTTGAATATATATATTTTTTTTAAATATATATTTTTTTTAAATATATATTTTTTTTAAATATATTTTTTTTTAAATATATATTTTTTTTAAATATATATTTTTTTTAAATATATATTTTTTTTAAATATATATTTTATCGAAAATATGAATTCGTAGATTTTATTAATATTCTTTGGGGAATAGTTTCATCTAATTGTAAGTATAGAAGTCGTCCATAAATTATTCCCATGCAAGAGAAACCAGCCAATCCACTTAAAATTTCCTTCAAAATTTAAAAATGATATAATAAAATTTACGTTAATGGAATGACTGAATGACTCGAGGCAAATATATATAATTATGTTGAGTCGTGCGAATTGAATTATGTACTAGTTAGTTTGCGAAATTCATATTGTTCTTGAATAACTTTCCTAAAGATACAAACCAAATAGTAGAATGGGATGTATTGTGAAGTAGAAGCAAAGTAAATATCGCATAGAAATGTTTAGAAGTTAGCCAATGAATTATTTATTTTATACATTAAGAGTGATTAATCGTTTTATTATTGCTTATTGCTATAAGCAAGTAATTTATGTACATGTCCCAACAATTAGAACCCAAAACATTATTTGGCAATTATGTTGCTTACTTTATAAATTAATACGAGGGATGCAACATAGACTCAAAGAATAGATATGTCAACGAATATCTAATGAGAAATTAAGGATAGAGTTACTGTATCTGTCTGTACCTCTTGAGCTTTTTGAATTTTTTGATGACATAAGGGTTTTAAATTCCGCGCTTCTTTTCGCTACCACCTCTGCCATGCCTAATAAGCACTTGCGCGGGCCTTTGCGACCCTGTAGCGGCGTCGCCGGAGTTGTCGGCGATGTGCCCGGAGAGTGACATTCTGAGTCTTGCGAGTGACAGTTCGACGATACTCGTGTATTGTGAATAGTAGCGACGTTTTCGATACTCTCTACTTTATTTGACTAAATAATTGGATTTTGTATAAAGTATTTGGACATTTTTAGAGACTTTAATATATTAATTCGTTTCATCTGTGTGCTTGTTTGTATGTGCTTCTGCGACTATAATATTAGTGGACGAGACACTACTTCGAGCTGTCTCTGTTGAATGAATCGGCGCTCAACATTGACTAGAGTGCGACCATTGGCGGTACTTTGAGTTTGTCTAAAATAAGTATAGCTATATGTGTACTTGAATGACATAATTATTTTGTAAGCGACTTTAAAACACACGGTTAGAAATTTAGACGTTTAATGATAAAAGTGTACGATGCCAAATCGTTTATCCAAGCAAGCCAGTTTTTCAAAGGGAAACTAGCTTCGTGGGTCACAACAGGAAATTGTAAAATTTACATTTTTTTAAGTGGCATTTCGAACTTGAAAGTTTATCGCCTCATCTACGCAAGCCTTCCACGTTTCCCTATTTTGTGCCAACCCCATCCATTTCGCGCCCTCCCGCCCAATTTCAGTTACGTCTGCTTTTACGCTATCCTCCCATCTGCGTCTAGGTCTACCTAGAGGTCGCGTTGCTTTCGGTTTTCCTTTCATTATTCGCGCTGCCGTACGATCATCGCCCATTCTTGCCACGTGCCCTGCCCATCTTAGTCTCCGTGATTTTATTATTCTGTTAATATTTGGTGACGCGTACAAATTATGTAGCTCGTCATTGTGCAGTTTCCTCCAGTCCCCAGTTTCCTCATCTTTTTTTGGCCTGTATATTTTCCGCAGAACCTTATTTTCAAAAATTTTTTATGTAAGCGCGGTGCCCCCATATTTAAGTAGTTCAGCTGGTATAGAATCGTTTCCTGCGGCCTTATTGTTTTTTAGCTTTTTGATCGCGGCCTCTACTTCTTTGTAGGTCAGTTCGTCCATATGGAGTTCAGCAGTGTGGATTTTGTCTCCCATTTCCTCAGAGTTTTCATGCACGTTTAATAACTTATCGAAATAGTCTTTCCATAATTTCAATAGTTCATTTTCGCTTGTCACGAGGTTCCCGTCTTTATCTTTCATTAACTGCGATCTACTCTGAAAACCCTTCCTAATAGAGTTTATTCCTCTGTACATCTCGCGCGGATTATTTTCCTTACTATTAGTTTCTATTTTTCTAATTTCATTTTTCTGATACTCGCGCTTCTTGTTTCTGTAAATCACACCCATTTGCATTCTTATTTTATGGTATTCTTCTACGGCCCTACCGCTTTCATTGTGTACGCTATTTAATTTAGCCTTCTTGCGCCTTTCAAACCAGAGTTCGCACACATCGTCAAACCATGGTTTGCTCTTCGGCCTTTTTTTCTTACCCAGTACTTTGTTCCCGGCCCCTTTTATAGTTTCTTCGATAGCCCCCCATAACCTACTCGGATCGTCATCTACTCCCGTCTGTGTATCCGTTTTCTCGAGCACCTGAAATCGGTTGCTAACTTCTACTTGGTACTTGATTCGCTCTACCCCGGTTCGTAGTTTTCCAATATCAAAGGTTTGTACTTTGTTCGCTCGCTTGCTATTTTGACCGGCTACTAATCTGGCTCTTAATTTGGCGACTACTAGATAATGATCCGAGTCGCAATCCGCCCCCCCATAGGTCCTTACGTCGAATATATTGGTGTGCCGCCTCTTATCAATAAGAAAATGATCGATTTGATTGAGCGTGGCCCCGTCTGGCAATGTCCAGGTTGCCTTGTGTATATCCTTGTGCTTGAAGCACGTGGTCTTGACTATAAGATCTTTTGCGGCCGCGAAATTTATGACCCTAATACCGTTATCGTTGCTGGTTTCGTGCAGACTTTCTTTGCCTATAGTGGGCCTAAACATTTCCTCTCTCCCTATTTTAGCATTGAAATCCCCCACTACTTATTTGGTGTCGTAAGACGCGAATTGGTCGATTAATTGCTCTAAAGTTTCATAATAAAGGTCTTTGACTTCTTCCTCTTTGTCCTCCGTAGGACAGTGGACGTTAATAACCACGTAATTATAGCACTCTCCTTCGATGATGATATACGAGAGTCGGTCATTCTCGAAATTGAAACTTTTCACGGAATGTATAATGTTTTTGTTAACAAGAAATCCGGTGCCTAGGGAATGCCCGCTCGCGCCCCCATATAAAAAGGTGAAGTTACCGGATCCTAGCATCGCGTTATCTTTCCATCGGGTTTCTTGTATTGCTACCAAATCTAAATTGTACCTCTTAGTTTCATTTATGATTTCCCGGAACGCGCCCGCTCTGTGTAGACTGCGTACATTCCAGGTTCCCACCCTTAAGTTTCTTTTGGTTTTGGTTTGGTTTTGTTTTCTTTGAGCTATGATAGTAAGTTAAACCCGCGCGTTTTGGATCCTGTTACGATCGCAGGTAAGTCCGTACATCTAGGGGTGATAACCCTCATACATCCCTAGAACTAAGTATGAGAGCTTTCCGACTTTGGCGAGGACATAGTCAACTCGTCGTCAGACACATTCGGTTTAATTCTCATATCCCAACGCCCCCCTGCAAGGCAGCGCGCCTTCGCTGGCTTCGTTGCCGTGTAAGACCAGGTGGCGAATCATTCTACACATCCCCTCTCAGGGCAGTTGTCATCGCTCCCGCATCCTCCACGACAGCAGGATTTTTGGCCCATTTTTTGTTTGAAATGTGTGTTAAAGAGATAGATTACAGAGTAAGGTAGAACAAGAAAGTAAGATAGGAGATTTTGTATAGTGTCTGTAGTTGTTGTGGTACTTGCGTAGTGTTTCTAGATGAATGCGTTCGCCAGTGCGGGCTCATCACACCCACGCCTGGGCCTAACGGCTGTCCGCGACTGCTTATTCAATTTATTCGCAGCTAACCTCTTTCTTAGGGGTCGTTCCTCTATCCGCAACCTGAGGGCGCGCTGGACGACTACGCCCAGGACCCGCTTAGGGTAACGGCATTGCAACAGTGTAAAATTTACATAGACTCCGAAAAACTAGAAGCCTTTTAAAAGTATCCAGTACTTAATACAAGTGTCAAAAAATAAAACTTTCGGACTTGTTTGGATACTGTCATCGCTACATCTGAATTTTTAAAAAAATGAGACTTGTGTGGATGGATAAACAATACAATGCATTCCGATTCTGCAATTTTTTTATTAAGTCGGAGGTACTTACAGACATATTTTCAGGATAACAATTTTATCAACACAATTTTATCAGCAATTTAATTTTCCTAAAATTTTAATTGAGATATGAGTTAGTCATAGTTTACTGACTTGGACTACGAAGCGTTACTGTAGATATCCTATCACGAAATTCAATATTATAGAATGAAAAATATCCTAATCTACCTGAAGTAAAATTATACGAAAAAGCAGGAAAACAAGAAGAAGAAGAAGACGCATATAGGGAATACAATCATTTACAAAGAATCACGAATTTATAACGCAAAAGATCACGAGTATTACTAAAATCGATCACACAAGTAGGAGCAGATAAAAACTCAGATGATGCACGAGTTAAGTCCTGCCGAGTTAGAAAATCCTGAAAATCAAAGAGAGCAAAATACATGAAATTGAATATACCGAATCAACAGAAAGTAAAGAAATGCTAGACTTTGACGAAGAATAGAAGCCTGGATCTAGTTGCAAAGGAATTAGAAAGGGTAGATATAGAAAAAGCCCAGCTCGCTGACAAACCAATATTAAACCAAGTGTACTGAGATAAATCGATTATATATGTGCATCACAACGTTACGATGGGCTAGGAAATTTAAGCTACCAGCGTGCTTAAAGACAAAACTAACACTGTAAACGAAACAGTAGTAATGGAATTGACTGTTCTTTAATAGTAATATCGTTACTCCCGAATGCACAAGATTTTGTGTAATTTGTGGTGAAAACCAATATGGCTTTAAAACCTTAATTTTATAAATATTTTCGTTCTAGTTCATACTTATTTGAAAGAATCCTTACAATAATAGTTCAAATTAACTGATTTGTATCTAATATATACAAATTATATTATTGTATCATAATCACTCTTCGAACAAAATTCTAAATTGATTAGTTGATTCCTGATACTTATAGAACACGTTGAAAATGGTAGGTTTTTATTATTATAACTTTATCATATTTAGTTTTATCAAACACAATGATCAATTAATCAACGTTTACTAGTTTTATTTACCAGATATCGCTTATAAATTAATTTTTAAAAATGATACTTATACCCCTTGGTCTCCAAGTTCTTATATTAAATCGACTGTGGAGTCGAAGAAAAGGCTAACTCGGCGTTTGTTTGAAGAAGAAGCTAACTCAGATTTAGCTTGAAGAACAGGCTAATTCGGCGTTCGCTTGAAGAAGAGGCTAACTTGGAAATCGCGTAAAGAAGGGGTACTTTAACTAATTATTTTTAGTATTTAATTTTGTAAAGAGTAACAATAAAAAATAGCCAAAGACACATGGTCAGCGAAAAAATTAATTTACCTATTTTTATTTGTTATTTTTTACTAAATTAAATGCGAGAAATAGTTAGTGAAAATAACCCTACTTTACGCGATTTCCGAGTTAGTCTCTTCTTTAAGCGAACGCCGAGTTAGCCTCTTCTTCGAGCAAAATCTGAGTTAGCCTCTTCTTCAAGCAAATCCCGAGTTAGACTCTTCGACTCAACCGTCGTAGTACAATCAATTGACATGAAAAATGAAGCTGAAAGAGAAATTAAACAAAAAATCATCATGTAACAACCAAAATCTACGTCTTTGGCATTTTACTCTCTAATAGAGAAAGTAATAGACGTGACTAACTGCGCACACATTTGAACGCTGCAGCCGCCATGATTATATTTCACGCAAGCGCTCTCCTCGACGAGCGGTTCCTCGCGTTTACGAGAATCTTCTCTAGAACTACCACTATCATCTAAGCCAGCTTTTATGTTACCGCGCAGGAGCGCCCCTTTTACGCTTCGACTTGCATCCCTAGTTGGCATAGCTACGAAAAGTTCTTTGTATATTGAGATATTGCTGTTCGTGAATTAGAAAATAATTTACAATTTTATCATTACTAACATTAAATTATTTGTAAACCATAGATATTGCATATTTATTAAGTTAATCATTATTCTTCTTTAGAACAAATTATGTTGCAACTATTAAAAGTGCAACATCATTGCAAAATTACTGCAATCATAATTGTAAGTCATACTTAAAAATAAATAATTTTATTTTATATAATTGGATTGGTTGGGAGTAGTAAGTGAATTTTGAAATAGCTTACTCTAAGAAAGAAATTTTCATTTTATTTTTATTCAGGAATAATGTATAATCAAGTTTGTATCAATAATTATAAGTAATAATTTATACCAAAGATACAATGATTTCGTATCAGATAAATAAATAGTAAACCATGCATCATACTACTCACTTATCTTTTTCTATTTTTCTCACTGCTAACTTTTATTACTAATAAAACATTCTGAAAAAAACTCACTCGTGTCGATAAAAGTCTAAAATAGTAAAGTACCTAAGTTGAAAAATTTTTCTCTCGAAGTTGCGAAAGAGTTGAATTGCGGTCGGAGACGTGGGACTGCACGAGCTTCAATTACAAACGAAGAGCGGGTAAAAGAACTGCGTCGGAAGTTCAGAGCGCGCGCAATAAGGCGACCACGCGTTACGCGACTCAACGGTGACAGCAGGAAGGAGAGTGGCTAGATTTTATTAAAATTTTGTTTAAATCCGGGCTAGTCGGCAGCTTTTTCCTTTAATCCACACGACTTCGCAAAAAAGAAGTCGCACTGGATATTTGAAAATTTTTCGATCTTATGAAATTTTATTTCTAGATCTTTTGAATTAAAATGACGGCAGAAGGAAAAGTGGAATTTTTTCAATAGATCTCTTAGTTGCGCATTTGGTCAGTTGAATCTTTTTAATAAGTAAAGTAAATTTTAGATTTTATCATTTTAAATACAATTAGAGCTCTTGTAGAATTGAAATAAGTTTGAACTACTACACTTTTCGTTGCAATAAGCAGACAAAATTAAAATTATTCTAGAAAAATGTAATAAATGAAACTATGGTAAAGTAAATTTATTTTAGGCAAGTAAAGTTATTTTAGTAAGTTGAAGGGGAATGTACAAAACCAATATCATCGTTTAAAACTTACTAAAGCATGAATTAAAAAAAAAATCGATCATTCTATGCGCGGGGAAGTTTAGAAAAACGTTTCGAAAATTCGTAATGATAAGTAGATATTCCCAAGTACGGTTAGACTTTACACATGGATTTAAATCAGACAAATTCATATATATTAGTTTCTCCAGATTTCTTATTCTTAGGTCAAATATTTTTTTAATATGTATATTAAAATAAGCTTTCAACAATGGTGGTGATCTCATAAGTTCCTTCAAGGGGGTCACCATGGGCATTCTCCTTTATTTACCATGAAATTCTAGTTGAATTTTTTAACAGTATAATAGTTTAATTTTATAAGATTCCAGGTTCTATGAAAAAAGTTAGTTCATTTGAATGAAATACATAGAATTATTGAGCATATAAACCAACAACTTATATGATAGAATAAATAAAATTAAAATAATCAAAATCCAGTAAATTTTTAATTATAGTTTCTAATTAAATAAATTACTAATAGATAAACTTAAAACGTATTAAGAAGATTTATTGAATAGGCTATAATTGTATTGCTGCGAGTAGAAAATCAACGTCACATTGTTGGAAGTCGCGTGAATCGTAAGAATGAAACTTTCTCTATTTACCTCCTTTCACTCACTCAAGCGGTCTCGGCCGTTGTCCCATCGCACCGCTGGGTGGCAAGGGAGGGTGGTACGGAAGACCTCGACGGACTTTATTAAAAAATTTCAAACAAAAGGTATTCAGTGTACGAACGCGACGAGACCAACGGGCGGGAGCGCAGGCGGGGGGAGGGGGGGGGGGAGCGATGACCTGGCCATGGCTTGGCTACAGTAGTGGTTGCACTTCAGCGGAATAAGAGATGTTTTTAATAAAACCACCGCACATCTACTCGTCGCCCCGCCAGCGTCTTACCCAACTCTTCTTCGCTCTACTTTTTTCTCCGTCCAGCTTTTCGTGTCACCCTTCTTCTTCCTTTTATTGGTATCATACTCTCTCTCTCTTTTCCTTTCCCTCCCCCCTCTCTCTCTCTCTCTCTCTCTCTCTCTCTCTCTCTCGTTTGCATTTTCTGTCTTCTCTCTGGAATTCCGGTTTTATCACTTTCGAGCATCACTTTTTTTTATTGCGAGCATTCTGTGTTGCAATATTTTTTCTTAATTATGTCTACACAAAGTTTATTTTATAAATATTTATTTTTTTGTAATAGCAAAATCTATTTCTAAAATTTAAATGAACAATAAAAAATTATTTTCATAATTTTTTGTAATAAATAATTATGTATAGTCTTACTTAGTTGACCAGTGTCACGTTTACACTGCCTTCATAAATATTCTACTCTGCCTCACTCTCGTTTCGGTGTATATGTTGCCTCATACTCACGACATTTTTTCATTCCTTTTATTTTTTCCTGCTCTCATTTCTCGCGCGGTGGAGAGAGCAAGAGCACATGAATGCGCGCGAAAGCTGATTCGAAATCCACACTGCATACAAATATATACGGCGCTCCTCCTGAAAATGGAGACTAAGTGCCGAGAAAAAATTATGAATAGAGGCGAGGACTCGAGGGGTCTGCGAGTGTACTGTTTTTTAGAAATATATTTTACGTCGTTTTTGGAGAGCTTGAGAGTACGGCAATACAGCAGAGCTCGAGAGGGAATACAAATTTTGAAGTAACTTTGTCCGTTAGTTGGATGTGTCGAGTGGATTTCCGTTATGTTGCTATGAGTCCGGTGAAATGTTTTTAATTTTTACTCGTACTTGTAGTAAATGAAATCATTTTGTTTGACGTGACATTATAATATTCGATTCGAGTTTTCATAATAATACTTTGCAATTAATTCAATATCGTAATTTTAAAATTACATGTCACGAATTTTCATTCCTATTGATACGGTAAAATTGATTTAATGCGGTAATTTGAAACAGAATTATTAAAAACTGCATGAATGATGTTAAGTATAAAGTATTTATCAGATACAAGTGAGTAATTTTGTATTTAATGAATTTATCCAGCATACGACTAATTTGATGTATGTCAATATTTATTCATTTGAGCACATATTATTTTATAAAAAATATTATGTTATACTAAAACAATTCTTCATTTGATAATTCGATTATGTTATATAGAAACTTTGTGCATGCACAACAGATCATCATTCAAGACATATGCGACCTTTCTGAAAGCCCTTTTCATTTCCCGTATAAAGTAAAAGCACATAACTCGAGGGAATTGAAACTTGACGCAAAAAATCTACGATGCATAACTTGAGTTATGCATTTTTGATTCGTGGATAGGCAGGTTAGCTGAAAGAGTTATATTGCATTATTACCGTACATTGAATCTTTTGTATGGAAGTACTTCTTACGTTTTAAAATATAAAAAGGAAAGCCATGAATAAAGAATACAAATTAAACAGTTATTTTGATTAATGGATTAATATCGAGATATAGCTTTTGTAACTATATGAAAATATTAAGATGGGTCTATTCACTGTTTAGTACTTTATATTTGGCCATAAATTGAAGTTATAATCTTATTTATTCAATATTTAAATTATCAATTAAAGTTATTATCACAGGTCTTAATTTGTTATTTCTGATACCGCGCAATAAATATTACTGTATCATTTAGGTACAAACAATTATATTTTAAAATAAAACATTTTACATTGAAAAATCATAAAACCATCTACATTATATTAAGATTTGAAATGTGTCCGTCCGTCTTTCCGTCCATCCGTCTGCTCGTCCGTCCTTCCGTATATTTTGTTTTAAGTGCTATTTGTGTTAGTAGGTGAGTGCGATGACGAATGGATATGTGGATCAATATGTGGGTAAATGGGTATATATCGATGGGAGAGTGGATGTACCTATGGGTGGATATGTGTGCGTGGGTTGATGTATAAAGGTGGCTGTCTGTATAATTACGTAAAGCAGACGTATAGGCAAATAAGTTTATGGATGGGTGGAAGGCTGTGAGCAGATGGATGAGTGTATGGGTGGAGGGGTTATTGGGTAATTGGATGTGTGCGTAATGGGTGAATGGGTGAATGGGTGAATAATTTGATATGTGGGTGGATAAATGTATGGATGGACTTGAATAGGTAGATGAACGGATGCCTGGGTAGAGGGTTAGAAGTGTATAGATAGATGCATGGATGCATGGATGCATAGTTGTGTGGGTGGAGGGGTTGAAGTGTAAAGGTGCATGAATGGATGCGTGGGTGGATAAATGGATGCGTAGGTGGATGTATGGTTGCATATTCTAATTCTAAAATATAATTCATAAGAAACAACGCAACGCAACATTAACGTTAAAAAATCCAATTGTAGGAATTATAAAATAAAAATCCTCCATTTAATTTCATTATAATTTTGCACCTTTATAGTTATAGATTTCATACTTTTATCATCATAGTTCAAACATTCAATAACTACACTCAATTTATAAATTTAAAATGAATTATAGATTTTTCAGAAAATAAAAGCGTAAACTAAATGCTCATCTTAAGAAGCCAAACAATCGTATTTCAATTTGCGCACAAAAAACAGAGTATCGTCGAAAGTCTTCCGAATATTCACTAAAAGCTTAGAATAATAACACTATTTTCAAATTTTTACAACGCCCCCGTTCACACGTACCACGCAACGCTTTCTCCGAAAATTCGCTTGCCTTTGGAACACCTAGCGCGGGCGCGCGGGCGCGCCCTAAATTATTGCTGAAAATCTCTTCTCGGCACCTGCCTCGCTTATGCTCGCCTCCTCTCCCTCGGCTACGGCTCCTTGACGAAATTGGCCCCCTCGCTCTTTCTTGCGAGAGAGCGAGCTACAGCAAGTCCGGAGAGAAAGGAAATATCTATTATGAAGGGGATATACGCGGGTCACTACGAGGAAATGGCAAAATCCATGCTGGTATTACATTGTGAAGTTGAATAATGTATGTCCGTATCGGAGAACGAAGAAGGAATTGTGTGATGATCTTTTCTCTGTAGCGCTATCCGTTGCTGGGTTCCTTTATTAACGCGGAAAGATTGCTCCTACTTCTCTCGAGAGCTTATGCTTTTAATTATTTTGGAGGCCCCTGATGATGCTTATAAATTGTTTTATGAGAGATTGATTTTCGATATCGCATTTACATTAATATAGTTCTGACTCGCCAAGATTCTAAATCATTTGTTCCAAGTGTTATCTGTATATTTCATAATTATGGGAGCGTGGAGCATTTTTGTATACTTTATTTTTTGAAACTTTTATTTTTCTCTGTTCTGTAAAAAATTGTACCATTGTAACTAATATATAGTTATCAAATATACGGTCACAAATTTCTAAATATTTATTTTCAGTTTTAAAGACAAGCATGACTGATAAAACTTCTCCACTTTCCTCTATAAATCTTCGTTTCATGTTAAACTATTTTCAAATTTTGTAACATAAAATATTTTAAATATTTTGTATACCGGTGAGTTCTGAATTGGTACTGAAATTCCAGACATTTTTCGAACTGCACTTATTCTTCGTTTCTTAGAATTCAAATTTAATATTTCACAGTTGCATGAAAGCTTTAATGCAGAAAATATATGTATCTCTCGCAGGCGGAAGGAAATATCTATTATGAAAGGTCTCTGTGGAACATATGGGTCACTATAAGGAAATAGCAAAATCCATTCTGAATTACATTGCGAACCGTCATTTCAATAGAAACGTGCAAATTCAAAGTTGAATAATGTACCATTATTCTTAGAAGATGAAAAAATTACACAATATTTTCTTAATGTAAGAAGATTACATTTTCCCTTTCTCAACAATATTTTTCTGTGAATCATCCAAGATAACATATTCGTTTAATACTTGAAAGTATTATAATTAATTCAGTAGTAATTTACAAATGGTATGCATACGAAACATCATATTGCTATAATATGTAAATGAAATTTGGATTTGTACATATTAAGCGAAATATAGTATGCAAATATGTTCTAATATATGTAAATTATACGAACATGTAAATAAGGACCTATCGTTGCTGAAAATGACTGAAACAACTAGGTAATGCTTATTAATCAAATTTTGAGATTCAAAATGTGATCATTTAATTCATTTTAATGTTTTATATATATTGCATAAAGCGATTAATAAAATATTTAGACTTTTTAACTACAAAAATGGAATTCTGAATCGAACTAGAACTCTAAATTATATTACTATTCTAGTAATATAATTTAGAGTTCTATACTATATATATAACTATACGGCTTTTTGGTAATCACTTTTATATCACACGTAAGTCTTCATTGATTTTAAAATATTACAAAAAAAAACATTCCACTGTCCATCCTAAATAAGTTTTTTTTTAATCTGTTATCTATAATACATGATGAAATTGAAGCTTAAAGACTTAATAATGCTAACTTCCCACTTGTATTGCACGATTATTTTATTTATTCAACTACTTCAATAATCTGAGCTACTCGTTTTCGGATGAATCCGCAGCACGTACAAACTCTGATGAATCTATCTCATCATTTTCAGCGTATATGCGCGGAGGAGCTCGGTATTCCAACTTTTCGCAACAATGCTAATTGCAGAGACGCGTTTACGCTGCATGTGTATACATACGCTAATACACATTATTCGACGGTTGCACCTTCTTAGGGAGATATGTTGTCGCAGATCTTTAGCTTCTCGCATATTGATTTACAAAAACAATGTGTATGATATGCCCTGCATATCTCATTAGAGTATAATTAAGTCCACAATTACGTCACTTTTATGTGAAAAATCTTAAAAAATTTTGCATGATTTTTGACAAGATTTGCTGCAGAATTTTAGAGTTGCTGTTTTTTCTGCAGGTTTTCATACTGTCTGCAGAAATATATTGTGTTTCTGCAGACAGATCTGTAGACAAGAACTTTGTGGAGGAACGTGTAACAAATCTTGCAGAGAAGCCAGAAAGTTTAGACAATTCTACAAAAAATCGTGTAATAATTCTGCAAAAAATCTTGGTCAATTGTCTGCAATTTTTCTTATAAGGGCTGAATGAGACACTTCACCGATGCAGTAAGGGGTTTTAACGTATTAAGATTCCTTTTTTTCCATTAATAATTATTTGGGACTAAATCCCAGCAAACAAGTCTGCATGTGAAACGTGCAGAAAAACCTAGACAAGATCGTAGAAAATCTTGCAAAAATTTCTACAGATTTTTTCCATATATGTTTCCAATATAGTAAAAATTGAAAAATATACAAGGATGGTGCAGGGAATATTACCACCTTAAGGAAATTTCGATTCCTAGTAGATATATATCAGGTTTTGGGGCCTCGAAAACTACTGAGATATGTTATTTGAACCATTAATTCTAATACCTCATGAGTTTTTTGCAAAAAAAATTACTCTCTGAATTTCAACTAAAGAAGATCTAAGTAGTTAACAATTATCCACTTTACCAACTGTGGTAGAGTCGTATAGTAAGTGCTTAAAAAAGTGAAGACTAGCCTAGCAGAGACTGCCTTTATATGTATTTAACTACATGGTGCCGTAGTGTACGCCTTGATGTCGATATTTTCGGATTATTAGGCCTAGGAATTTTGTCTTGTACTGCATCCCTATGGCCACTTTACCAACGGATAAACGTCAACGAAAGTTGCAATTTTTGCATCGAAAATAAACTCTACGGAAACGACTGGCATATGAATCTTAAAGTACGTAAGAAAAGCGTTATATGCATACACTGCTAAGAAATCAGGATGCTATCGCACGTAAACATGACACTACTTTATAATTAGCGGGCGCTACCAGCGGGATCACCGCGTCTCTCAACATCTATTGTCACAATACATATATTGTAGGAGTTACGGCGCCATAGTATATTGCATATAACGAAATATCGAGTAGGCTGCCACGTTGCCTACATGTCACATTATCTGCACCCACCTTAGTAGAATTTACTGTTTTTATCTGCACGTTACCCTGGTAATGATGAAACGGTTCCGACAAATATAAGTAAAAGGATTGAACTGTCAAGGAGAGTGCACACCCTCCAGAAAACGAATCTCAGTCGGACTTTGGGAGGTGGTTTCTGGTACCCGAAAGTGAAGCCAAATACCCGTAATTCATTCTAATTGGTCCTTGTTGCTTAGATATGAGGTAATTTACTCGAAATGTGCGTTATTTTTATAAAAAAAGTACATCTTCTACTGATCAGAACTCTTCAATTTGAGCTCTGCTATGTATAAAAACATTAGTCTGATCAAAAGTTATTAACAATTGAAAATGGTGACTGAAAATGCATGAAAAATCAACTAAATTAAAACAGTTAAATTTCTTCGAATATTCTCGCAATTTCAGTCACCGTCATTAAATGTTCATAGCTTCTGATCAGACTAATGTTTTTATACGTAACAGAGCTTAAGTTAAAGTTCTTTTGACCTACTTTATATTATCCCTTGAGTCACTTTTCTAAAATAATAACTTGTAGAGTTATGGTCAGATAAATAGGCACCATTTTTCATTAAAATAACGCATATTTCGAGTACATTACCTCGCATTTCGGCAACAAGGGCCTAGGATACGGGTGCTAGGATTCATGTTTTGGTGCCAGAAAACACCTCTTAAAATCTGAACGAAATTCGTCTCCTGGAGAGTGTGCACTCTCCTTGTGAGTATGGTTTATAGGTAATTTCGTATGTTTCATAGAACTATATGACAGATTTTCTAGCATTTTATCAGCAGTTTCCTATAAAAATGTCCATGTTAGAACTTACTGTACATATAGTAATTATATAGTAATATCAAACATATCAAAATTCAAAATTGATTATCAACGATTTATTAAAAGCATAACTCGGAAATTCCAATACAACTCCTACCTACACGTGTACACTCGAAGTCGGCACTCATTTTAACACATATGGAATTTCTGGCAATTCCACACCGTTGCATTATACGCACGTAACAAATAATAAAAAGAAACTCACCAAACTCGCCGTGTCCTTTTCTTATTTAGTGGTCCGAATTATTCATCGATAAGAAAATATTTCATCCCAGCCGGAGTTGAAAAGCGTGCAGCAGCCAGCATTTTAGAAGTTTAATCGCCTTAAAATCCATAAATCTATTATCACGGCCGCACTTTTGTACAGCGAAAGCATACTCGTACACAGCTACAGCGCTGCCGGACTAGCTCCTAATACTTTGCTGTATTGGACAATATCCATTTTCGATATTTCTTCTCTTGCAAAGCGCGCGCGCGCGCTCTCGCATGAACGAAAACGAGGTCAGGATCGAGACTGCGTTGCGGTGCATGGACGCGGACCGGCGCACCTCCTCGTCGGCATAGGCCATGAATATTTCAAATTAAAAAAGGCCCGAAGATTATCTGCTCGCCTTCCGTGAATTTCTGTATCTTGCTCGCGCTGCTCTTGCGCGGGTGGCCATTGAAATTTTGCTTTGATTGAATCTATTGGATTTGACTAGGGGTGTATAAATTCCTCTCCTCTCTGCGCCGCGCCGCGCTCGGTGATATATGAATGGCTTTTATATCGACGAGCGAATTTCAGTCGAATATTCCATTTGGCAGTATTTGATTTCGTTTTTTTTTGTTTGCGCTGAATCTTCGACGTTGGCGTGTCGATGACATTTTTCTCTGTATATCTTCATTCGCTTTTTGCGTGATTTGATTATTTTAAAGTATTGTGATTGGAAATGGGTTTGCGATGGCAATAATGATGATCAAAAGCGTTTTTGTAATGAAGTAAATATTATTATTTGAGTTTGAAACTGGTATAGTTTGTAAATAGCCTTTCCAACGAAACCTACTTTTAAATAGGACACTTGAAATATTATATATAATTTACTTGTCGTTCATATTATTAATTAATCTGCAATTTTTTAGAACCAGAATATTCTACCTAATTAGAAAGGTAAAATAATGTATAGTAAAATCAACGTCTGAAGTAAAACTTTTATTAAAAATTCGTACTGTTTTCTGCATTTATTAAATTTTTAGATTGATATTTAAATTTGTTACAGTTGTAGCAAAGACTACCGTATACCATTCATAAAATAAACTGTTTAAACCTATGTTTAATACAAAAATATTTTACATTAAGGTGGCTCCCTTGCGGCGGCTCAGTCGGTAGAGTGTCGGATTCCTACGCCGGTGACCCGGGTTCGAATCCTAGTCTCTGCCGATTGATACAAGCACCTCTGTAAAAATTACATGTGCTTTGTTTACAAACACACCGCAGACCCCCGTCGTCGATTAGCACCACATGGAAGCACAAACATGGCGACGTTAAATAATAATAAAAAAAAAAAAAAAAAAAGGTGGCTCCCTGGTGTTTTTTCATGATTGTGAGAAATTTTTCTATTCATTTTCTTTCCATTAATATTATTAAGTTTTTCATCTGCTTAACATTGGGAATAATTTAGTTTATTCGATACTACTGTTATATAAAGTAATTTTTTTTTAATTAAAAGTTTTTTTAAGAGTCATAGACACCTTTCAATAAATGGTCTTATCAAAGTTCTAAATTTGGACATAAATTGATCTTCGCGCACACAAAAATTAAAATAATTATTGAAACTTTTAGAATGTATTCTTTAAGGTATTTTTAACAAAAATTCGCTCGTTTTTTTATTAAGTGATACTTGAAATTTTATTTATAATACAATTTTTAATAAAACAACGGTATTTATATAGCAATTTTTAAACAAAATCACATATATATTTTTCAAAGCTATATAATAAATAATCAAGTTAAGATAACGGCGAATATTAGTTATTTCTAGCATAAAAAACGTGATAAAATTTTCTTAGAAGTAGATGACAATGTGGTGTGCGCGAGGGCTATTTCGAATATAGCTCATTTTCACTAAAAAATAACACATTATGCTGAATAACTTTGAACATATAGGCTAAATAAATCTGAAAATTGCTCTGTGACTTCATATAATAATATAAAGTTTTCCATGTAATACCCTGATTTTAGAAATTTCACCAGGGAGCTAACTTAACAAAAATAATTATTCTAGAAAGATGCAAGTTCTATTTTATTAATACCAATTGTATCGTCCTCTTTGTTTTCTAGAAAACATTACAAAGTTTAATTTTGAAACTACACTGCAAAAAGTAAATTATAATCTGTTACAATATTGATATCGTTTAAATTGTGCAATAGTTTTTATTTTAAGTTAATGTACATTAATTAACTTGTTTTGCATTATGCATCAGTTTACAACTTTCTAATTTCACGATATTTTATATTTTAACCGTTACTATATACGTTGCTGCCACATCTAAGATATAGTTTTTTAATAGATATATTTAATAGTAACAAACATTATCATTTATTTTTTGATTTTTATAATTCAAAAGTATCATTTAACAAAGAGTCATAAATTTTTAAATTTAAAACAAAACAAAAATCTTTTTCATTCATGAATCTTCCCACCAGACCTAATAATGGTCGAATCGTCATAACGCACAATTATTATTTATTTCAATAGACAATTATCCACTCAAACATGCGAAACATAAAATTCCTATCAAGCAGCTGCACCCCTACTCGCTCACGGACAATAGCAGCGGAAGCCGACGTCCTCCGTCACATTCAGAGCCACTCGACCAGACGAGCACGAAAATCGCTCAAGACACACCAGCTGCACATACCTCCTGTATACATCAACGCGTTGCCATCACAGCTACACCGCGAAACACACAAAGCAGCCGAATCCCTAAGTGCATTTCTGGACTTATGACATGCTTGGTTTGCGTCAGGAGGCGTCCGAACGCGAACTCGCATGCGTCAGTGTAATGGAGAAGTCAAGAGCGCGCGCACGAGAGATAGAAGCGGCAGCCCTGGAAAGATTGGCCAACATACCAGGTCAGAGGTTTTAGTGTCGCGGCTCGAATTCCGCGCGCTTTCTCCAAAATGCTCCTCCCTCTCGACTCTTCTCTTCCGGTACTTCTGTTATAACCTCCCCCTGGTTGTTGGCTTGTTTTTTTTTCTGCTGCGGAATATGCTTCCGCATTTGTTAGACTCTCTCTACTCTTTTTACTTCCCTGTTTTTGGTTGGATTAGGGCGAGAAAAAAAGATCGAAGGAGGAGCTGTAGCTGTAGATGGATTAGGGACATACTAGATTATTCCAGATATCCGCAGGAGAAAAAAAGTATAGATGGCCTTTCTCTTTGATTTCGAGCGCGATAAACGGCAAGGTTGGTGTTTTTCGTCCTGCCATGTAGAATGCGCAGAGGATATAATAGCCGGAAGGTAGATGTAAGGAAGAAATATTCTTCGGGTATATGCATGGGGCAGCAATTGTTATCGATGTTTTCGACAAGGATAGACAGTGTGTTTTGCTTTTTGGATTCCTGCGAAGATCTTTTCGGGGGGAAATGGGCAATATTGGTTTGCTTGGATGGGTGACATCATTCGACAATTTCATATTCATGTAGATTGCGAAGTAAGGGAATTATTTTAATAAATAATTGATGTGTATATCATGTATTTTTTATTAACGAAGATATATATTTAATCGATAAAACATTTGAATGGAATTTAAATTCTTGTATTTTCACGTTTCTTGCAACTTTCTTACTGCAAATTCAATACAAAGGTGTTCTCAAATGAATTAGATATCAAAAAAGTATTATAAACTTATGTACTACTATTAAAAAACTGCGGCCAATTCATTGTCATTTAGCTTCCTCCAACTAAATTAATTGTTTCAATATAAATTTCTTTGCTCTTATAAATTATTTTTAAATTTCTATATCTTACCGAAATATAACCGTTAAAATCATTTTATCATTTTGATTATTATTATTATCATTATTATTATCATTATAATTATCATTATCATTATCATGATCATTATCATTATTATTATTATTATCATTGTGGACCAAAAAATAACAAAACGACTCCGAAGTCTCCAGATTAATGAACGTCAAGTAAATCCGATTTATATTAAAACTTAAATCCACCATTTTGAATTTAGTATTTTTGTTAGAAAATGCATAATCAATCCAATGTATAGCAACTCAATCCCAAAAATACCCAATTATCATCTTTCAATCAAAAACAATTGATTTAAAAAATTTTTTAAAAATCATAAAAATGAAAATAAATAATAAAACAAAAACGAGTTGATGAGTCTTAAGAAAATATAGTATAGCCAAAAATTGTGTTCTTTCAAATGCATTTACACTGAATCGATCATATTACTTCTACATACCAAAAAAATTTACCTCATCAATTTCTGAATATCGTAAAATAGAAAAATCATTAAAATTTAAAATTTCTTTGTAATTACGAATCCTTATTAAGAAACAAAAAAATGAGCTCTATATGACAAAAAATGACCGCACCTTTCTAGAAATATGAGCGATCAAAAATTTTTTTGAAAATAGCAATAACCTTAAATATTATGAAAAACAAAAGTTTTCATGATCTGGGCAAAGAGCATAGACAAGAGATTACTAAAAGCTACGTTTCTGAAAACTTCAGACAAAGTAAAGCCGTTTTACTCAAGTAAATAGAAGACAAAAAAATCGATTTTTTTCATAAAATAATTTTTTTCTCAGAAAAAGAAAAGATAAAAAACTTGATCATATTCCTAATCACCTCAAAATTTTTCAAACATTTTTCTTCATATTTTTCACAGATATGGCCGTTTAAACATAAAACCACATTTTCGAGTATAACAAAAACAGGGAAATGACCTTTTTTAAATTTCGGATTGGAAAAGATAGACAATTATATGCTCTTTAAAATGCATTTAAAATTAAAAGATAATATTATTTTAAACATACAAAAAGAAACGAAAAACTAAAACTCAAAAATCGAAAAACCATTATAAAAACAAAAAATCATTGAAAAATAAAAAAAAAATTCAGCCGCCTTCCTTAAAAAAAACAAATCCAATGAGCCCTGAATCAGGTAATTTAACCGTAGATTACTCGAGATACAGAGGGATACATACATACACAAACACACACAACCATACGGACATTTTCTAAAAATAGTGTATTTTAACTTCTTATGTCTCAAAACATGTTTCTAAAATGTTTTAAGCAAAACTTTTTTTTACTATTACAAAGGTTTCTTAAGGAGGAAGCAAAATTGTTCAATATACATATAGATTTAAAATTATAAAGTACAAATATATTCAATAATTATTATAATAATTATAAGTTTCGATGAAAATAGAAACAGACGAAGTTTTGGAAGTACTTGATGTAAATAAGAAAGTCGCCTGGTCGGTAATATAGATCACTTCCGCGTTCTTGAGCTTTTGTATTCACGCCTCTGTGCTTGGCGTAACCAAGTGTGTTATAACTTCAGAAATGCACTTAGAATTCAAGGACTGTACCTTCTGATTCCTTTTCAAGAAAGTCTTTTAAGGCCAAACTTATTTACGTGAATTTGGAAATTTTGTAAAATATAATCGTATTTGGAAAACAGTTTTAAATTTTAGATCTTAATGATAATGAATAAAACAAAAGATAGAATGCCGGATAATATAATAAACTTATTTAATTATAATAAATTATTTTGCAAGTATATCAATCTATGATATTAGTTTAATATAATTAATACTTGTACGTTTACATTCTATAAATGAAACTAACGCTTCTACATTATTACATTGATAAGTCTAATAGATAATTAAATAAATAATAATTACAAAGCCAAATCAAGGACTTAAAAAAGTAAAATTACTGAGATGTATATGAAATATAAATACATGTATATCAAATTCATTTGATGTATATTTTCTGTTTATACTTACACATAAGTATAATATCAATAAAAATTTATTTATAATTGTAACTTATAAATCAGAAAGCTTTCAAAATTATTGTTGCAAAATTTATATCACTATAATATTCATAATTATATATTTGTGACTATCATTGCTTATCATAGATTAAATATTTATAAAAACGTTTATCCTTAAATGTGAAGAATTATTTTTTAAACATTCATTACTTCTGTTGTTATTATTTCATAATATTTTGCTATTTATTCCTTGATCAAAAAACACATGCGTAATGTAGAAACTAACTAGACGTTCTAATTTTATATCAACCAACGTAAAAACATTTTCACTGTCGCCTTTCTCTGATTTAATTGAGATATCGCGCTGGAAGTTTGCTGTTATACCGATTACAGATAGACTTATCTAGACATTGGTGCGATAAGATGTTGCGAGACACACAGCTCGACAGACGTACTTTAATATTTCTGACTACAGTCCGCATCTATTGCTCTGACACTACTTTTAAAATAGTATTTCTAAAAGTTTTATTATGTTCTAATATTCCAAGTAAATAATGTTTGGAATTGTATAGCTGTTAATGTGCAAAGTGTATATTGTGAAGACGTTGCGTGATAATTCATTTTTTTAATGTATGCATCATAACGTCAACAAAAGTTAAGCCGAAGAGTTATATTTAGAAAAGTGCAAGATAATAATTTAATAATGATAGAAAAAACTATCAGCAATATACTTCGTTTTAGGTACTCAACTGCTTCATTTTAACATTGAAGCTTTAATTCTACAACAGTATAATACATGAACATAACCTATGACGAGTAGACTTCGTTTGTTAAGATAACTATTAATTCTCTTGGAATACTATCATGGAATACATCGAGAGTAATTAGAACAATACAATTTCTTTAAATACTATAGCAAAATTTAATTATTAACAATTTTATTTGATATAGTAATTAGTAACAAACCATTGGCACAAGCAGTAGAACGTGCAAATAATATTTGTCTTGAACCAATACGATGCGTAAGTTACCTTATCATAACATATATAAGTGAGTATAAAAATACTGTTTTTTATGGACATATGTATTACGAAAATCATTTGCATTGGAATACACTAAACAAGGTATTATTATTAAACTATTCAAATAATAATTCATTATTTATAAAATGAAATTGCTTTTGCAGATAGAAATACATTTTAATGCTTATCATGAAAATTTCAATATTATATGAATAAATTTGAATTATATATATGTTAATTTGAAATTGGTAGCTTATTTTATTGTATCGTGCACTTACAAATGATAATAATAAATTTATTATTTAGCATTGGGATGGAACATTATTCAATGGAAATGGTGAAATTCATGATGAAAATTACAACAATATAGATGATTTACGCTTTAAATTAGGCTTTGATCATGTGTAAGAAATATCAAAATTTTAATTCATACGAAAATAGTTAATTTTCATTAATAAATTTTCTTTATTTGTTTATTTATACAGAGAATTGGTAAATTCAGTAATGGAAGAAAAGCAAAATGTACGACTAATTTCTAGTATCGGAAATCTCAAGACCTTGTCCGTGACCTTTATATTTAAGCTTTCGGAAACAAAAATCAATGGTAAAATACGCATTTGCAGCGTTTTAAACCAGTCGCATGAATCCATTTATAAGTGAGTAAGCGTAAACAAATATATTAATTAAATAAATATATTATATATGTTATCACTTTTTATCAAACTAAAATTTATCTTTACATATTGATTTGTATTGTATATAGACTTCATCTGACAAATATTAAAATAAAATCTATAATCGGTCTCTACATTGAAGAGGATAGTTATCGCATTCACCATGCAATACACGAATTTGTAGATGCTAGAATATCACTTTTATATAAAAGTGGGACAAAAATGATTCCTGTATATGACAAAGTCCAAGACAAACATATAAGTATGCACTACAATGATTGAATGATCAAAGATACCGTAACTAATCATTTAGTATATTATACGTTTTCTCCAGATAGTTAATAATATAATTGTGTACTTTATGTTTTAGAACATTCTCTTGTGCAATATATTATAAATAACTGTACAAAGAATGCGATAATCATAATAGAAACTAAATTAAAATCAGCTTTTGATCTAATGTCTGTTAGTATATCACTCGGTAACGTATTTTCTGATCGAAATAGTTTCCGGTATGACCTACAAATATATTGATGGGTCCTTATAAAAAAGATGTATCTCCCAAGCTCCAATTAGAAAAGACCAATCTTCTTTGTGTTATTCTTTGCTACTTTTTAATACTGAAAATTATTATAATATTGATAAAAATCTTAGGTTTAATATTATAGAGATAATAATCGTATATCAATTAGTATTAATAAATAAATAAAAGTTATGTTCTAAACTATCTTGTTATATTTTTATGACTTAAAAGTTGGTGTAACAAATAACCTAAAAAATTATACATCTTTTCTAATAGAAGATAACGAGATACGTCAGTTTTATTAGCACCCAACGAATATTAATTACACCTATTTAAATCATATTACACTTACATAATAAATTATGTTTTAGAATACATACAAAAAATATGAAAGTAGCTTTTAATAAGCTAGTAGATGAAATAATCGATTCTACAAATCTGCTGCTTATACAAAAAGTACCCAAAGTACCTCTACCGAATATATCTGTGATATTAAATTTTAAGAAGGACGAAAAGAAGTCGTTTCAAGCTTTTCACAATTCATTAACGGGGTTAAATTTTTTATTAAGAAAAAAGAGTGCTTCTATTTCGATGGAAAAAGATCTTGTAATACTTTACGTCCCTATTGATTTTGCAGATTTAAATGTAAGGAGTATACAATATTTATTATGACTTATAATAATTATGAATATAAATAAAAAATATACGACAAAATTTAAGAACTGATTTTAAACAGAAATACATTTAATTTTAAAAAATTTCTGCAGATTCGATATAGACAATTTATCGTAAAACATGGGGATGTTGAAAATCGATCAACTAATATTGAAGAACACTATAAAACAGAAGGATCTTATTTAACAATATCAATTAAGAAGCTGGGACAAAACAAGATTGATTTGAATTTACTTGAGTTAAAAATCGTTAATTTTATGTAAGGAATTTTATTTGTAAGAAGTAGCTAAAACATCTGGTGTCTAAAAATATTTAAATTACAGGCTTCTGGATTCGGATAATCAGACGTACATCGATCCATCAATTAGATCATGGATCAACAGTACTCTTGAATTCAAAGTAGTACCTCTCATTGAAGAAATGTTTGAAAAATATTTAAGGATAACAATGACACATGAGAAATTTACTAACATAAGTACATAACCGTTTTTGTTTAGAAATAAATTACAAATTTTGTATCCATCGTACGTCGAACTATAAGTTATAGTGACATTCAATTACATCTCAAAAATCGATATTAATTATAGATTTTGTAAATACATTCATAGTGAGAATGTAATTATAGTAAATGATATATTTAAAGTTTTTATACGATAATGTTTTATTGATAAATAAATTATAAAATAAATATAAATTATTTGTAAAGTGTATGTATAGGAATAAATATTTTTTTGCATAAATGTTTGAAGAAATATAATGATTAAGATTTAATTTTAATGTATTAGAAATTCGAAGAGAAAAATTATAAATAAACTTTACTTGTAGATTAACCCGAGCAAAAAAATCTATAATATAAAAGTATATATATATATTATATATTGTAAATGTATTGTAGCATATGGGTAAATTATTCATTATTTCTTTATACGATGTCTTTACAATAAATGAAAACTGACGACAAACAAACATGATTTAACTGTTAAATGAAAATTTTGGGGATTGGCTTCGCCCCCTGCTCGCTCCGTTCACCAACCCCCAAATTTTCGATTTGACAGTTAAAATATGTTTGTTTGTCGTCAATTTTCATGTATTGTAAAGACATAAAGAAATAATGAATACTGTACTCATATGCTACAATACATTTACAATATACTATATACTATACTATATACTACCCATGAGGTAAATAGCCCTCACCTACTGTTCGTGCTCGCTCTTCTTTGATCCGTGTCACACTATATTTTTTACACACGTGGGTAAATAAGGCCTTTTCCCCGTGGCGAACACTATATTTTTTGTGACACATATGGAGTTTTACGCATGTAAAGCGGGACCAAATGTAGCTGTTTTGCGACACGGCAAATACACGCCAGTCTATATTAATAATAATTCTACAAATCAGGCTACTATACTAAACACGTGCTATTATCCAGATGATACTACAGGTTTGGGGAGACCTAAGCACTTTTATTCCCGACTCAACCGTAAGGGCCACTTTATTGACCCGAAAGGCGGGACAAAAGTAGCATATGATTCCCGCAAACTTACTTTGTCTCCGCATACGCGGGAAAAATCTAAAATTTCTTCTTTTTCTCGCAAATGCATTTATTTTTAAAATTATTTTTATGTACATTAATATACATTTTCAATAAATTCTATGTTATATTTGAAGTCCCTCTATTTAAATCAATAAAGTGGCTACAGTTAAGTCGAGAATAAAGTTCTACATGTAACACGGGAATAAACTCGCTTCGCTCGGGCATTAAACCCACCCGCGGGAATAATCTGCGACTTTATTCCCTTGTTTTATAATGTACTATTTGAACCTATGCCAAAGTATATCATAGATTATGAAAAAATATTTAAATTGCGTAAAAACTTTTTGCATATCGGGTTACATTTTTTTCAATTAACTATAATAAATTTTGCAACACTATAATTGTTGATTAAATTTTATTTATGAATATAATAAATAAAATGTATACTACTGTTACAAATAAATTTTTTTCCTATTTTTATAATTTTATTCGAGTTTATGAATCACGGTTTTATTCAGTTATTACAAAAATATCATAAAATTGATAAAACGGTATAAAACCAAAACGAATCGATCAATCTTAATTTTATATTTATTTCAAATCTTCATCAAAATAAAAAGAATCTTTGAGTGGCTAAAAAATAGCGTATAATACTCAAGAAAAAAGCGATTAAAAGTTTCTTGAACAAACGTGAATATCATAAATATGTTAAAACGTTATAAAACAAAAACGAATCAATAATTCTTTAAAATTCTTTTTGATTTTAAATCTTCGGCGAAGTACGTAAGAAATGAGGTTTGATTGGTAAAAAATTACCGCACAATACACAAGAAATCAGCTATCTAAAAATTTAAAAAAAGTAAAATATTATAATGAATGAAAAAACATTAAAAACAAAACCGATTTGATGAAACTTGAAAATTCTTTTTGATTTATAATCTTCATCACAAGACGAAAAACGTAAGCGTTTATTGGTAAAAAAATTACCGTGATGACTGAGAAAAAGGATTGGGTATCACATCAATACTTTTATATTGATATGATAACTATACCGGTACTACTAGAGTAACCATTCATATTGTTGCCTTAGTTATATTATGGATACATGTGATATTGTATGGTTGTCATAGCAATATAATATAGCTGCGAGAGTAATATCAAATTATTGTTGCAGTAGCAACGTAGGTTAGTTCGAACAACCAGAATCTGGATGCTGGAGCAATAGATTTTTTTCAGTGTAAATTTCAGACAAATCACTGTTCAAACAAAAAATGACTTTTCCGTGTATATATAACGAAAGAAAACACTTTATCCAAAATTTCAGGTGATAAAAGATAGGTAATTTTATGCTCTTTCAAATGTATTTTCATTGTATCGATTATTATTTCTAACGTACCAAATAACCCGAGAAACTAAAACCCAAAATACGAAAAACCGTTACAGAGCATAAACCAATCCGAAAAATAAACAAAATTAGCCCTGGAACATTAATTTTTACCGTTGATTACTCGAAATATCGATGCTCATACACACACACATACATATACAAAGGCACACATACGCGCACACACACACACACACACATACACGCATGCGCGCACGCACGCACACACACACATACAAACACACACGCACACACATACACACACGCATACGCACACGCGCACGCACATACACACATAGATATACACACACACACACGCAAATGCACATGCATACGCACACTCACATATGCACACGCAAGCACATGCACGCACACATCCATACGGATATTTTCTAATAACAGTGTATTTTGATTCCTTATGTCTGAAAACATGTTTCTAATTATAAGTTACAGTGACACAAGTAACATGTTTTTAGTAAAACTATTTTTTTTACTATCACGAAGAAAATAATCCTCTTCGAGAAAGCAATAGAATAATAATTTTCACGCAATTTTGCAGTTTGTCTAGACCTTCATAATAAAGTTTTCACTCACTGATCGTGCCGAGTATTCACTGAGCTCCTCCATCAAATTCATTTCGAGCTAAATTTCTTAAAGTAATTCTTATTTACTTTAAATTGGCATATCCAAAAAACTATTTTCCACGCCGATCCCAAAGTCAATAAATTTCAACTCGTCGCAGCATTACTTCAACCCTACGCAATAGACATATTTATTCACGCGGTTTTCACCAGCGATCCAGTACAAAGGACCCCAACGACGTTGACAGATTCGTCGAGAACCCGAATAACCCATTCTTCCCTCCGCAGCTTCCAATACCGGCGACCTCCAAATCTCGTAGGCCGGCAAACTATGTTTCTTCACGCAGTAGCTACGACTACAATCACGCATAACGCACAAGAGTATACTACTATAATAAAAAGAGTTTATTATGAATAGAAATAGTATATCTTAATAGAAAAGATATTCATAAATGAAATTTTATAAAATGATATGAATAAATTATGAATTGTAGTAAATCAAAATCGATTAGAATGCGTTAGATTTTCGACTATTATTTTATCTTTTTATTGTATTTGTACTAAACAAATAAATATCGTTGCGATGCAGCTTTTTTGACTGTTAACTCTTTAGGTGCCGATAGCAAAGAATCTTTGCTATGGAAGATTTTTTAGTAAGATGGGTGCAGGTAATGTGACCACCTCAAGGAACTTTCAATTTTGAATAAATATATATCTGGTTTTGGGACTTTGGATACTATTGAGACAAGTTATCTAATACCTCATTTTTTGCAGTAGAGATTTTTTGCAAATAAAGTTAATATCCAAATTTTAATTAAAGAAGTTATAAGTAGTTAAAAATTATATAATACTGTTAGAATTTATTGTTTATTTATAAGACAACTTTATTTATAAATACAATATAATTATAACAGTGGTTATACACGTAAGTAGCACAAATAAAAGTAATAAAATATAATGTAATGTAAATATAATGCACACTGTAATATAGAATATAATCTTTAGTTTCTTAAATTATAAATGCACTTTATGTCAAGTATTTTTAACACTGTATCTGGTGACGTTGACTGCGCTGTGTCTCTATTTGGACTGAGGCTTCCACTCTCTGCTTCCTTCCTCTAGCTGTCCCTTTGGGCCCGGGGAAAGTATCATAAAAAGTGCAAGTCAGTTTTTCCCTTAGAGCTTCTGCTGCACTGCATATCTGTGTATGTGAGGGTACATCTCTGTGTGGGTATGAGTACCGTTGAATTCCAACAAATACTGATGGTTAACAATACTTTCGGTAAAGTGGCCACCTATCTATTCTTACGGTAAAGTCATATGAGAGAAATCAAGACTAGCCTATCAGAAACTTCCTTTCTGTGGTATTTAACTATGATACCATAATATATGCCTTGGTGTTAGTATGTTTAAGCTTAGAATGCCTAGTAATTTTAAAGGAGCCACAGCCATCTTCGACGGGATCAATTTCCTTTTGTCTTGCAATACGTATAGCCACTTTACGAACCAATAAACATCAATGAAAGTTGAAAATTTTCCATCTAAAATGTAATATATGGTAAATATATATGGTAAAAAACTAATACATGCATTTAAAGTACGTAAAAAAGCTACAATTTCATGTACCTACCGTATGATTTTTTTTCGTTCGTATTACGCTGACAAAAGTATTTCTTTCACCTGCATGCAATGCTAAAAAAATCATTGTTTCGATGCCTTCGCGCGTAAGCATGACACTATCGTATAACTAGATGCCGCTAGCAGTGAGGTACCGCGCCCCTCAACATCTTTTGATACATTACATATACTGTAGGAGTTACGGTACCACAGAATAACGTGTACAACAAGATCTCGTATAGGTGGTCACATTACCTACATAGCCAAATTACCTGCATCCACCTTACTTTACTTTACAAAATGCCTTAAAACAAAAATTTTAGAACTCAGAAAATACATCTTTTTCTGTATTGTAATTTTTTTGCTAGAAGCTAATAATTTCAATATAATCAAGATTAAACTCAACATGATCAAAATGCAAATCAGTATGATTTTAACCTTTGTACTGTGAGCACGTCGCATGAATTAACCGTTTTTAAATATTTTATCCGTATCATAATAAATTTACATTGGCATTGAAGTGAAATGACCTCTGAATAAGAATAATATTATTTAATATTATTATTAATATTATTTAATTTCCACATTGAAATATCGTTTTATATGGAAGATAGCTGTTAGCTACTACTATGTTGTTGATAGTCAGAGAAATGTGATTGTAAATATTATATTATTTGGTCTAATGAAGTATATTATTGTCATGCTAAATATATCTTCGAAACAATATATAAAATTTAAGTTAATTACAAAATATTTATATATTAATATATAAGTATTTTTTAACAAAATAAAACTACATTTTTTATAACATAAATTACTATACATTTAAAGCCATACCTATTCGAAATCAAAATCTTTTTCTGATACTCGTGATAATTAACTCAAACTTTCTACAATTATTTTTAGTTTTATTCAATAAATTGATATTATCAACTATTTTTGGAGAAAATGGCAGTAGTTTTTGGTATTAAAATAAATACCATAGCTACGGTAAAATTGGGTGAGTTAAGTTAGTAGGATGACTTTGAGCACCTTTTTAAAAATTATATGTATAAAAACCAAAATTGTAAAGTACTTAAATATGTTTCTAATACTACCAGACAGTAATAGAATACTATTTGTAGTCAAGTATTTGTCACAGTCCGTATATATTTTATTATTAGTATTTAATTAAAAGTGAATATTTATTATTCATCGATTTTTTTAGTAACAGAAAATTGTGAATACCTCAACAAGATATGTTCACTAGATCTTATATTCCTACGCTCATATGCGTTACACAACGTTATCCATAATAATTGTACACGCAGCCAGTACATTACCTCTCTCCCTTAGCTCTGTAATTCTCCTCAATCGCTCCGTCAGGCAGTGCAACGCGACTGCTATACATGCATACCTCTTTCATCTGCGCCGCGTGGGCCGCGATTGAATGATCCGAAAGGCATCGATATACCTGGAGGATTAGCACATCGGATAGACGCGCGTGGGTGCGGATCACGGGAAATCTAGAGTAGCAGGGCTAGCGCGCCAGATACGAATTGTGTGTCCGTTGGGTAGGAAACAAATTTCGCGGGTGAAGCAAAAAAGTACTGGCGGGTCGTTTCGTCGATTTTCTTCTCGAGACAACGAACAAATTCTACGAGCGTAGTGGGTTTCATGGAAGGGCGCAGATCTCGTTTGCCGGGAATGGGAGCGGAGTTATCGCGTGGACGATTTTTCGTTATAGAAATGATAGCCGGGGCAAACAATAATTGGGGAGAGGGGGGAGGGGCGAAATTCGTTAGCGATGTGACGTTCGTCTAATGCGTGCGCGAGAAGAAAAATTAGTTTGTTTTTTACAAGGGCGCAATAGAAATGATAAGATTAGCTAATTTATTGTCTAAATAAGAGAAATCGTTCACTTCTTTTTTTGAGAGATTTCCGTTTATATTTGAACAGTGCTACTCAATGTTGATCTTTGAAAACAATAGGTTAATAATCGATGAAATAGATTTTTAAACATTATTGTTTCATTTACGATAAGATATCTAAATATATCAAAGAGAAATAAAGAGGGAATAGAAGGATTTGGGAATGAAGATAGGATATACACTGTAAGCATGATAGGATGAGTGGGATGAGTGGATGAGGTGGGTGAAATGAGGAGGAGTAAAAGTGGGTTGTGGGGGTCATTGGAGGGGGTTAAAGTGGTGAGATAAATAGAACGTACGGAATCGCATGCACTCCGTTATTGTTATTCAGAAATATAGAGTGAGGTAGGTATAAAGAGGGGCAGATGGGTGCTGATGTGTCCTCTTGCATATATGCACACGTGCATCAGTAGTAACTTTGTACATACCGGCATGCGCGGTAGTGACTTCGTGTACGCAGGCACGTGCAGTAGTGATTTCATACACACAGGCATAATTGTCAATTATCGAAAGTAAATTACAAAGTCGAAAGTAAAGCATAATTATGATGGACAGTGGAAAACAAAGTGAGAATCGTTTTTAGTAGATCAACTATTAAAATGTAAATTTATTTAAAATGGTTATCTCAAAATAAATCGTATAAGGAAATATGATAAAATCTATTCTACTTTTTAACTCCTTTTTTTAGTTAAAAATTATTTGTCGTTTTCACTTAATCATATTTATGTAGTAATATTTTTTGATGATTATATTAAATCCATAGAATAACATGCATAGTCAATATCTGTATAATATAAATAATGTTTATAAATGATTGTTGATACAAAATGGATATTAATATCTATTTACTGCAATTTATGTTGATATAATATCGTTAATGATTGAAATCGTGTATATTAGTATATAAGTACTTGTACAATTTTAATTTGATTTCTGTTTACATTTTTATTATAAATTCTGTGCTATTTAGAAATATATTAATTTGATATAATAAAGACGTATCTGTTATATTATACGATACTAGATACGTCTAACCTAATGGGATTCGTCAATTATTTCTACCTCAATTAAAATAAGCATATTATATTTTAAGAATAATGCTAGTTTAACACGCACACTCATAAGACTCAGAATGTGAACGTTATTTTATGTTCAATTCAATAGTAGTTTTTTACATTTATCAATACGCCATTTTTCGGTGGTATAATTCACCTTCTAATTTACCACTCCCTATTTTGGAATAAAAAATCAGTCGATTGAAGTGAAAGTATCACTTGCATGTAAGATTGATTCAGCCGACGAGTGATTTTTCCCCCGATGACCAATTAAAGAATAAATTCTTCCTTCTCGATAAAAATATTTCTAACGCAAAGTTATCTTCGAACTCGACACACCGAACTTCGAACATTTTATTACTTTGACCTCGTTGCCGCCCTAGCATCCATCCAACCCAAAAAACCAATCGAATTAAAAGACAATTCCAAAAATCCACTCAAGCCCGAAGCGCACTGCAGCGTGCGTATAAACTTTCTCCCCCGTTCTGCCAACTCCGAACGAAGACATAAACCTCACCGGGCGCGTCGCGACATGTATATAGCGCCGAGCCGCAGCCTGTTCGGCGCACATCCGCCTTGTCTGCTTGCCACCGCGACGCGAGTTAAAGTGGCTGCTGCCACGCGGATGAACCGCCAGCGGCGCGTCTGCGCTTCTGGGATGAATGTGTAGCCATTTGAACGGCATCCCGGCATCTGTGGCCCCTTTTTCGGTAAATGAGCGAAGCGTTGGCTCTGCTCTGACAACGCTGCGGCACGGATAAGAGAGGTTAGTAATGGTTTAGCTTTACCTGAATAAATAAAGTGGATATGATAAGATGTTTGTTTAAATCATCCTGCATGTTGAAATAAAGCAGGGACGTGGACGCAATTATTTTAGTTTGATTTTGGATCAATTTCGATCCAATATATTATTAGAGTTAAAAGTTGTGGTCGATCACTTAGTTCGACTATTAAAGAATCTTTGATTTATTCTTTTACTAAATGATTAAACAAATCATTTTAGAAGACTATGGTTTTGAAAATGTAATTATTATATTTATATAATTAGTTATATTTTCTCCTGAATCTGGATCAGAATAGAATTTTCATTTTTAATTTAGGAAATATACTCTACTGGGATGCATTGCGTTAAGCTATCGCTATTTTAAATAGCTGTTTAGTGTTAGGACAGTCCAGGAATAATAGGTATCCTATAGAGTAAAGTATTTGACTGATATTAGTGGCTCCCATGATTATTTGAATCTAGGTGGATCGGATTCTGAATTAAAGCTTTGTGAATTTCGAAAATCTAGGATTTAAGATTCGTAAGTTTCTATAATCTTCAATTGCATTTTTTTGAATTTCGACAATCTCGAACTGAAGCTTCAATGATTTAGAATTGAATTGAATTGAATTGAATTAAAATTAAAGTCTTGAGTTTCGATAATCTTGAAATGAAGCTCTGTGAGTTTCGACAAACTCTAATTGAAGTTAAATAAGTTTCGATAATCTATAATTGATACTTTGTGAGTTTTAGTAGTTACGAATTGAGGTATTGTTAGTTCCGATAATCTCGAATTGAAACTTTGTAGTTTTCGATAATCTCGAGTTGAAGCTTTGTGAGTTTCGATAATTTCGAATTCAAGCTTAGCGAGTTTTGATAATCTTTGAATCTCAAGCCTTGTCATCGAATCTAGATCTCGATTAGTACATAAAAACATGTTTTGGCACACATCGCACGTTTCGGATGATCGTCTAGTTACCTATAATTAGTTAGATACTCAGTACTTATCTGAGTGGCCGAACATAATCACAAAATTTAATGTTAAACAATATCAGTCATTGTTTTCTAATAGGTTGTATACGTAATTTATACAGTATATTGTAGACTGAGTTTATTAGGTTCGGAGCATACCTATTGTTTTCGTTTTACGTATTCGGATATGAGGTATCGTTTACTAACCACTTTTTCTGTGTACTCATTTATTTCGGCTGCAAGTAGAAAACTGTTTGTTTTTTTAAGTTTGGGAGAAAAAATGAGAGAGAGAGAGAAAGAGAGAGAGAGAGAGAGAGAGAGAGAGAGAGAGAGAGAGAGGGAGAGAGAGAGAGAGAGAGAGAGAATGAGTCGACTGACAAATGACCACTCTGCGCCAGAGTCGAGAAATTCGCTGCACGCGCCATCCCTTTTAATTTTCGAAAATGGAGAAGGAGCGGGTGTAGGAGAAGATGGAGGCTACATGCGGACGAATTAAAGTATCCATTCGTTTTGTAATGCGAGGAACGGTATTCCTTTGAGGTCGTTCAAGTACGAGTTGGAGAGAGTATGGTAATTTTAGAATTAGTATGCTGTCGCGATCTTTCGGAGGTTATATCTGCTTTTCATGATGAGCTACATTTTGAAAATGAGAGTTTTTAAGTTTTTTGGTTATCATTTAGTTGGATGTTAACATGACAGTATTCACTATAAAAGAAGAAATATCTTTATTTAGAAAAAAGAAGAATGTCACTTGACCAGTAGAATATGGTTCGTGAATTACGTATATCATGTGTTCTCGTTGAATCTGAGGATCGGAAACGCAAGAAGAAAAAATTTTGCCTTTAAAATGCATATGAGTATCTCTCTCAGTCGTGTAGCTAACTGTCTCATGTCAAACCTTTTTTTTTAATGGTTATCTTGCTCGAGCTGTATGAGTAAGAGGGATATAGTAGAACCAGGTCATGCCGCTCACTTAGGAGAAATTGTTGTAAATAGAAAAATATTATCATTTATTTTTTTTTACGTTTAGTAATAAGTTCAAACCTTTATCTTCTCAATTTTAATAGTTTAACTGCCAGCAATACATAAACCACGTGCTTTTTTTATCAAAATGAAAAGAAAATCGTTTTTTCAACGTTAATCGTACAAAGCGGGTCACTTCCGGTCTGTTAGACAAAACGTAAAATAAAGTTTTATTTTCCTTAAACGTATTTTTCTCATGCTCGTAATGTTAAATTTTAATGTGCAAGACACTATTTTGCACTAGCAAAATCAAAAAAGAGCATTTATAAACTGTTCATCACCTCATAAAAATGTACGTTAATTCTAACCTCTTTTTAAGCTTCCGTCATTTAAATACACACTGATCGAAATGACTCTATTTAACTACACAATTTCAAAATTCATTAAAAAATAATAAATATCACTAGGTAAATAAAATTTTTTCAATTTGTAAGTTTAAAGGCTATATTTTTCTTCTCTCGCACTTAAAACCACCAATAATTAAATTAAATAATTGTAAAAATTGTTTTAACGCAGACTTTTCTTATAAGAAAAGTAGCTAAACTCTATCGATGTGAATATCTTTATAGTAATCTTTTATTTGTTTGGTTCTTAGCATTTATTAATTTGAAAGATACATTCTAAAGAAGATAACAATGTTTTCACCATTCAATAAACTGAATATTTCTCATAATTAAGTGATCGGTATGACCCACCCGATCGGTTTGACCCCGTTCTCCCCTCCTCCTATGCATTTTTAAGGCAAAATTTTTTCTTTGCGCATTTCCAATCCTCAATTTCGAGGAGGACGCGCTGGATACTGTTACTAGGTGCCATTTGATGCGTCAATTACTACGCAGAGGCAAAAAAGGAGCAAATCGGAAGTAGATTTCGTTTTACGAATGATAAAGAAAATCGTCACTATAATATTACAAGTATCTTTATCTACATTAAAATATTAAATGAAAGCATTGACTCAAATTAACAAGGTTCTTAATGTTTTAATGCTTCGTAAGCTTTTAACCGGTTTATATATTATTATAAGAAGAAATATGTCTATACATAGATTTTACTTAATATGGTTCATATATTAGAAAAGATACAAAATCGCTAATACCGTAAAGCTTTCTTAGCTTTTTAATAATAAAAAATAAATACGAGGGTAGTTCAATAAGTCTTTAGAATAAAGTATAAAAACAATTTTTTTTGGGTAAATTTTTTTTTATTTTTCAACATAATCTCCTTGGAGCTCTATACACTTGGTCAATCGCTTTTTAAGTTTTTTTAATCCTTCAGAAAAGTGCGTTTTCGGAAGTTCCTCAAAATAAGCACTTACAGAGGCAATGACGTCTTCGTTGTCCGTAAATCTCTGTCCACCGAGCCATTTTTTCAAGTTTGGAAATAAGAAAAAGTCACTGGGGGCTAAATCTGGTGAATACGGTGGGTGTTCGACCAATTCGAATTTTAGTTCTTCAATTTTAGCCATTGAAACGAAGCATGTGTGAACTCGGGCGTTGTCGTGATGAAAGAAAATTTTTTTTCTCGCCAAATGTGGTCGTTTTTTTTTAATTTCTTCTTTCAGCTGCTCTAATAATGATGCATAATACTCACCAGTAATTGTTTTACCCTTTTCCAAGTAGTCAATAAGTATAATTCCACGTGCATCCCAAAAAACTGTAGCCATAACCTTACCAGCTGACTTTACGGTCTTTGCCTTCTTTGGAGCTGGTTCGCCTGTGGAAATCCACTGTTTGGATTGTTCCTTTGTCTCAGGAGTGTAGTGGTGTATCCATGTTTCATCCACAGTCACAAATCGACGAAAAAATTCCTCAGGATTCCGACTTATGCGCGCCAAAAGAGCCTCAGAGGCGACCACTCTATTGCGTTTATTCTCAGCTGAGAGCAAACGCGGCACCCATCTTGCCGATAGCTTTTTCATGCCTAATTTTTCATGTAGAATTGAAACAACTGCACCTATAGATATCCTTGTGACCTCAGCTAACTCACGCACTTTTACTCTTGTATCCTTCAACACCATATCGTGGATTTTATTGATGATTTCGGGAGTAGTTGCTTCTACGGGCCTTCCTGAACGTGGTTCGTCACTTATTGATGTACGACCACGCTTAAATTCATTTACCCAGTTATAAACCGTTGCTAAGGCAGGGGCAGATGTGCCATGAATTGAGTCCAATTCATTTTTTATCTCATATGGAGTTAAACCCTTTAAATGAAAATGTTTAATTACCGCTCTGAACTCGTTTTTTTCCATTTTTCTTAACAAGCAATTTTTTTTTTTCAATTGGTTATAAAAACACGTAAACTCAGAAGATGTGGACTGTGACTGCACCATATATCTAGTCGGGAGTGGTGCTGACTGAAAACAGATGATTTGGAGCGATTCGCGCGCCATCTGTTGGTCATTCTGAAGACTTATTGAACTACCCTCGTATCTGTTATAAAATACATATATTTGCCAAATTTGCCAATATAAATGATATCCATTTATACATTCCATGCATTATGAATATGGACGAAAACCGTATAAATCTTGCCAATACCAATAAACAGAATTTTAGTTGACCAAAATGTTTGTAAACTTTAATCACAAAATAAAAAATATTAACTTTTAAAACTTACTTATCTTATCTAAATATATTAAATTTTTGTCAACACTTAATTTGCTTGTTTTTGATATAGAACAATGGAAAACAAAAACGAGCAATGAAGGATATAAATATATTTAATATAATCAATTTACTATACTTAAATCCCTGTAAAAATTTTTTATTATCATCTTTTATTATCTATAGCAGATTTAAATAAAACGTTGTCATTGTTTCAATTTTATTGAACGTTAACATCTTATGTGGATCATACTGGGTAGATTTAGCTTATACATATACATTACTATTGTTTAATAGTATGAACATTACAATTGCTTTGTTAATGTTTATAAAAAATACATTTACTTCTACATTACGTATTATGTATTAAATATTATATATTTATCAAGTATTTATGAGTTTTCATACATCACGTATTTACTTTTCGAAAATATATCAAATAACTTTGACCACTGAAATTCCAATGCTTGTCAAAACTTGAAATTTTCTTGATCTAAAAATTTTTACGGCTACACGTCGGACCATATCAAAACGATAATACTCCAACAATTTCCAACATCGCTGTTCTCCAGAAAACTCCTACATCCAGCCAAAGAAAATCAACCGCGTTTTCGTAGCACACACACACATACATGCTTTTGTCCACATAACGCTCGAACACTAACTTACATTTTCCAATAATAAAAAAAAACAATTTCCCTCCTCTCTCTCTCTTTCTCTCTCCCGAACCACTCTCGCAGGAACAGAGAGCACGTGATCTCATCGACCTTACACTTTCCTCTGCCCCCTCCATCACTCTCTCTCTCTCTCTTCTCTCTCTCTCTCTCTCTCGCTCTCTATCTCTCTCTCGCTCGCTCGCGGAAAAATTTAATAAAGAGCCCCGGAGAAGAAATTCCACCGAGAGCAGTCGGCCCCGAAAAGGAAGCGCAAAAAAAAACTCGCCGCCTGCCAGCAGTAGTGGCGGTCGGTCAGGTTTCGCATGCGAAATTGAACGATGCACACTGCTGCTGCTACTGCTGCTGCGACTTTAAGCTCCTCTCTCTGGTTTGGTTTTGCACACGCGCGGGGGGGCATAGGTGTAGCAGCTGTTGCGCGCTGGGTGTCCGAAAAGTGCCGGGGCGAAATATGGCTGGCAATATATATTCCGCGGACTAGCTGCTGCGCCCGTGATGTAGGTATGTATGTATATGCATTGCTGTGCAGCTGCACGAGAGCCGCTGCCGAATTTCGTACGGAAATAAAAGAGGCTTTTCGGCGAGTTCTTGTAGCTACTTTTTTTTGGATTTGCGTAATATGAAGGTTATGTAAGTGTCTGATGGATGGCGTTGTTATTGTAGTGGGTGTCTTCGAGTCGAACTGGTGCTGAAATTTCTTATAATTTTAGTTACTTAAGAAAAGGAAATTTGACTTGGCATTTCATATTATTAACGTTGAGTTAGTAAACTATATACGTTACCGCATATTAAATATTTCGTTTTCATTGAATATTTCCACATGTATCTAATTTTCACGATTTCTTTATGTTACAGGTGAGTTTGAGGAAAAGTTTTGTTTACAAAATGTTTTACGTAAGTAGAATAATATATATATATATATTTTTTAAAGTTATATATATTTCAACAGTAAATCTACTTATTACGTAATTTTAATAGAATACAAACCATAATCTGTGCAATAGAGTCAATTTTTACTACTATGGTTTTAGTTAAATATGAATATCGGAATTTCGTCATTAATTTTAAAGGGATTCTGGTAGGAAAGAATATCCAATTCTGTATAGAATTATTAAGGCATATAACAAATAAGAAAAAATCTATAGGTCCTAATAAAAAAGACTCGCGAGCTTCGACTAGTAAAGACCTCTTATTCTTTATGTTGTTTTTTGTTATTTTTTATTACTGAAAATTATTATAACATTGATTAAAATCTCAGATTTATTATCATAAAGATAAGTAATGTATATCAATTAGTAAAATAAATAAATAAAACTTATATTCTAAACTGTCTTGTAATAGTTTTATGACCTAAAAGTAATAAATAACCTTAAAAAAGATATGTCTTTTTTATCGGAACTCACGAGATCCGTTTTTTTTATTATGATCCATGGAAAAAGACTGTCTGAAAAGTATCTTGCGAATGAGAAATTAATAAAATTACTTTATTAATGTTCGGGCCGTTTTCACTTGCAGCGGCCCTATTATATTTAATATTTTCGCGCGCACTGTGTTTCCCTCTCTCGCAAGATCTGAAACGCTCGCTCGCACGATTTCTTGCGAGAAAGGACACAGGTGCGCGCTTTCTCCCACTCTTCTTCCTTCCTGATTTCGGCGAAGCGAGAGCAAAAACTAATTGTTTTCGCTGAGCTAGCTCTCTTCCGGCTTGACCGCGACTTTGGTAAGTTCGAGACCTTTACGCGCATCGCGGCGCCTGTTTTCGCGACTGTGTGAAAAGTCTATTTTCATTTAATTATACACTAACAACTACATATTAAGTCAACATGTAAATAGTTGATTTTAAGAGCAACTATAAGTGCTCGTTTTATTATATTGATTTCTTAATATTAATATCAGTGTAAACCCTATTTACTCTCCTAAAGACTCCGCATCCCTTCACCCGCTACACGTGTTCCGGGCTATCTATCTTAAGTATACTAAAGCTGCACTTCGCACGATGCTATTACCGCGCTTATAAGCAAAGTTAATCTTATTTTAAATTCTTGCGATTTGCAGGCTAGCGCGCGAACAATTAATTTTTTTCAAATATTTATTATGACCCTTTGTAAGAGTTGCTTGTGCATTCTTGTTAAAAATCAAAATCAATTATTTCGGATTCTAAATATTTCGTTAAATAACTGGACCATAAAGTGAAATTATCAATAAAAATCAATACTGTATAATACAGGACCACAATATGAAATCGTGGCGGAGCATTTCTGATCTCAATTGATCTGTATGTTTTTGGGGTCGCTGATCACGATGCCGATGTCCATATGACCCCAGCACGTCTGGTTCAAGGTCAAACCTTTTAAATCGATCGATATGATTTTTTCAACCCCGGATTCTGAAAGAACGGAAAATTTTACGTCCAGATACGCTTCGACCTTTTCATCAAAGTGACCCTTAGAGGTCATTCGAAAGACCTCCAAATGTCCTTCAAATGACCTCGAACGGTCACTTTCACGAAATGGTCAAAGTGTATTTGGACGTAGAATTTTCCGTTCTTTCAGAATCCGGAGTCAAAAAAATCATATCGATCGATTTAAGGGGTTTGACCTTCATTTGATCTTGAACTAGACATGCTGGGGTCATATGGACACCGGCATCGTGATCAGCGACCCCAAAAACATAAAGATCAACTGTTCCGATACCTATTTCTTGCCTTAATATCAGTCTAAAAGTTCGAAACAAGGATTTGACCTCCAAATGTCCTACAAATGACCTCTAAGGGTCACTTTGGCGAAAAGGTCGAAGCGTATCTGCACGTAGAATTTTCCGTTCTTTCAGAATCCGGGGTCAAAAAAATAATTTCAATCGATTTGAGGGGTTTGACCTTCATTTGACCTTGAACCAGACGTGCTGGGGTCATATGGACACCGGCATTGCGATTAGCGACCCCAAAAACATAAAGATCAATTGAGATCAGAAATGCTCCGTCCCGATTTCATATTGTGGTCCTGTGTAATTAACACAAAATAATTATTTTTTAACAGACCCCAGCGTAAAGTTAGTACTTTTTCCCCGCCGAGTCGGGAAACAAGAGCTACATTAATTCCCTGCCCCCACTCTAGTCCCCCAGCTCGTAACGTCGGGAACTAGAGTGAGGTTAGGGGGTAAGTATGTAGCATTTTTTTTCTTCTTCGACGGTGAACGAGTACGAACTTTACGGTGGGTATGTAAAAAAATCGTACATTGTACACGTGAATATAGTGAGCCAACGATTGCCAGCGTCTGTGGTTCGCTCCGCTCGGGCGACGAATCACACGCCGGCATTTACTGGCTCACTTAGTCCCCAAGGTACATAATGTACTATAAAAAGAAACTAGTGACTAGATAGCATCAATAACTGATCAACTTTTACATGGAATAGACACTATTTATTAATGTAAACTACCAAAAAATAAGATTTAAATAAAAAAATTACAATCATTGTCAACAAAATACTTCAAATCCCCCACCATCACAGTCCACCAAACCAACTCTCATTCTCTCTCTCTCTCTGTCTCTCTCTCACTCTCTCCCTCTCTCTCTCGCTCTCTCTCGCTCACACACACACACACACAACACACACGCTTCCTACATCTCCCTCGCGCTACATCATCTCCAGCGAAATCGAGAATCAGCGCAGCGTCCAACGCAACGCTCAAGAAATCCTCCTCTCCTGCGCGCTTGTGTGTGAACAGTGTCTGCCTCGCCGTCGTCGTCGACGTCGTCGCGTCTCGCAACTACGAATACAAGGGCAATAAGACGCGACGCGGAAAGGAGCCAGGTAAACTCAACCCCCCGGACATCCAGATATACAGCTATATAGCTCGAGCTCCAGATCCAGATCCACTATAACGCCACTGCTGAATTCCGAACACGTATTTTCGCGCGCGCGTGTATGTGTGTATGTATGTACGTACTAGTACACTCGATCTCCGCGCTCGTGTGTATATATGTACAGCGCGTCTGTTTCGTCTCTCAGCTGTCCTCTTTACTTTTCTCTCTTTGCACGGACTTAAATACACACACTGGGCTCCGTGTGCGCAGGAGCGGAAGGGCGTTCTGAAGTATACACGCACGTTCTGCCAATTTAATTGCATTTTGACTGTAGTTGGATGGTGTAGACATATTTTACGATGAAAGTGGGGGATTTTTTTTGGGGGGGGAGGGAAAGAAGGGGTTTGGAGGAGGAGGGGGTGGAGAAAGGAAATTGTGACTGGGTGGATTGAAGACAACGTGTGTACACGTTGGAGCGAGTGTGTTGTAAACAGGAAGCTGTGCAATGTGTAGCTGAAGTGAATTTGAAACTTGTGTAGAAAAGAAAGGAAAAGGTTTATTTAGTTGATATACATTGTAAGCAATCAGTTAGATTATATTACCGTGCGATATTCAAATATAATTATATAAATTTTTTGTAAATAGTTTTTCGATAAGACAAATGTTATTGAGACTGCAAGATTGTATCGTCTTTCATGCGACTTCTTTTCAGTAATATACTTGTAATTATTCAGGAGCGGACCAACAAAACCGGATAATTCCACTTTTTGTGAAAATTGATTTTATGTATTTTTTCATGATAAGATAATATTGTCTTCATATTTATGGTGTTACTTTTAATCTAAACTCAAAAATTAGCCATTAACAAAGCATCTAAAATATGTTATGCCATTTATACTAATAGAAAAAGAATGTAGTTTTTCTTAATTTTCTCACAATTAAGAAAAGTGTAATTATCCGCTTTTGTGCACCCCCCTCCTCAATTAATACGATTGCTAAAATCATGATATCTAAACATATAATACAAAAAAATATTCTTTTTTATTAAAATACCTTTAAGAATGCATCCCCTAAGTTGGACTCATAGTCCAATAAACGAAGATCTGAAATTCACTTTTTCACCGCCGTTTCTGCAATGTGGATATTTATCATCTTTAGACCTTTAGAAATTTTTTTTACTATACAAAAAAGTTAAAAAATATGTCGTTTGGGCGGAAAAAAGTAAACAAACAAATACATCAAAATACTCAAGCACTTTCAATGATGGTTTCATACCTTCCGCATAAACCAAAAACACTCTAGAATTTCTTCATTCTCCATCAGTGGCTTTCGTAGGACATTATCAGGTGGTTTATACAGTCGTTGGTTTATACGGAGTATATAAAACATCCATACTTCAAACATTTACATTTAATTCTAAAATGAATACCTATGTTATAAAATAAAAGCAGTCATAAATACTTTCAATGGTGGTTTTGTACTTTCCTTACACACCGTAAAGGCTGTAAAACACTTGGGTATAGCCAATAAGGCAAGCAACCGATAGATAATAAATTCATTTTTAATTGTTTCAGGTTTATGCGAAGGGTAGGAAATCATCATTGTAGTGTTCATGAGTATTTTTATAATAAATGGTCTAACTTTTCTATTTATTACGAAAAAAAAGTTTCTAGTGGTCGAAAGATAATAAATATCGTTTACTGGACAATTTGATAAAAATCGTCAATGCAAGTAGAAACTTAAACTTTAAAACCATGTATTCCGTTTCTAAAAACTTCTGCACCATCATACAAATTCATCAATTATTATATATCATAAAATAAATCTCCATACATCCAAAAAATTATTTTTAGCAATCTCAATTCAAATTCATCGACCAATAAGTAGAATAATAACATCTTATAATAACGGAAATTAGTTGTACACAAAACGCTGGCACTACCCGCACGCTCCTATTCCGCGACTTCTCCACTTCTCGACTTATATCGCTGAAGAGGAAGAAGAATACGAGAGGGGCGCGCTAGAGAACCGTACACTTGTGTATCCAAGCCAGGGAGGAGGAGTCAAGAGGCGACAGGCGAGGACCGAGAAATTTTTTCTCTCTCCCTCTCGCTCTCGCCCTTTTCTTCGTTTAGCTTTCGGCTTCTTTTCTCCGATTTCTCTGCCTCGCCCTGTCTCACTTGCTTTTCTTTGCCGAGGAGACTCGAGGGAGAGAAGGAGGATAGCGCGCGTGCGTGTGTGTCTATCCTTTGAAAACGAATTTTCTTCGGGAATGAAATCTGGATTCTTATATTCTTTTTCTTCGAGAGGTGAGAATTAGGAAGGAAGTTTACTTGTAATGATTTGTTTTTGAAATTCTATCGAATACGTTCTTCCTTCATAGAGAATATACGGGAGAATGTATAAAATTAATATATTGTCAATAAAATCTATTTGTCATAAACGGGCTGAGGTACTTTGGAAACCTGATAGTATAATGTAATACAGAGAATTCATTTCAGTGTAAATAGTGAAAATTTGAATAAAATTTTGATTTTAAGCTAAAAAATTTCGGGAAAAATTGTTCATAACTTGTAAAGGGGCATCTATGACGGTTGATTAATAAATAAATAAAATAAAAATGAAATACCAAAGAAAGATTTTAACTTATAAAATCACTGCGAACTTTTATAAATGGTATAATGTAAAAGCTTGTGTGAAAATTCCGAGTGATTCAAAGGAAAATTGTCAAAGTTATGCTACAAGCCAATTTAGAAAACATGAATTCCACAAAATCTTTTTGTATAATAATGTTTGTGCCAAAAAGGGTTTAATATACTTAAGTATATATATATAATAAAACTAACACAAGATTCGTAGAGATTAATCGTTTATTTTGTTCCTTACCTAAGAAATATTCTCAAAGTTAATGTTTCGTTTTTAAATTTTTAATTCCCTAGTCTTACCACTTTAAATATATCAATTATATTAAATATATCATCTTTTTCAATATTCTATGAGATCAAATAAGTAGTATTATCTATAAATTCGTAACCTATATTTAAAGAAGGATGAGTAAAGATGCCGAGGATTTGCCCCCGGGAATGTAAAGCCTTCAACATTTATTTGTACTTAGGTATGTATTTTATGACCAAAAATTAAATTTTCCAATTCGGTTGCAAATAAAATTTTTTATTTTTGTCGTCCTAGATTTCTTTAGTAGAAATCGTAAGCCAATGTATAATGCATTTTGAATTTTTGTAATTGAATTTTATTTGAGAAAGTTATAGCGTTGTAAAGTTTCTTTATAACGTCACGATCATAACGACATCACAGGTACCGCCGTATGATCCTGACGTTACCAAAAACTATAGAACGTCATCTCTTTCAATTTTCAAGAAATAGATAAAATTCTAAATATTTACAAAGGAAATATCCTACGATCTATTAAAATATGTTGTTAGAAAAAAATGCTCCTTAACCCAATTTTCCTTTTATACATTCAGAAAAAAATGCATATTTTTCTATATTTTTTAGTGCATGAATGGCCATTTATCACATATTTTTAGATTATAAAAAAGTTGTAAAGAAGGTTATTCACCAAAATAAAAAATGTTTCCACAACAAACAAGACACTGTAATAAAATGCATTTTTAACAGCAAAATATAGCGAAGAATAATACTACACTCACTATTCTATTGTGAATCAAAACCTGACAGCTTTTATCTATCCTCCTTTCACACTCCTCGTATCATTCCAAATTAAAAAGTCAGACCTCTCAAAGTAGCAAGAAGCGAATTTCGCAATCCATTTCAAGATCTCCAACTCGATAAACGTTATCTCTTCAATGAGCTTAACTCAATACAACCCGATACCCCCATCCTGCAATACTGCACTGAGTAAGAGTGAGAGAGAGAAGAGTGAGAGAGAGAGAGAGTGAGAGTGAGAGAGAGAAAGAGACAGAGAGAGACAGAAACCCTCAAACAATGACGACCTTCGACCTCTCGATGACTAAACCTCCCCGCCCCCTTTCTTTCAATATAATAAAGCGATTTTCGCAAATTCCTGAACTCTCCCGCGAATTCGCGCGTGCTCTCGCGAAAAACTGCAAATTGAAACGCGCCGCCAGCAGCGGCATCGATTCCCCAAGGCGCCGCGATCCTCTCGTATATTCGTGATTTGATGCCAATTTCGCCGTCTCTCTGGCCGTATTGTCTGTCGCTATGCTCTCTTCCAATTCCGCGTTTTCGCCCTCTCTCTCTCTCTCTATCTCTCTCTATCTCTCTCTCCCTCTCCATTTCTCTACCTCTTTTTCTTTTTCTCTTGTTCTCGTTCTCGCTATCTCGCGGTGCGGCTTTATTTAGAGCGGCTGCGCTTCTTCTCTTAGGCGATGGAGGTTTGGGTATATATATGTGTAAGTTTTAGCTGCGATAAAATAAATGGTACGAGAGTGGGAAGAGAGTGGGAAATATAAGTGTTATTAAATGGGAGAGGGTGGAAACGGAAATTTGGTAATGTATAATTTTTATTCGATTTTCAATTGGATTTCTATTGAGTTGTAAAGGTGATAGGTGTTATAGCATTGAAGTATTATTTGCAAATCAGTGATCTGATAATTTTATGCTGTATTCGCCGTCCAAAAATAAGTTCTTTTTTTATTAATTTTCAAACCTTTTTATGTGCTCTCTTAAAAATTATAAATAAAAGTACTATTTTCGAAATTAAAATAAGTACCATAAACTAAATTGGCTGAATATATATTAGCTTATGCATATAGACAGAAAAATATTCATTTCGTTCAAAAAAGCATGCCATGTAGGTGATTTTTTATAAAAATATGTCTTATACCAATTTAATATATACATAGCTTTAAATCAAACGTCTGGTCGCTGCTGAAATTATTCATCTACATTTAAACGTTAAATTGCAAAGAATTATATTGGTTGCTATTACTTTTTTAACTCTTTACATTTTAAGTTGTTTCTATCGGATAACTTGCAATATGTACAATATTTTCTTAACTCAACTAATAGAGCTTTTAAAAAACATTTTACATTCTGTTGCATTAATAGTACACAATACATGTTGTCACGAAATCTGACATTTTTAATTTTTAACCCTGTATAAATATCACACAGAATTTCAATTGAGTTTATACAAGGAATGAGTTACACTAAATTTAAGTGTTTTCTTCGGTTTTTTCGTCTTTAAGTTTCTACTGCATAGAACATTTTGAAGTTCTAAAATATAATCTTAAAACTAAAAATAGAAATCTACCAAAGCTGATAAAGTATTCATTTTTATCAATCAAAATTTTGAATGTTCTTCAGTTCAGTGACTATTTCCAAAGGAAACTAACTTTTACAAGGAAACTACTCTAAAATTAAAAACTATTTATCTTTCATTCTTTTATGTTGAAATTTCTATCAAGTTACTGCTATAATTGGATTTCAACCTCCTAGAAATTTCACTGTCTCCGGATAATATAATAATAAAGTTATAAGCATTACCTCTTCGATAAAGCATGATTCTCAATCGAATACCATTGAAGCATAAAATTCCTTCCAATCTCCCATCTCACAATCAACATTAAACATTGAATTAAAATACCCGAGAATCTCGTAAAGCAAGCCTCACCAATATACACCACTCTCAAAAATGGCAAGAACTCAACCTTTCATACCTTCCACCATCCGCAAGATCTTTCACAGAGAGAATAACGAACGCCTCGCGTCGAAAACGCGAATGGAAGTAACTTGCTTTCTCTTTCCGCGGGCGTCCAATCTACGGCTCGCTCTCCGCGATGCGATTATCGGATTTCGCTTAGCCGCCACCGCACGACGCTCATATTTTTCCTCCTCTCTCTCTCTCTCTCTCGCTCTCTCTCGGTCCGTTTCAATTTTCTCTCGTCACCATCTGCCCGAATCACGCCGCAGAGCCAGCTCCGCTGCATCGTTGCCCTTATCGTAACTCTCTTTCTCTATGTTCTTCTTTGCGGTGTATGGTACTTGCTTCGTTTCTTGCTCTTGATTTCTTTCTCTCGAGCTTGGTTGGTACGTGCATTTGCTGCGCATTTTTTGGTTGTGGCATATGGTAGAGACGTGAGCTCGCCTTCTTTTGAGGTACGTCTTTTCTTTAGCGAAAAGGGGTTGTATTTTTGGAATGAGAAGATTACTAGAAGTTACTTAAGGTAGGACTCTGATGTTTTTTGGCCAAATTATAAAAAAAATTCTATAATTTTGTTAATCTTTGTAATAGTAAGAATATTTTGAAATTTATCAGATATCAAAATTTGATGTTTTAGCAAAGTTATACGTAGTTAAGTAAAACAATATACATTAGATAACATACAAAATTAAACCCTTAAACGTCTTTTTCTCGCAACTAATTTTCCTAACTTTAAAAAGTGGCTTGCGCATGAGGTTTTTATGAATCATTTAGAAACTTTCAGAAAATATACCTTAGTATATGTAGAATATATACTATTGACTACATTCAAATCTTTATTCTTTTGATCTCATTTTATCCATGAGTCATTATTAAAAACGTGATTTTTAGGCATTTTCGTAAGTCAAATGAAAACTATATTGTTTTGAGGAAACAGAAGACGATTTTTGAAACTCTGTCAACAATTTATTTTGTTGATCAATCAAAAAAATCACTAAATTTTTTTCAGAGCATTTTCTCAAAATGCTATGCGCAAGTGACACTTTGAAAACTGGTCATTTTTGTTTTAAAGAAACGTATTTTATCAATAACTCTGCAAATTATCGATATCTTGAGCTAAAAATTGATATAGAACCTACCAATATCACCCTACGTAAGCCTTAAAAATGTTAGCTGAATAAGACTGAACAATAAAAAAAGTTTGTCTTTTCAGTTTGTGCTTACCACAATTGGAGATATTTTCACAATAACATTTTTAAAGAGTATATTGTGAATAGTGAATGAGTATTCAGCATTTAATATTTAAAAAAAATAATAATAATTATGCATGTTCTTTTAAAGTCTGAAATATAATGAGAAATTAAACTTCTGGAAATGATAAAATAATATGGCGACGTCTGAACATACTCGGCATTTATCTACTTGTGCACACATCCACCCGGTGTCCGTACTGTCTCGTGATGCAATTATTACTTATTTATTTTTCTTAATATTTGATTTGTTAAATTATTAATAATTTTAATTGATTCGTTGATATACTTAATGAATTAAAAAAGAGTAAATTAGTTATTAATTTTATTTATTGAACAAAATTTTAATCATACATATTATGTTCTTTTGTATTTTTAAGCTAACACAGATATTGTAACATAATGCAAGAAACATTCACGTTTCTAATTTATTATTAAGTATTATGTTGTTGTTAAATATTTTCTTATATTGTACTTATTATTCTGGCTTAACTTAAATATCTAAATATAAAAAACAATTATTATTACCCTGAAATGTTTGTAAGTATTTACCCTTTTTCACATTTTCTTATTACGTATACAATAAAACAAGTATTAATAAATAAATACGTAATATAGTAATAATATTACTATTCGATGAAGTATTTGAAATTAATGTATTAATTTTTAGTTTAATTTTGAGAGATTAAAGATGTATACTTAATGTCGAGTTGCAAATACTTAGAGTTCAACTACTATCCTTTGGTGAAAGTCTGTAAAGCAGTGTTAGAAAAAAGCATGCAAGTTTAACAAGATATTAAAAAAGTGTAGGAAAGTCTAAAATACTGTAATACTGTAAAGCAATGTACAATTATGTATAAAAAAATGTAAAAAAGAATTTGAATAATTTTTACTTTTATTATTTGCCTTATTTTTATTAAAAAGTATTTTAAAAATGTACACATAAAGAAATAGCGTTTTATATTGTAATAAAGTGTAATACAGTGTAATAAAGTATGAAAAATTGTAAATTCATTCAACATTTTTTGTACTTTATTACATATTTTACATTTTTATTCACCTTTTCACTTCTCTTTACCGACAACATTTCCACAGCTTACTACTCACATAATAAATAAATTCTATGCCACACCTAGCATCCTTTGATAATTAAAATAATGCATACTTCCTTTTCTGTCCACACAATGCACCAACTCACTCGAATACAAATTCAACACAACAACGAACCTCCCCTAGCTACTTCTTCCCCAACGCAAAATTAGTCGAGTCCCAACTAACCGAATAAAAAAAAAGAATGAACCAAGCCAATCCTTCCCCAGCGCTTCTATATCCGTGTCGAGCCTCCACCTTCAGCTCTCCTCACGCTCAATGCGGCGGGTGGGGGGGGGGGGGGGTGATCGAATTGTAAAATCGCATCGAGTCACGTCGCCGTGGTTATCCGTGCTCGAGTCGACAAACGATCCCGACGTGCCGAGATGCGCTAGCAGCTCCACGGCATCTGTATTCCGTTGGTATAATCGAGGAGCAAAAGGTTCGAGAGGGGCGAGAGATGCAAGGGAGATGCAAGGGATTGAAAAGTAGGAAGAGAGTAAATTTCTATTGCTTCTTTTGGGAGAGGCGTGTAAATTTATTGCGCCGCTGGGTAAACATTGACGGAGGCGCGCGAGGGAGGAGAAAGTTGTTCTGTACTGCTTTGCGCGCGGGAAATCGATTTAGCGATTAAGGGCGGGTTTGTCGTGGTTTTATTTTGGAATGATTTTGAAGTAAGGCTATGTTTGAGGAATGTACGAGTAAGGAATGAAGAGAAAGTATAGGTGTTTTAATAAAGTGGTCATTTCATAATTTATACACCTTTTGGTACGCATTACGCATGCACGTATCGTATAATCTCTTAGGTATGTTTAGAACAGAAAAATAATGAAGCAGGGATAATTTTTTTTGCCTTTCTCACTTCTGTTTCTTTTCTCCTGTCAGATAAAGTGGTCGTAATCGCATTATGGCTACTTGTTATTTTTCCCCATTTCCCATAATGAAAAAGTTACAGAAATGCAGTAATGTTAAAGTGATTAAAATTAAAGTCTACGAGTACAGTTAAAAAGTAAGTTTTTAATCTAAACTATTTAAATTTCCAATTATAATTTTAATAGAATTTAATTATTATTGAGTAAGCATTCTCATGCGAATATAGTTTTTATAATTTATAAAAATGTTTCGCTTATGGTTATATATAAAATTAAGGTTTTCGATTAATTATTCTGAATAAATTGTCTGATTGGGGTTATGAAAAGGACCACTAACCCAGAAATAAAATATACTAAACAAAGTTATCGAATCTAGTTTTCAAAAACTTGTATGAACGATGATAAATATGCTCTTATAATTTTTAACTTTTACAAGAGATCTAATATTCCTTCACTCTTGAATCTGTAACGTTTTCTCAGAAGCTACTTAATGTACATTTGTCGCATTTTCTTAATGTGCTACTTATATGAAACACCTACATAATACTAAATAAGATTATGCGCCCTACTTCAGTACCCACAACGTTTTCCTAAATTAAAAGCAACCTCCCAGGCAACACCCACGCCGAATTTCCGACCAATGAATTCGGCTTCCAAGACGTCTCGAATTACCGAATCTCACCCACTTAATAACGCGAATTAGTAGTCGCGAAATAATAGACAGCGCGCACCGCTGCTGCAGCTCGCTCGACTACATGACGCACCTAGTCGATTCTGCCTGCAGGTGCACGCATTACCTCTCGAGGAAACACAACACACGGGGAATTTGCGCTCACGTTGGCGTTAACGCGGCGCGAGCAACCGTGAATTTCAGCGCCTCGGTCGTACTACCGCTGTGCGTTTTAATGCGCTCGCTCGAGCCTCGTGACGGTGCAGGTATATAAGAGCGCGGGAGAGCTCTATGTACACAATGAAGCCGGGACAGACCGCGGAGGAAACTAATCAAGCTCCCGCCCTTTTCCGGGGGTGGGGAGGGAGGCACTTATTAATGGTGGCCCGCCAGATTCGATTGTGCAGAGAGCTGAGAGAGTGGCGGGAGCGCGCGACTTTGCGCGAGGGAGAATACGTATATTGTTAGGCGTTATTAAGAGGGTGAGGAGTTCAGTGCCAGGAAGTAGGTATTTGTGGAATTTGAATAAATATTCTGTGTAAGCCACTGTATTTATTTATAGAGTATATTTGGAGTTACGGATGGGTGAAGTAGATGATAAATAGTAATAATAAATATGGAATAGTTCATTCCTTCAAGTTTCGGTACAACTGCCGATCTCTTCATACTACACTCAATTGTGCTCAAATACTGACTGAATTATTATTTAAACTCAATTAGTCCTTATATATGGTCCAACCATTACAGTCCAATCTTTCTTTATTTTTGCACTACCTTTAGTAGACCGTTAATTCCTGAAGCAGACGTTATGGTTAAGCTCGAAACAACTTTTATATTTAATACAGGAACATTTGATCACAATACTTGTTTATATAACATTTATTATTTGATATACAAAATAACATGATCCTACAACTCGCCATCCTGATGATTATCGAACTCTAGATAATTCTTTGCTTATATCATTTTCTTTAGCATCCTTTCTAGGGCCGTGAACCAATCGGCGGATTAACTTATGACCTACTTCGACCCTGCCTATTAATATAATTCTAACTCAATCGTCAATGTAATAAGATTTTACCTAAAATTTCTATGTAATACGTTCTCTACTCTAATTTGCGTGCAATACAATTCAAACTCGAGCTTGCGTGCAATAGGATTTTTATTCTAGGCACGAATGAAATATAATTTTAACTCGAACTAAAGTATTAATGTTTATATTTAAAATACTGTTTGCTACCTTTTATTCTTCGTTTAGAAATTTATTTCTTTAATTATTAACATTACAAATAAAGTATTACACATATTATTATTGAAATAATAAATAAAATTGGAATGAATTAAATACAATAATGATTAAATAAAATAAATCATATTTAGTTTAAATTTAATAGTACATTATACAACAAGGAAATAGACGGCTTTATTCTCGCGTTGAATGTAGAAATTTATTTCCGTCTTAACTGTGGTCACTTTATTGACTTGAAAAGTGGAACCCACGGAAAGAACTAGAATTTATTGAAAATTCACTTTATTTCTGCATTTGCGGGAATAAAGTGGAGGATGCCCAAACATTTATAATATTTTATCCATTGAATGAGAACGTATAAAACCAATACCATCATTTACAACTCACTGAATTATGAATTTTAAAAAGTATTCGACACCTCCATGTGCGGGAAAGTTTGAGATAAACGTGGTGAAAAGTAGAAAAATAGCTAGATAATTCCAAGTACGGTTAGACTTTATACAAGTCTTTAAATTGAACAATTCCATAACTATTATTTTCTTTAGCTTTCCCCACACTTACGGAGGTCGAATTTTGTTTTTAATCCCTATTAAAATGAGCTTTAAACGATGGCGTTGGTTTCATAAGTTCCCTCAAGGGGGCCGCCATGGGCATCCTCCAATTTGCGAGAAATAAAGTATTAGAGGGAATCATATGCCACTTTCGTACTACTTTTAGGCCAATAAAGTGGCCTTTACGGTTAAGTCGGAAATAAAAATTATTATAGTATTTAAACACAAAATTAGCACACACAAGACCAATTCATAAGATTCTATTCTTGCCTCGCTCACCACTCGTCTTTCCACCACGTTTTGCATCGTCGAATACAACGTCTTCCATCCTGTTTACTTGCCGCCTCAATCAACAATCGCAGCAATAGTCCCCCTGCTGTCTAATGAGTTTACGAGCTTCTTGCGTCTACGACAGTCCCGTTCGATAAGCATTTTCCTCAATGCGCATCAGTCACGCGGAAGTTGGCGAGTGCATACACTCGCAAGTAGTAACGGCGCGTAACGATAAGACTTAAGAGCGAGGCTGTACGTGCACACACATATATATACATATATATATATATATATATATATATATATATATATATATATATATATATATATATATATATATATATATATATATAAGTCGTCTTGCCGGGTGGCCCTTCCGAGAAGAGAAGTTGCCAGGAAGTCGGAGAATTTACGTTGCGTGCGCTTGACGTATTTTCCGAATGAAGAGGCGAGGGTAAGAAGCAAGGAGAGAAGTAAGGATGTGGGTACAGAAGCTGGCGAATGCAAACTTGTGGCTTCCTGTAAAATGTTAATTGAATTTCACAATTTATTAGGATGGAAAATTAAATTTTAACTTTATAATTGCGATGATATTTATGAAAAATTGCTAGAATTACTAATACTAAGTGACGCGATGCTTACATAAAGTTACGGGACACAAGATAAGATAATAATGTGAAAGTGAATTTTATAACAAGACAATTATAATTACAATGTATAACTTGTACAGTATTAACTATTCTTACTGTTTTATGATTCGATACAGGTTATTAGAAAATTGACTTTTTTATTAAAACTGAAATTTTACTTCTGAAAAAAATGTTGCATCTAATCGAGCAAAAAGCATATTTTATTGATTTCCGAAATGTTTCAAGTGAATTAATTGTTCGAAAATGTCATTTTTAACCCTTCTGCGCAGAAGTTTATTTTCGTGTATATGGACTAGATCGAATATAAGTCTGCAACAATATTTTCTGCAAATTCGTAACATTTTCTAAATAATAGCTATACTATTTAGCTTCAATTTGAGAGATTGTAGATGTCCCAACAAAGTAAAGATTTAAATTTGTGATACAAAATGTATAAAAAAATGACGTGCGGTTTGGACGAGTATACTCGGCTCTCTGCGCAGGGGGGTTAAATCAATGATAAGTGAATGTACAACATCTAGGAACTTTCACTTTTTTAAGCTGTAACTTCTTGCCCCTTCAAATTCACAGATGAAAAATACAACAACAGAACGGCAAGATAACCCAGTGCATAAAACAGTCGGACAACGCTAGGAAAATTCGCTCGAATACGTCAGCCGGCTAAAACCGTCTAAACGCGAGCTTGCAACCTCGTCTCCCTCTCCCGCACTCACGCGAATACCCACACAGACAGCACACCCACGCGAACCCGCGATGCTCTTAGGGAAGGTGCGCTCCTCGCAATAAGCGCCATTCGGCAGAACGCTGCCCGAGTGCAAAGCGGAAACCTTTGAAAGGGTAATGGACAATTAGCAGCGATAACAATTACCGGCGCCTCGTACGCACGCCACCCTACCGCGCATAAAAGGCCGTCGCGCACAGCGCAGCGACATAGGAAGAAAAGTCGCGCTGTGCGGAAAAACAGCAACAGCGGAGCGATTTAGCAGCGCGACAAAATTAATGGGGGCTAATTGGAAAGAGAGGGAGAGAGAAGCGACGGGACGGTAATGGCGGCTTCTTTGGCTGATGAAGAGCGATAATGGGTTGTGTGGCTGCTGCGTTTGTTGGCCAGAAATTGCGAAGGGCGCGAGTCATTCTTTTTGTTTTATTATTTTTTTATGGATAGAGCGAGGAGTAGAAGTGGGTGAGAGGGGTTTCGAGGCTTGACCATTGAGAGGATTGATCAGAGCTTGGAAATCGGTAATGGAGTCAATTTAGGTCGCTCGTCTGTATTTGGTAGATTACGTGTAAAATTATCTCATTAAGCAAATGACACTGTTCAATCGATTGATGATCGATTGATAATTAGAGTTATATAATTACTTTTAGATTTTCTTTTTGTATATATAAATGTCATGCTAAAAAGTATTATTTATTAAAGATAAAAATAATTCGACGGTTCCTATCGACATCGTCGTATTTCAGATTTATGTAGGTATATGACACTTAAGACAGTTGTATTTCAGAGATGCAAATGCTACGATCGTATCTAAAAATGTTATTTAATAAGTTCGTATATATTTCGATTTTGGATACAAATTTGTGTCATTATCTAGTCTATCAAGTCAATAAAAAATAATGTCAGACTGAATTAAAAATTATATCACTTGTTTCTATCGGAAGCCAAGATGCGACTTTATGGAGTTACGTTTCGAGATACAATTGTATTAATAACTGAAGTAACAATTAGTTAACAATTTTGGCATTCCCAAAATACAACTGTACCGAATGAAATCACGAGATACGACAATATTGATTGCCAAAGCTGATATACGACTTTGTAATACTTCCTACCTTATAAAAAAAATAAGATTTAATTTTACTGACTCATCAAGACAATCGTCAAGATTTGGACCTCATAAAAAATAATTTTAATTTTTGTAACTTTGTTATTTAAATTAGTTGAGTAATTTTAAAGTTAATGGTGAAAACCTTCACACAAAAGAAACTATACTATGCTTCCTTATAGAATATGATCATAATTTAAGATACTAAATAAAGGTTATGCTAAAAACAATATAGAAGTATATTGTCAGACCGAAGAAATTATAATACACTATTTGCAGATAATACTTTGTTCATATTTATAAATGTATGTGTGCGTGAGTGCATGCATGTAGGTACATTTTCTTTGAATTTAAAAATAAGAACAATTATTTATCTTTGAAGAACCTTTAAGTGCCAATCTACTTGTAGCAGTTATTTTTTATTATTTTATCTCTAATCAAGACAAAACTACTTCCACACTTGATTTATTAATTAATAATCTTAAGTGAAAATCGTGGTGAAAGTTTATTCAGTTTACAAACGAAAGACGAAAAGGAACCGTTTTAAGGTAGTTATCCCCTAAAATCAAAAGTCTCGAGAAACTTCTGAAATTTTTAGCAAAATCTATTTTTAACCGACTTCAAAAAGGAGGAGGTTCTCAATTCGACATAGCTTTTTTTATGTTTGTCCAGCGATTATTCCGAAAATACTCGACCGATTCGGATGAAATTTTTTTATATGAAAGGTAATTATCCTCCGGTGGTCCCATTCAAATTTTGTGATTTTTGGTCTAGTATCTCGCCAGTAATTTAGTTTCTTATGAATATTTTTTCTGTACATTTCGGCCTCTGCCGACTCTGTCCGCCGATTATTCGGAAACTATTGAACCGATTTGGATAATATTTGTTTTTAATGAAAGAGAATACTCTCATGTTGGTCCCATTGTATTACTGGACCAGTATTGAGCCAGTGCTACGTCAGTACTGGTAAGTTATTATGGTTTTCCGCCGATTATTCGGAAACTACTGAACCGATTTTGATAATATTTTTTGAATGAAAGAGAATGATCCCATTGTGGTCCCATTATATTCCTGGGCCAGTATGGAGCCAGTACTACGTAAGTACTGGTAATTTTTTATGTTCTTCCGCCGATTATTCGGAAACTACTGAACCGATTTTGATAATGTTTTTTTAATATAAGAGAATGATCTTATGTAGGTCCCACTATATTACTGGGCCAGTATGGAGCCAGTACTACGTCAGTACTGGCGATTTGTTATGTTCTTTTGCCGATTATTTGGAAACTACTAAACCGATTTGAATAAACTATTTTTTGAATAAAAGAGAATTATCCCATGGTGGTTCCATTATATAACTGATCGAGAAGTAAATGATTCTCAATAGAAGCACTGATCCACAATAGGGTCTGTTGTGACGCTATATGTCAATTTGTAATTCGGCGCCGACTTCGAGAACATTTTTGTAAATTATTTCACCCTTTTTAGTGCATTTTTCGAAGTCGGTTCCATTTTTCAAAAAAATTTTGTTATTATCTCAAAGAATATCCTTGCAAAATTTCAGATCGCTGTACCATATAGATTTTGAGTTATACTCATCCAAAGTTCAAGCGTTTTGGGTCTTATTTAAATAGAATATGGCGATTTCAACGAAGAATCCATGAATATGAGGTTATTTCAGCTCTAGCGATCAAGCAAGTCTCGAGAAATGTCTGAAAATTTGGGAATAATTAGATGAAACCCTGATAAAGCATATATTTTCATTTCTAGAAGATAATCCATACAGTAAAAACATGAAAATAATTCTTTTGTGCTATTCTTATTTTACATATAAAGAAATTCATGTATATTGAGAATTTTATTTTTCAGCTTTGTTTTGACTCACATAGTTGGGGGATAGCTACTCGAATACGTCTTGTATAAAATACTTTCCCATCCTCCAATGTCCATTACATAAAATTGCTTCAAATACACAAAATTGAATCCAAATAACAGGGAGCAAATCCCCGAAAAATCTGAAAGCACAATTTCCATAATGCTCTATCCTTAAGTCACCATGCTCTACTGCTATACCCCTGCCAGCCAGAGCGCGAGAGAAATGAAAAAGCTGCGGCGCGAACGGTTGCCAAACTGTAAACTGTCGGCGAGAGTGCAGAGAGGCGTTTAATGCTCGCGAGAAAATAATTACGGAGGGGGCAATCAATTTTGCCCCCCCCCCCCCCCCCCTTCGCTCGCTGTTTTGGCGCGCACTCCCGACTCAGTTACCGCCGAGGGTAATTTGCACGGTGAATATGTGTGCGTGAGAGTGCACGACGAAGCGTGAAAATTACAATGATTGCGAGCGGTGGCGAGAGAGTTTTAATCACGAGATGTTGTTATAGGATTTTTAACGGACTTGCAGTTTGATGTGGTAATCGCTTGGCGTGTGCTTCGTTACTGGGAAAGGAAGCTGTGTAATATGCTGCATTGTATGCTCGTTTATATTGCGTGCATTATTTTTAATGTTCCCTTTGATATACATGATCAGCTTTTCTGGTTTATAAATATAATTATTTTATAAATATTTGAGTTACTATTGGAGTTTAGATATATAATTCTATCACTTTTGTTACATTAGTAATATAGTATCTGGGTCTATGAGCAGAATTTTCTTAAAATTTTAAATTATTTCCATCCAATAAATTTAAAAACTGGTCCATCCGGCAGAAGCATTTTCGGCATAATTTAAAAGAATACTTTATCATCTATTACCATTAAAGTTCCATTAAAACCAAAACTGAATTTTTTAATTTCTTTCCAATACTTATACGAATATTGGTAAAAATGATATTCTATAAAATTATAAATTTTTAATGAGGTATCTGTAAAATAGTTCATTTTCAATTTTTGTCAAAGAAGAAATCGAGAATGAAAGACTTAAAAGTTATGTAACAATCTTTCAACAAGATTATGTGCAAACATATTTTTTCCAAATTTCAGTACTCTTTAATGTTAATTGCAAATATATTCCTCTTTTGCGGAAATATTAATTTTAATTCCTACTTTTTATGGTATAGAATGATGCACTGAATGCAAAATTAATCTGTTTGGTAATATATTGACATTCATTAATATTTATAGGAAGCAAATAACAGTTGAATTGATAAAAATTTATTCATATTGATAAGATTCATACGAGCTATTAATATTTATTAGTTTTAAATAAAATTGTTTGTTTAGAAGCATCAGACCTAATATTTTTTCAATTTAAATATATAAAGATTTGCTGAGCGGAAAAATATGCATACATTTTACAAACCTTATTGATTATACGTCTATTAAATATAAAATGAAATCGATGTATTTCTGATTTACGCATAACAATGAAACTTGCACTTGTATCATTCATTATTCATTCATGATATATCGACAACGCTGGGACAATGGTCAAGTTTCCTCAGAAAGCTGCATAACGAGATTAAATTTTTAATCAACACCTTCGTCAGATTGAAAGAATTACGAAACCTTATTTAAAAATTAATCGTACTCGAGACCTTAATGTTACGGCGAACATGAAAAGGCAGTATCCACTAAACGCATAAATTGTACTCCCCGATTTTTCAAATCACTCACATCACCAGAATATCTTCGTGAAAGTAAGTCTCAGAGTTGTTCTAGTTATACAGTCCATGTAAAAAGTAAGTCCGTGACAAACAGACACAAAAGTATAATGGTATCATATTGTATAACTTACAACATAGATCTTTAGTAGTTCAAGTCAAGTATAGCAAACCATCGTATCGTCTGATCATTTATATTAATATGTAGCGTAATAAAGTGAAAATAAGTTTTTATTCAACTTGAATGAGAATAAGAAGCATAATATGTAGCTCACGTACTTTAAGAATAACTAACAAACTTTCTACACTAACTGTATATCCAAACTAGGCTTCAAGTCTCTCCCTACAATAAGTGAAAGCTACGCTTACTTTTAGTAGTTTTCAATACTAAGTTATGAAATAAGTTGTGTAGCTTTATCTCATATGTAAAAGTAAGGATACATACAATTTTGAAGTTTTATTGTTCTATTCAAAGTAGAGGTACGAAAATAAAATTTTTTTATGAATAAACTTTTTTAATTTTCTTTTATATCCAGTAAAAATAGCAAAATATTTAGAAAAAGATCTCCATTAATAATAGTAATTATGTCTATTCATTTGTAGTCATAATTTAACAAACTATTAATAATTTGAAAATTCATTAAATACTTATCAAAATATTATTTATCAACTAAATGCAGATGATTTCTCAACGTCAATCAGAAAGCATTATCTAGATTCTTTTATTAAGATATAAAAATCTATCGAAATCATTTTTTTGTAATATCTCGACAGCATAAGAACAATTGCATTTAGCAAAAATTTCGGTCAGGGAAGAATTTATGCCTGAAACGTAAATTTATTTCCATAAATCGTTATCATACTATCGTAGTCAAATAACAACTACATACCTACATGCTTCTCTAGATAATACTTTATACAGATCAATTATTTGATTAAAAGGCCGAAAAATATCACCTATTTTTTACCTAGATTAGTTGGTATCTAGACAAACATGTATCTACATAAATAAAAAGATAACTATATTTTAATAAAAATACATAACGTATACTATAATAAATAAACTCGTAATCTAATATAAAAATTAGATAGATTTGTTTGTCATTTTAATGAAATAATTTATCTGGATAATGTATTATATATATGATACTATCTTATACGGCTATCTAAATCCCACTCTATCTAGATAAATGATGTTCTTCTACATTGTTTTCTAAAATCATCAACAAATATTTTTGTAACGATGTAGATAATTTTGTAAAAAATATCGATCTTTTTCCAAACGCAAGAATTTCGTATACGACTATGCAACACTCTCCGACACATGTTGAAAATTCAGACCCCCCTAATCTCCACTAAAGCTTCCTAAAATTGAACTCCGAAAACTTACCCTCCCACCCCTAATGCATCTATATACGTATTCATCCGGAAGCTCTACAAAAAAATCGCTCCTCTCGATCCGCCTTCCTCTTTTCCCCTCCCTCATTTTTTCCCGCTCTCTACCCCACTTTTTCCGTTTCCTTCTCTCCACAACAGCAGCATGTCCCCGTTTCTGCGATTTACGTCGCCCGCATGTATCGAGCACCGGCGCACCCCATAAACGTCGGATTTTATCGATGCCCGATATAAACACACACACACACACACACACACACACACACACACACACACACACACACACACACACACACACACACACACACACACACATACATACACCCACGCGTGCGCGCACGCACGTACATACATGAGAAGGGGGACGTATTCCTCTGCGCGTGCACGCGTGGAGAAGAAGCACCGAGAGCTCGCCCCCTTATGTCTATGATAAGCCTGAAGAGCTGTTTATCCGGATGTACTCGTACGTCTGGCTGGGTTGTATTTTCGTTTCATTCACTCTGGCTGCGGTCAATTGATGCCACGAGTTTCGAGTGTTTCATAAATTGTGTCAGGGACGCATTCCTCGAGGCTTTTGTTGGCTCGATGTTGAGGGGTGGCTTTTTTAAATTAAAAGTGCGATACAGATAAGCGTTCTTGAGGATTTAGCGCGTTATCGGTCGTTATAATTGATTTGATTATGGGTAAGAAATTGTATTGAAGTAATTTGATTATGCAACTTTAATGAATCTTTTTGTAAATGGAAAAGGTGATGAAGAAAGTTTGTCAAATAACTATAATAATTATATTGTATAATTTAATTAAAATAAACTAAGCAAACTTTTATTCTTTATGGGTGTCTAATATTCTTATAATTTCCTTTTGTGCGTTTTCGTCTGTAAAAAGGAAAAGTGTGCACCTAAGTAGAAAATTATTTAGTTTTGTCTAGATTACCTATTTGTAATTGAAGCTCCCAACTTAATAAACCGGAAACCCCGATAAAACTGGATAATTTTCCACCGGGGTAATTAGAACGTTGATAACAAAATATAAAAAATATATAATCAAAGCTAATATAAACAGTAATATACGTTCAAAAATAATCATCTTAATTTGTAATTATATATTTCTGATTGCAAAGTAGTTCAAAGTACAATTAAAATTGTTAAATAAACTGATTATATTCTAAGCATATTTGACTTAATTCTAATATTCTAACAATTTGCTTGTCTGCTTTTCTTACATATTAAAATATAGATAAATAAATTATGCCGACAAACCTCAAATTCTTTAACAATTGATTACAATTAATAAATAAATTAAATTATGAAAAACCAAGACATCATTGCCCTCCATAATACAATTATCTACCACTGTGCGAAGTTTCAAACAAAAACTTCAAAACCTCTACGAATGCCATTTGAACGAAATTTATATTAGTCTATTAGTCTAGACTCGAACCTTCAAATTTCGTTCGAAAACCATTCGTAGAGGTTTTGAAGTTTTTGTTTGAAACTTCGCACAGTAATAAATAATTGTATTACGGAGGGCAATGACCTCTTAGTTTTTCATAATTATACTTATTCTTTTAATTAAAGCCAATATTTTATAATTCTTGGGTCGGTAAGGTAGGAAGGATAAAAATTGACAAAGGCAAAATAAATCTTGTAAAATGTCTGTGAAATTATTCATATTATCCATAGTAAATCTTTTATTTATTTAATTTTGGCTTAAATAGTTTAAGGCGATGCTAAACCCCCTGCTACCGTCATATACGGGGAACCACTTATTTCATTCAAATTTCAATTTTGAGAAAATATCTCTCTGAAAAGTTATTGTTTTTGATTACGACAATAACGTTTCATAAAGATATTTGCTAAAAATTGAAAATTAAATGAGAATAGTGGTTCCTCGTATTTGTCGTTGACAGGTGGCTTTAGCATCACCTTAAGGACAAATAAACTATTCAAATAATATTCAATTTTGTTAACGTCATCTTTTTCTACGATTTTATTTTACAAGTTTCTTCTAATAATCAACACGAAATAAAAATTCTCGCTTTTGCACTTAATATTTTGTGAACATAAAATATGAATTATATCCTTCAGGACCCAAAAATAACAAACAGATCGAAGAAAGCGATAAAACTGTATTACAACTTTTTCCGATACTTCATTCTTAGTCAATGCTTTTGAAAACCTTCAATGTACAGTCAGAGCACTTGCAAGAGTTAATGCGCACGAATCTATATAAAGACACGTAATCCTTCGTACATACCTAATCGTCTCTAAAATCGCTTAACTTTCCGTCAACGACCACCAACGCCTCTTGTGATCTCGCAAAACATGAATATCCACTCTATAAAAAAATAAAGCAGCATGAAGCTCCTCCAGTCATGCGAAGCCGGTCGAAGATAAGCTTTTATCGCATTTCACAGTTGAAAATTTTTCAAAAAGCTCAACTACCGGTTACCTTGTGCAAAAAAGCCCAGCTTTAACCATCCCATCCCTACATATATGTGTACAGACACATATCCACACGCACAGACACATTTACACATATAGTCAAGACTCCCGAAAGCTCGATGCATCGATTTTTTTCTCTCGCAAGCAACGAGCTCTGAAATTCTCGCGTCTCCTTTAATTCTACTACAAGAGAAAAACCGCTGCTAACTGATTTAGCACAATGCTTTCTCAAAGAGATTTAATGCACATTCATTTATTAAATATTTACATTGACACAAGTGACTTTATGAGCAATCAACAATGCTATAGACAATGTTATAGAAAAACTTAGTCAGTTGTAAACGGAGTTATTTCGAATCAAACTACAAAATTTAATGAAAAATACAAATGCGTTGAAAATATGATGGTGACTAATGATAAAATAATTTAAAGTATTTGTTAGATATATATATATATATATATAAATTGTAAGGAAATTATGCATTGTCTGAGAATAAGTGCACATTTTTTACTTATATAATGTATTCGTATAAGTTTGCAATACATTTATTTCATTTTTGAAAAAAAAAGTTCAAAATTGCATTTATTTAATGAAAACAAATTTAAAGCAACTGCGAGATACACCAATCTAAAGAAGATTCCGTGAGCTTTATGGATTCATTTTTGACATATCAAACGTATAAAATAACATAAATAAATTTTTCCAATTTTCTCAAATTTTAAAAACTTAAAATCGCAATTCCTTAACAAACACAAACTTTAAAGTTATTATAAGATGGTGTATCCAATTGAAAGGAAATTACGTCTTCTTTATGAATTTATGCATATTTTCAACATATCTAACGCATTAAATAAGAAAAAAGAATTATTTTACTTTTTTGAATATTTTTAATTTTTAAATAAGCAGTAAGTTTCGACTATTTAATTCCAAAATCTAATCAGTTCTATGTTGGGTCATATCTGATGCGTGTGCAAAATTTCAGCCCGAAATACCGTGGTCTTCAAAAGTTAAGGTAATCACAAAATTTAACCGCATACACACGCACACACTCACACACTCACACACACACGCACTTCTGATTCAGTGACCTCAGAAATATCGAAATTTATCAGCATCATGGTGGTCTAAAAAATCATCGTTACAAAGCTTTCTCTTTGAGAAAGCAAAAGAGAGAGAAAGGCAGAGAGGGAGAGACAGAGAAAAATCGACGTTAAACCGCAAGGGGCTCTTGTAACGAGCGCGAAACAAAGCTCTGCTCGAAGAAACGTAAGAGGGTTACACGCGTAGGTGCCAGGTACGTGAGCTCATGTATGTGCTATTGCGTGCTCGGTACGCGGCACATGTTTATCGGAGAAATATCAAGTTATGCTGCAGTAGTCGGAGAGTCCCGGGATCGAGTTAACAACGTGTTATACGGAGCGACGAGATGGTGTAGCACCGCGCGGCGCGCTGAGGCTCTCGCCTTGTTTGCCGCTGATGAGCGACTGAATGATGGAGTACCTTTGCGCGCGCTGAATTTTTTATGTGCGCTGAATTTTTTATGCGCGCTGAGACGGCCTGAGATTACTTTAATTTTGATGCTTCGATTTTAGAATTTCCGAGACTGTGTTGAATCTTAGAAATGAAGTTGAATATTTGAGATGTCATTGGAATTTTTCTTTTGATATTTAGTTATTTATGTAGAGAGATGGGGCCCGTGAGACCCGTGTAACCTTTGCTTTACAAAAGCATATTATCAATGGGAGATAATACTCACGGATGGATTAAAATAAGATTAGGTTGAAAGACTAATCTGATGTATGAGATTATTTGTTTGAGGAGTGCATGATCCTTCATTTTTGACTGCATCAGAAAAAGAGTAACCTAAAGTATAAATAAAATCGTAATTGGATATATTTGTTTTCTTTTATTTCTATTTTTCCGTGCTTAAATTATTTATAACTCATTAATCATATAATTTTACAAGATCAAACTTCCACGCAATAAGTGTAATGGCATTTAGAAAGTTAGTATAAAGAATATACGGTTTAGAATATAATATTTATGAACTTACCACTAATTAAATTTCAAGTGGGGTCTGACATACCCCAGAAATTTGAATAGGTGAAACGTTCCACATACTGACAGTGACTACCTTTTGCTCTAAAAATCGGTGAGTTATAATAAAATACATCGCTCAATGTAGTCAGTTTTATATAAATAGGAAACATAAATAAGTTGAACAAAATCATTACTCGAATAATACGAAGTTTTCGAAGTATAAAGATATAGAAAATATTTTTGAATATTTCGTAAAAAAACAATCAATTTTAGAGGGCTAGCCTGAGTTAAACTCTAAATACAATTCTCTTCTTGGGCGAATACAAATTTTCGTTTAAAAACAACCATTCTGAAATCTGTATTACTATAAGTATTTAATAATGTCTAAAATTTTACAGTATAAAATCCTAAAATCTTGCTGCTACGTGATACAAGATATTACCATTGCCAATACCATATTTATTGAGAAAACTTAGCAGCGTGTACGTTTCTAGGTGACACCATCAACAAAAATTACTTTTCCGGCAATAATTCGACTCCTTATGACATATACTAAAACTTTTACTATTTACTTTACTGTTAACAATTATTTTTATCTTTTTTTTAGAATAGAAAACAGAAAAATAATAATAAAACATATTTTAATTAAAAAGTAAACCATAAAAGTTTTAGTACGTATATGCCAAAAGAAGTAGAATTACTGTCGAAATTTTTTTTTGCGATCGTGCCACCTAGAAACGTGCTGGTCGCAAAGTTTTCCCAATAAATATAGTATTGACAATGACATTATCTTGCGTCACATAGGAGTAAGATTTTGAGGTTTTACAGCGGTAAAATTGCAAATATTATTAAATACTTATTTTTTTTTTTTTTTAAATGGCATTTCGAACTCGAAAGTTCATCGCCTCATCTACGCAAGCCTTCCACGTTTCCCTATTTTGTGCCAACCCCATCCATTTCGCGCCTTCCCGCCCAATTTCAGTTACGTCTGATTTTACGTTATCCTCCCATCTGCGTCTAGGTCTACCAAGAGGTCGCGTTGCTTTCGGTTTTCCTTTCATTATGCGCGCTGCTGTACGATCATCGCCCATTCTTGCCACGTGCCCTGCCCATCTTAGTCTCCGTGATTTTATTATTCTGTTAATATTTGGTGACGCGTACAAATTATGTAGCTCGTCATTGTGCAGTTTCCTCCACTCCCCAGTTTCCTCATCTTTCTTTGGCCCGTATATTTTCCGCAGAACCTTATTTTCAAATACCCTAAAACGATTTTCTTCCGCTTTAGTGAGCGCCCAGGTTTCGCACCCATACAAGATTACCGGCATTATTATAGTCCTATATACCCTTATTTTGACATTTTTCGACAGTAGCTTTGACTTAAGTAATCTGTTCACAGCGTAGAAGCAGGCATTACCCGAATGAAGTCTCTTATTAATCTCGGCTTTAATTTCGTTTCGATCATGTATAGTTGTACCTAAATATCTGAATTCGCTAACCTTTTCAAAAGTGAAATTTCCGACTCTGAGATCCCCCTTTGCTTCACGAATGCCCAGTTTCTCCATGATCATATATTTCGTTTTCGATTCGCTCACTTCTAACCCCGTGTTTTTAGCCGCATTTATAAGGATTTCCGCATTTCTCGCCACCGTTTCACCATTATCTCCCACTATATCCAAGTCATCCGCATAGCCTAAAATTTGCGTTGTTCCGTTGAGTGTTGCGCCTAGCTCGCTAGCCTGCATTTTTCTAACAACATGCTCTAGCGTCAGGTTAAAGAGTATCGTTGAAAGCCCGTCACCTTGCTTCAAACCGTCGCGTATCATGAACGATTCGGATACATTACCGCCTACTCGGACCTTTCCAGTGCTTCCGTTCAGACATATTTGAATTAATTTGACGAGTTTTTTTGGTACGCCAAGGAGCACTAGGATTTCATACATTTTGCTTCGTTTGACAGAGTCGTACGCTTTCTTAAAGTCCACAAATAGCTGGTGTATAGTTTCGCAATATTCCCACTTTTTCTCTAATAATTGTCTTATGGTAAACATTCGATCGCTCGTTGACCTGTTGCGCCGGAATCCACACTGATAATCTCCTATTATATCTTCCGCGAATGGTGTGAGTCTGGCCTGTATTACGTTTGACAGAACTTTGTAGCAGGTAGCTAAAAGTGAGATTCCCCGGTAGTTATTGCAGTCTGTTTTATCTCCCGTTTTAAAGATCGGTATGATGATGGATTCTTTCCAATTTTCTGGTATTGTTTCATTTCTCCAAATAGCACATACTAGATAAAAAATTTTAGATGTAAGCGCGGTGCCTCCATATTTAAGTAGTTCAGCTGGTATAGAATCGTTTCCTGCGGCCATATTGTTTTTTAGCTTTTAGATCGCGGCCTCTACTTCTTTGTAGGTCGTTTCGTCCATATGGAGTTCAGCAGTGTGAATTTCGTCTCCCATTTCCTCGGAGTTGTCATGCACGTTTAATAACTTATCGAAATAATCTTTCCATAATTTCAATAGTTCATTTTCGCTTGTCACGAGGTTCCCGTCCTTATCTTTCATTAACTGCGATCTACTCTGAAAACCCTTCCTAATAGCGTTTATTCCTTTGTACATCTCGCGCGGGTTATTTTCCCTACTATTAGTTTCTATTTTTCTAATTTCATTTTTCTGATACTCGCGCTTCTTGTTTCTGTAAATCACACGTACTTGCTTTCTTATTTCATGGTATTCTTCTACGGCCCTACCGCTTTCTTTGTGTACATTATCTAATTTAGCCTTCTTGCGCCTTTCAAACCAGAGTTCGCACACATCGTCAAACCATGGTTTGTTCTTCGGCCTTTTTTTCTTACCCAGTACTTTGTTCGCGGCCCCTTTTATAGTTTTTTCGATAGCCCCCCACAACCTGTTCGGATCGTCATCTACTCCCGTATGTTCATCCGCTTCCTCGAGCGCCTGAAATCGGTTGCTAACTTCTACTTGGTACTTGATTCGCTCTATCCCGCTTCGTAGTTTTCCAATATCAAAGGGTTCTACTTTGTTCGCTCGCTTACTATTTTGACCGGCTACTAATCTGGCTCTTAATTTGGCCACTACTAGATAATGATCTGAGTCGCAATCCGCCCCCCTATAGGTCCTTACGTCGAGTACATTCGTGTGGCGCCTCTTATCAATAAGAAAATGATCGATTTGATTGTGCGTGGCCCCATCCGGCGATGTCCACGTTGCCTTGTGTATTTCCTTGTGCTTGAAGCACGTGGTCTTGACTATAAGATCTTTTGCGGCTGCGAAATTTATGACCATAATACCGTCATCATTGCTGGTTTCGTGCAGACTTTCTTTGCCTATTGTGGGCCTAAACATTTCCTCTCTCCCTATTTTAGCATTGAAATCCCCCACAACTATTTTGGTGTCGTAAGACGCGAATTGGTCGATTAATTGCTCTAAAGTTTCATAATAAAGATTTTTGACTTCTTCCTCTTTGTCCTCCGTGGGACAGTGGACGTTAATAACCACGTAATTATATCACGCTCTTTCGATGATGATATACGAGAGTCGGTCATTCACGAAATTGCAACTTTTAACGGAATGTATGATGCTTTTGTTAACAAGAAATCCGGTGCCTAGAGAATGCCCGCTCGCGCCCCCATATAAAAAGGTGAAGTTACCGGATCCTAGCATCGCGTTATCTTTCCATCGGGTTTCTTGTATTGCTACCAAATCTAAATTGTACCTCTCAGTTTCATTTATGATTTCCCGGAATGCGCCTGCTCTGTGTAGACTGCGTACATTCCAGGTTCCCATCCTTAAGTTTCTTTTCGTTTTGGTTTGGTTTTGTTTTCTTTGAGCCATGATAGTAAGTTAAACCCGCGCGTTTTGGATCCTGTTCCGATCGCAGGTGAGTCCATCCGTCTAGGGGTGATAACCCTCATACCTCCCTAGAACTAAGTATGAGAGCTTTCCGACTTTGGCGAGGACATAGTCAACTCGTCGTCAGACACACTCGGTTTCATTCTCATATCCTAACGCCCCCCTGCAAGGCAGCAGGATTTTTGGCCCATTTTTTGTTTGAAATGTGTGGTAAAAGAGATAGATTACAGAGTAAGGTAGAAGAAGAAAGTAAGATAGGAGATTTTGTATAGTGTTTGTAGTTGTTGCGGTGCTTGCGTAGTGTTTCTAGATGAATGCGTTCGCCAGTGCGGGCTCATCACACCCACGCCTGGGCCTATCGGCTGTCCGCGACTGCTTATTCGCTTTATTCGCAGCTAACCTCTTTCTCAGGGGTCGTTCCTCTATCCGCAGCCTGAGGACGCGCTGTGTAGTGGTGATAGGCACCCACCCGTCCGCTCTGGACGACTACGCCCAGGACCCGCTTAGGGTAACGGCGTTGCAACAGTATTAAATACTTATAGTAAAAAAAATTCAGAATGGTTGATTTTAAAAGAAAAATATTTATCGGCTCATAAAAAAATATCTTATTTCGAGTTTAACTCAGACTGGTCCTCATAAGTTAAGTGTAATTACGATTATTCAACTTAATTTAAATAATGTATAACTCTGATAACATAGTCAATGTGACAGATTGACACTCATCTAGAATTCTGTTTTATATGAAATAGTGATTATGAAATATACTTAATGCATAAGTATGTATGTATAGGTAACAGTTTCGATTTTGTCTATTTAAATATGATAGTAGGCTAATATTATAATTATATAATTATTTTATGTTTTCTTTCTGTTTCAGGTAAATATGAATTTACATTCTAGCCTTACAATAACAACCAAGCGATACATCACGTATTCGGTGAGAATCTAACAAATTATTTAAAAATAAATATTCCATATATAAATGTTGACCCTTAATGCAAGTTATAATCTGACAAATTATTTAGATCACTTAAAGGTAAAAAATTAAAACTGTAAAATGTACAATGCAAATAGATGAACGTTTATCTTTATTAAAAGTATTAGAATAATGTAATGTTAATTTTCAAATTTTTATAACATACATTAAATAGTTTTGCTTATGCAATAGCAAGATAATGTTATTTAAAATTTCTAGTAAAAAATTATCTCTCACCATTAAAAATAAGTATTATGCTCATATCTAATAATCTTTGAAAAATAAGCTACAGTCCATTCTTGTAAAAGCACTTGTAACAGCACATCAGTTGTAATCTCATCTCACAGAATTCAACCAACCTAACGAAACACTACTCCCCCTCAGCAAAGTTTTGCATAATCACACACACTTTGAGCAAAGACCACAATAAAAAGTCACATCATAAATATACACCCAAGACAAAGAGATTCACGAAAATTCCACGATAGCCGACGCTGCGTAGGTATATAGACTGTCCCATGACGTTAAACACCAGGAGTTCAGGCCTTATCGAGGGAATATCGATGTGTCAAGCCCCACACGCATACATACGTATATATAACACGCGTACACCGCAGGGATGCGCAGTAACCACTAGAGTGAGAGAGAGAGAGAGAGAGAGAGAGAGAGCGCGTTAGTGTGTTGGTCGTCTTATCAGGCAGCATCCAGGCTGCGAGCTGGCGAGTCCTCTCGGAAACATGCCGCTGAGGGACGGATTGTGTCGCCGCAAGGAGGACGAGGAAATTTCGAGAGAAGAGAAGGGGCTAGGCAAACACGCGCCGGTAATGAAACTAATGTTATGGCTCCTCTGGACGACCGACTCTCGCTCTCTCTCTCTCTCTCTCGCGCTCTATTTTATCGACTCTGGGATGAGCCTGGCTCTTTATTTGAATAAATATTATTGCCGTGCGAAGAGGATAGAGAGAGAGAGAGAGAGAGAGAGAGAGAAGATTTTTGTGCCATTCGAAATTTAATTGACGCAACGCTGTTAAGGGGTCGGCAAATATTTTTGGTGTAATCGAGAGAGAAATAGAGAGAGATATTTCATTAAGAAAGGCAAATAAAGATGGGTTCGATTAAAAGTTCGGTTTGCTTGTTGACGTGATTAGTTTTTGGAAGGTGGATCAGTCGGCGAGTGATGTAGGCAATTATCGCTTCTAAAGTAAATTGTGTTTTCATTTAATTAGACTCATGTTTTCGTTCTCGAGGTGCTATCGGATATTTTTATTGCATCAAAATTAAGAGTTGTATTAAGAAGATCGATTACAAGTGTCATCCGCTGCTATATTTTTTTAAATTAAACAGAGAAAATAGCTGAAATAAAACAGTTTTCTTCTGTACTTGATAAAAACCTGTCTATACGAATACCGTTGAGCAAAGCGCATCGAACCTTATAGCTTTGAAGAACGTTGAAAAACTAGATTAATACTTGCATAAAATAATTGTATTTCGGTACCCGCTTGTTAATACTTTCATGTATTATTAACTACGAAAGATTATATCCACCTTTTTTCAACTATCTCCAAAGCTAACGGAGTGTTTTATGCCGTACTGATGGTATATTTTTCATACGTTTATCGAATGCAGAAATGTTGTATCCCGTGGGGATCTTACAAAATTGATCACACAGAGAAAATAAAATTTTAAATGAATCTGTGTGTAACTAACCAATCTACGTCGTAATAATAATAAACACTTAATAAAATAAATTTAGTTTTATTTGCATCTTCAAAAAAATATAAGTATAATAAAGTAAAAGAGTTTTTAAGATAAAGCACTTGATAAAGTAAACACTATTCGACAGTTTTAATAATCATTTCATTCCAGTTTAAACAATTTTAAATCGTTTAGTCAAACTTCTATATACTATCAATATTATAATAACACATTTATATATTAAGATTAAAGGCTCTAAACATTATATTCATAAAGTTATAGTTACTTTACTATCAAACAATATATTTGCCAAATACCGTTTCGGAAGGAAAGAGTCAATACCAGTGAGAGAAAACTTTGTATCTCTATATTTCTATGTATAAAGTATTAGGATACAATAACTTCAAACTTTTCCATTATTTATCCTCCATACATCCATAAAATAGCCAGCTGCACTCTCAAAATTGGAAACAGCCAATACCTCCAAACAATGCATTCTCAAAAAAAAAAACGTCACTAGAAGCACAAAAAGCATCAACCTTCGACAACTTCACTTTTGCTCATCCATCCCTCATACATACACACCTACATACATACAAACATACACACACGTACACATATGCACATTCATACATGCGCATGCACACACTTACGCACACATGCATACATGCATATATACACGCACGCACATACAGACACTTACACAGATACACAGACACATATACTCACACAAATCCTATCCCTCGGCTTCCTCCTTTTTGTTCATCGTCTCTTTCGTTGGCGCGCGTAGGCACGTCCCTCATCTCTCTCTCTCTCTCTCTCTCTCTCTCTCTCTCTCTCTCTCTCTCTCTCTCTCTCTCTCTCTCATGCTCTCGCGCCGCGCAATACATCAGAGCGGCCCCGTATGACAGACAGTATCCCCTGCAGCTGCAAGTATTGGCTATGTGTGCGTGTGTACGGGCGGCCGGAGCTCTGATACCGGCGGCGCTAGAACGGCATAGCGACACATCAATCTATGCCAGCTTCGCTTCGTCTCACCCCCCGGCCATGTCTGCGTATCCGCTGCATATACGTATGCATGTATACACGCACGTATGCGTAGCTGAGGCCTTCTTTCTTTTCTTTTTTTGTGCCTCGTTCGCCTGTTTCTTTCCTGCTGTCTCATTTTTTTATTTTTTTATGTACTTCCCTATTAAGGCCGCGCGACGTTCGTCAAAAGGGAGAACGATGGGGGGACACTGTGCGCGAAGACGCGGAGATTAGTGCTGTGGCAGGAGACGAGCTTGGTTTCGGTAGTTGCGTTGGAATTGGGTGGGGGAGGAGGTTTTCTTTCGATTCGCCCTGTCTTTTTTCGGTTGTTTCGTTTGATTGCGCGATTTTGTGGGTTAGGGTAAAGTTCTTGGCGAGAAGTGGGGCAAATCGTTTAGCGTTTGATTCGACGTGTGTATAGTTTTGGGTTGAGTGAGAATTGGGTGGATCGATTTATAGTTATTTGTTATATTAGTGTCGTAAACGTGGCAGCTGTTGAAAATCTCAAGGTTTCAGGGATAATACCACCGTTGAGAATCGACTTTTAAGTTGTTTTTTTAAATTGTTCTAACAATTACATTAATTTGTAAATATTAAATAGAAATAATTGTACAATATTTATACGTGTTTTGCTGTAGAAAAACTATGTAACATGTTAATTAATAAGAAACGTGTACATTGTATGGACGTGATAATTTAAAGAGTTGTCTAATGGGCTCCTATTATGATGATACCAGTTGTTCTCCTCCAAATATGCAATATTGTATAAAAAATGGTACTTCATCTAACTTAAAAATTTTTAAAGTTGAAGATGTTGACAAAAAATCTTGAAAATCAATAAATTAAAAAGACATAAAAAGAGTTCAATTTAAATTTTCTTAAATATTAATGCACTTTTATGCAGCATCTTTAATTCTAAATAACTTTAGATCAAATTAATATTCTAGCATAAAAACTTACTTAAGATTGACTTATGGTCAAAAATGAAGGGGGAGGGGGATCACAAATTACACCACGCTGATATTGAGAAATTTTAAACTTCGCCCGGCCCTCTATCCTCCCCGTAACGCATATTCACTGATTCTCCTATATCTTAAGTATACAGTACATACCGTCAAGTGTATAAAGACCCTCTCTCTCCCTCCAAGCATGACATAGTTGGCGAATGACCCTGTATACCATTTTTTACTTAAATAATGCATATGTACAGTTGCACATCTGACATTATAATAATAAATTGGTGCTGGACATTATTTTTGAGAAACAGAAACCACCTTTTAATGCATGATGTATATTCGTATCTCATGCGTGCACTTTCCTTGTTAGAGATCCAGTAAGTCATACACCTATCCTATGTAGGTATGAATTTAAAACGGTAAAGTACTTAAAATTGTAGTAATTACAGTAGTCAATATAAGATAAGTCATTAAAACACATAATTCTTATAAATAGAGTCATCGACATTAATACAGAATATTATTATGATACATATTTATTGACAAGTACCTCATAATTTTACTCAACTTTACTTCGCATTAAATCCCAAAAGCATTTCCATCTCTTTTAATTGACCATTTCTAACCGATTTCTCAATTAATAAAACAAACTATCCCCGGTCATAACGTTTGCTCGATCGTTAACGGCCGATATTTCCATCCTCTCCGATAAATAAAGCGTCACCGAGCTCTTTTTTCCCCGCAGCCGAATTTCCCAGTCTCGCGTCGTTTGATTTCACGGACTTTCGCCGCGGCTCTTTTGCGCGTTATCCCGGAGGCTGTGCTTTGGCTGACACACAAAAAAAAGCCGACGGGCGCTGGCTCAATTTTCTCTCGGCTCGCGCCTTTTTGAGGTGCGCGCGCATCAGCAAAGCGCTCGCTCGCTCGCGAGACTCGAGGCTTTCAAACTCTCGTACCCTCATTAAATGGAAAATTTCAGGAATTTTTCAAATTTAAGTTTACCAAAAGTTGGTTTTGTCGGGAAATCTTTGAATTTTCTCGAATAATGTGGTCTTTGTTTTTACTGTGAAAAATGCAGCCGCATAATGTTACAAGGTCAATTTACAATTAATTATCCAGGATGCACGTCAGTGATGAAGTAATTAAGGAAAAAGTGCAGGATGAAACGTATTTTTTTTATATTTGAAAATTTACTTTGTACACAAAACTTTAGCAAGGCAAACTATTAAATAATTAAACTTCTACTCTGACGTCACTGGCTTGTATTAACTTGCTGTATTAACTCTGACGTAACAAATTTCCAAGCTTGGTGTACATTTTTTAATTTCCACCTACTATAAAAAACATTAGAAAATTTAACTTTGCTTCAAAAACACAACTATTTATTCTTTCGCCAACTCCGTCGACCGAACAAATAATTAATTACACCTCGGTAAAGTTACTAATCCAACGTCACCTCTTTATCCAGCGAAATGTAAATCTTACAAAGCGTTTTGTACATATCACAGAAATTGCAGCTCCTCAATTATTGACTTTTTCATTAGAGCAGCTCTCGAACATTTTTTCTCCCGCGCGCGCGCGCACTAATGTACACAAGCTAATGGCAAAATTCAAAGCGGGGAAGAAATTATTTAACTGAAAAGGTAAACTTCGATCCTTCCCTACCCCTTCTCTCTCTTTCTCGCTCGCTCGCTCTTTTTCTTACCTCCTCGTGCGCGCAGTGCACGCGAGGCCCGCGGCAGTTTATTTTTAGTTTCCTCTTTTTTTTCTTCGCGGGGCGGGAGAGTTTTCGCCGCCTGCATCTCTCCTTTAAAACTATGCGCTGAAAGGTCATTAGCGAGAGACGCGAGAGGGCCGCGCGCATGTATAAACGCGGGAATGCTTTGAGAGGAGGGTAACCCACACATACGACGGCGATGACGACGACGACGATGTAAGTGGAATGCAATTACGTGGACAAAGCCTCGCTGTAAAAAAAATAGCTGTGTAATTTCGCTACAACGTAGTACATTTATACATTAAAATATGTAGTTGAATCCTATTGTAAAAAAGTGATGACCTGGAGGGGTAAAGCTTTTGATGGCATAATATGTTCTTAGCTGTTTGGTAAAAGACGTGAAGTTTACAGAATTTGGATTAGTTTAAATTTTAAATTTTATATATATGTAATTTAAAGTTGTTCAAATATTTGAGATGGGCCATCTGTAACAACAAAATAAAAAATTTCAGATTCAGTATAACTCTCTCTTTATGACAAACCTCGGTTTTTAGTATATATGCAAAAAATGACAAAATGGCGGATATTATTAAAAAACAAGAGTGACATTTTTTACCAGTTTCTAAAAAAAAGAAAAATGAATTTCATAAGGATCGGTTCAGTAGTTTCGGAAATTTTATCAACGACAGGTGTAAAAACGTTCTTTCGAAAAAAACGCGTTTTTAAACTTTTTGATGAAAATTTGTACACAAGTCTTACTTACGTCTCATCAGCGATACCTGTACCATACAATATCCCTTCTGTAATTTCAAAATTGATACATATACTTTCAAAAAATGAAAAAAAAATCGATTTTTTCAAATTGAGAAAGTAGGTAGACCCGTTAAGCCAGGGAAAGTGATGTATGGGTTTATAAATAAATAAATATACACTTGACCACTTATTTGAGAGTAACAAAGGCATATACAAAAAATATATATATATATATATATATTGTTGGTACTTTTACAAAGTATGAGATGGCAAATTACTCGTATTCGGAGTCCGCATGTTTATCGCAGCGGCCTGCAAGACCGAGAGCCGGGAACACAGGTATAACTTAAAGAGGCTATAGGAAAACTACTACTCTACTAGACTGAATTTTAAAGCTCGCAAAACCAGCGAGTCTCAAATATCAAATGTATTTCAATTTTAAATTTAATATTACAGATTATCATTTAAAAAAGCTTATGTTAAATAGGTTATTTTAATGTCTCATTTAGAAAGATTCTTAGGAATCTCATTATACCAGAGTAAGTGACCGATTGGTTCCAGATAATGACGTGACTTTCTTATTGTAGGGTCTATAAATCCAAAATAGACGAAGCGCTTACATACCCTCAAAATTCTGATAAAGGACATTCATTGATTGGTTATTCGATAATAGCTCGAAAACGATAGTTATTTCAATTAAAAAAGTCTTTTCATTTACTTATATTTAAAGAAAACTTTGATAAGTTAGTTTGTTTATTGTTTATGAAATATAGTACTATATGTATATGTAATTATTTTACTATTACATTTGAATTATTATATACATAATTATTTTCATCTTTCTGGCTTCAATTTTCAATATTAGTTATAATAATAAATTTGATTTTAAATTTTATCTAGTGTGATAAAAGCCGGATGCCCAGAAATGCGTAACAAGTGGGGAAACGGACAGGAATGTCCAAAACTAACTCTATTGTTTAGAGCTTGTCCAATTATTAAACTAAAAAAAATCGGTCCACGGAAGTCAAAGAAAATTAAAAAAACTGGGTCAAATTCGACAAAATAAGTGGAAAAATAAAGATTTGATCAGACGTTCAGTAGTGAAAATTTAAAAACTTCACTATTTTCAGCTTCTTTCTCTTCATACAGAAGAGAATTGTTGTCCATTATAAATGCTTAAGTTTTTATTTATTCTTCATACTCATATCAGTCTTATAGATCCTATTAATGTTTCACTTGAAGCCACAATATCCTTCTTACCGCTCCATTTATCGTACTACTACGATATTCGTAATATCACAATAAGTTTGTATAGGAGGATGCCCATAGATGCGTAATAAATTGGACATAAAAATGCGGGGTGGGCAGGAGGACGCTATGAATACACAAAGATGCGGTATTATATCTCGCATGCAATTCCATGAGACAGAAGTTGAGATGTGCCTCACCTAATTGTGTAAAAAGTTAATACGTGCAGAAGTTCATAGCGTTATAATTTAAATAATTCTTCAAATATCCATTGCTGTAGGGTAATTATTTAAAATCCTACAATTTTATATACTTATTACGAGAAGAGTCAGGTACACTTAACACTTTATTGTAAGTGAAATTCCAGTAGATATTTTAGGAAAAAGCCTGATATAATGTTAAGCTGAAAGAGTATGATTTTTTTTAAAAGCGTTAATCTTTAATACGGTTATTCAATCATATCTAGTAGGTATGTATGAAACATCGTAAAATCGGATAACACAATTGCGAGCAAAAAATGTAATACAGAATTAGGGTAAACTACCAATTACTGTCAGTTTTAAACTCACTCTTATATATTACTTATTTTCTAGCGATTGTGTGATAAAAATATAGATTTCTTTTCGACGTAATCAATATTTAGTATGTAACTAGTTTAGTATGTACTTAAAATATTTATTTTTAATTGGAAATTTAATAAAATAAAATACGTCTTCATTTCGCTATTACTGACACGGCTGTTTTGCCGACGTATTACTGACATCTCAATTACTGTCACCCTGCGTATTTATCAAGCTTGTGTTAAAAACAAATTACATAATGAAGTATATTATGTTAATGTAATAAATAACTGATATAAAAGAACACTTTTATTACGAAAACGGTAATTTTTATTCGTTTACTGATGAAAAAAACCGCGGAGAAATGGTTAGCTTACGCTCACGCTACAGACAACGCTATGTTTACCACTTGGACTGCTATATCCGTACTGTTATGGCTTTAATTAATATTATTTGAAGGAATATTGATTTGTTTACTTGTTAATAATGTGAATAAAAGTTAAAAATTATTACGTACGAAAATTCTAACACAGATTTATTTGTTTTTTGAATGAAAATGACGTAAGATGTATGTAATTGGGTAGATTTTTTTAGTAAACAAAAACAACAATGGATTATTCTTCGTCGAATGAAGATTTACCTTAATTGACGTCTTGATTACATTATGGTTAGTTATAGTTTAAACAATTTTCACTACAAGATATATAAAATAAGAATCGTGTTAGTACGACCGTATACAAACATATAAGATTTTTGTTTTCTCAAAGAGAAAGCTTTGTGATCATGAGCATTTTTTTGTGTTTTGCTTCCTCAAAAAGGAAACTTTGTGTTAGTAAAAAATAGGTTTTGCTAAAAACATGTTAGAAAATTTTTTTAAGACATTAGGAATCAAAGTACACTATTTTTAGTAAATGTCTGTATGGATGTGCGCATGTGTGTATCGCAAAAAATCAGCAAGGTTATGAAAAAAATTTTAGTATTTTGACGAAAACATAAACCTGTAGTAAATCTTTTCCATATTTTCATAATATTTTCTACACTTTCATTATTCTTCTTCTTATTCTTAAAAATGGCCATATCACTTTCATTATACTTACAAAAATAATGACTTCAGTATAATTAAATTCTTTTTGAGAAAGCATCGCGTCCAAGCAATTGGCAGCATATTTTACTTATATTATGTAGTTACATTTAGAATATATTTCGATTCGCATAAGTGAAATTTATGATTTAACTTCAATTTTACAACTAAAAACTAACTTTTATTATCGTTTAATTTTTAATAAACATTCTGCGATTCTTTACCATAAACTTATCAAATTTTAAACAAAGTATTATATTAGTTGTCAGATTATTATAAATTTATTAACTTATGAAGTGGAGAATTCGCTCAATCAGCTAGAAATAAAATAAATCATAAATTAACATGGTAAAGAACATAATATCTCCAATAATTCATGAATAGTCTGTCATAATTGTCATCTAACATTAAAGATTAAATTTGTTTTCTACTATATTTATTAATGTCTATATCTAATACAAATTACACATGATATGCTATCATAAATATATCTAGAATTACATTATTTATTATATAATATTGCAATTTTTACTCCCAATTCAATATTCATCAAAGTAAGCAGATAATATTGAAGCACAGAATGATGAATAGATACGGAACTCTCACGCAGAGACTTTTAACGAGCTTTGCGATTCAATTTTGGACACGCGAAAACGATTTTGATATTGTCATTGAATATGAAAAAAAAAAAAAATCTGGAGCGGACGTCGTAAAAAGGCGCGTGAAAGGCTTTGAGGAATTTTAGTGCGGCAGACGACGATGAAGTAGAGGGTGCGGCTCATAAAAAAGGATGATTTTTAATGATTCCGTGAATGTTTCTTTTTTTTTTCATTCGTACCCGATCGATGTCGTTAACTGAAACGAAGCAGCATTAAATGTATGGCTTCTGCACAGGAAATAAAATCGATCAATCAATTTTTATTACTTTTATTTAGAATAAGGTTGTTTTATCATACAAGGTCTTTAGATGCGGTTTAAAAGCTTAAGCTATTAGGAAATTAAGGAAACCATACCACTTTGACATTATAGATCAATTTGCTTTTATACCCAATAACCCAATAACCCCATAACTCAACAACTCAACCCAACAATGCAGCAACTCAACCCAACTCTATTTCGATGCAGATTCAAATTCTAAGCGACTTTAGAGTAGAGTTGAGTTGTTGAGTTGGGTTGTTGGGTTGGGTTATTGGGTTTTTGGATTAAAATATGTTATCTATCATGTTATATCACTCGATTTTGAGATAACCTTAAATATGTTTTATAAGCTATTTTTTTTTAATTTTAAGTCTTTGTTGCGCAAATTTTCGTTGCCAATATTACTACTTACGAATCAGCTTTTCTGTTATCTGTATTTCCAAATTTGAAATAACCAATCTAATATGGCAAAATAAAAATCAAAGACCAAAAAAATTATTATATATATATATATATATATGAATATTTTATGTTTTGGACCATTATATTGAATTTGCTAAATTAAATAACAGAAATCTCTAAATAATACAAATAAATATTTTTCCATAAATCTACTGAGATATAATTTTATCTACTAAAAACAGTATTTTTGTACTACTTATAATTGTAGAAAATGATCAATGCAAATAAAACTAATTTTTTTGACGATTATTGTACATAATCTATGAAACAGATTCCTTAGTATTTGCAGTTAAAATATCGATGTTAGAGATCGTTGTAGATCAATGTTCATAGTTTCTCTAAGTCTTGTTTAAAGTTAAAAATCATAAAACAGTTTTAATTTTTGATGAACATGTATCATTGATGAATGTAAAAACCAAAAAGTAAAACCCTTAAAATACCGTAAACTCTAACGCACATTAAACCAAAATTTTAAATAACAACCATATCTACACCTTTACAGCTTCCAAAACTGTATCCATCAACCAGCTCCAAAAAAATACCAAAACTCCGCAGCAAACTAAATATCTCCTCCTCAGTTCTCGAAAATTTGCGAGCACGACTTATCACGAGCACCTGTCTCTGCTAGCTCACTCCGAGTTTCTGTCGTCTCCTATACACTCTTGGCCCAGGCTCTCTCGCTCTCTCTCTCTCTCTTTCTCTTCTTTTTCTCCCTCCCCTCCATCCTCTACTTCCGTCTCTTCAATAGGCCCGTTCTTATAGCCGGGCAAGTTTACGGCGACTTGGCGGCGCGCGACGTGATAACATTATGCATCCGAGGCGCGCGCGAACGCAAGGCAAAGTTTGGCGAAGTGACGACGACTGACTCGCTCCCTCTCTCTCTCACTTTCTCTCTGTTTCCATGTATAATATTATATGTATATACTCTTTGTGGGGCGCATAGATACATTGCGGGAGGATTGAGAGGAAAACGGGAACGCGAAAACCTTCGAGTGTGGCGAGCGCGCCCGCCTTGTTTGTTCGCTGAAAATGAAAGATACGCGGTGAGATAAGTTTTTGAGTTGTTCGCGGGGAGAGAGAACTGTTAATGACATTGTCGCGGGAGTGCGATGGTTTCGTTTAGGCGAGATTGAAGTTTTCGAGTGATATGCTTGTTGGGGAATTTCGAGGTACGAGTGAAAATGGAATTTTAGTGAGGCTGGGAGTGGCTCTGTGGGAATACAATTTTTAAATTAAATTCTGTTTTGTGTAAGTAGAGATTAAACTACTTTATGTATAATGGGAATATGTTATAGTTCGTTGTTGAAAGTAACGAAAAAAACAAACATAACCAATCACGTTACGTCGTTTAAAAAGATTTAAATCACATTACACCAGTCGACACAGTAAACAATTTCAAGTTATATTTTCGCAGTAGAATATAAATATTTCTAAACGAAAGAGAACCATCAGCTTTTTCAATCATATATTTGGTTTAAATAAAAAGTTTAATTCAGTAAATATAATAAATTTTCAAAAAATGTATTTTCTATAGAATAACATCCGTTTAAGAGATTTAATTTTATATTTTTAGATTACTCGTTTTTTTTTGCTAATTAAAGAAGTCCAGCACGTAGTCTGGAAGCAAGTAACTGTAACTCCTTATCATTTTTCAATTATTTTACTACAAAAAATGAAGAATTATTTTTAACGCAAAGTCTGTCAGATTTCGTTTTAATCTCCACAGGAAAGAAGAAAAGATGAAACAGAAGTCACGCAATAATTTAGATTAAATTAGACTGCATTACAAGTTTAATGAAATTTAATTTCTTACAGTAATTGAAACATATTGCCGAACAAAAAGATGCTTACAAAAGATAAATTCAGCAGTTTTCTGTTCTCAAAATTTCTGAAACTCCAACTCAAAACCATTTAAACCAATGTCGTAAAGCCTAGGAAAAAAAAATAAAAATAAAAAATGTACCGTAGCAGGAAAAGTAAAATTCAAACGTTTTTTACGGCGCTTCCTTAAACATCATAAAAGTGGTACATAAAGCACCAGACATAGAAGAATGAAAAAGAGCTTGCGCACCATCCACTAGATCAGTTCATCGTCGGAACAAACACTTTTCTCCTCGAGGTGCATCAAACGTAACAGGCGGTGCGCAATCGACGTAGAAAACTCTTGTCGCGTCGCATTTCTCGCTATACTCGCTTGCAGACGTGCACAAACGCAATATCGCGACGTTTGCTTTATTTCGGCTACTCGGTGACTGCGCATTTTGCGCAATCGATACACGAGAGAAGCTCGCGTAGTATGCAAAGAAGGAGAGTATTATTTTTGTACGTAGAGGGGGATACATCGGCAGTGTGACGTTCGTTTCACGCTCCTTTGATCTTTCGCGCACCAACCTTTTTACACAAAAGTTTCTCGCGTCGATGTTGGGAGAATACGTGCAAGTTGTCGGGATGGAACGAGTTCCATTTTTAGAGTGAACAAAGTGGAATGGAATCGTTTTCCTGTTATGATATTTTGAAAGAACGGAAACTTAATACTTTAAATGCATGAATTTATAACGGCAGTACGAATGAATTCAATTATTCGTACTTTATCATTTTTAAATTATGGATCTTCATTGTTAAGCTTCTTCTTAAATTAAAAAGCTAGCGTTATTTCCAGCGGAAAAATTCGATCTACTCTCATATCATCAAGCAATTTTGTAGCAGTAGTAAGACTCCATGTTTTGTCAGACGGCACTAAAATGAATATTACATCTGTACAAGACAATCTAACAAGTCTATATAACAAATTAAATTTACTTTTAAGTATATAAAGCGAAATATAAACCTATTTGATAAAAAAATATCAAATCACGTTCATATTTTATCATAAAACACGAAAAAATTTTGCAGTTTCCAAAAAAAATATACACCTTGATATGATATTCATTTTCCCGTACGCTTTGTCTCGTCTATCAATCTGAAAAATTGTACATCAAGGCAGATTATGAAAAATTGATCGCATTATAAGTACCTCAAATTGCGGCCAACAAGAAGCAGGAGAGAACAGAAAAAGACGAACAAGAAATCCGGACCCGGCGACGGAGCCGAGGAAAACTTTACGGGTCACCGGGGAGACTGACGCGTCTCGTTTAACCTGTTACAAATCGATTTTTAAAATAATACCCCCTCAATTTTATTAAAAACCGATAACTCCCCATAAAGCGCGTCTCGCGCGCAAATAAACAAGCGGATGAGAACGACGTCGAGGGCAGACAAGAGCGCGGGATGCAAAAAAGGATAACAGGGAGAGAAAGATTCGACCGATAGAAGGAAAAGACGTCACCGTTGTTTGGAGACGAGAAGACGAAAGAGGACGAATGTATACATGTATATTGGGGGTCTTGTACGAAAAGAGCTTTTTAAATCCTCGGGGCGGGGTAGCATTTGACAGTTGTCGTCGACTCCTGCGTTTGATAATTTAATTTTCGTGAAGCCGGCAGGGGGAAAAGAGTCTCGCGCAAGGTTGACGCGTAAGCCGCGTGGACATGGGAAAATCGGTGATAGTGCGTTACGTAGGGTGGTGTATTTATAAATGGGCCCCGAATGAATGAAAAATTTCAATGAAAAAACTTCTGTTTTAATTGATAATCTCGTTTTTAAGATAGAAGTTTCATCTTTTTGGGTAATCTCAAGACCTCGTACAAAGAAGATGTTTTTAAATTTTCAATGATAAATATCCTTACTGGTAGATATACTGATAATTTTAAATCATATATTTTTAACTTCTTCAATTTTTCCCTATATTTTGTTCCGTAGCCACTTCTTTCGATGATCTAGCACATTTCAGCATTTTCAAAAATAGACAGTTTTTTCCAAAGCCCTCTTACAAATATTTATACTTATTATATTTGTTAAATAAGACTAATACTTTTAAAGAACCTCTAAAAAATAATAGTTTTCTTTAAAAAATCTAAACATTGCTAATTTTCATAATAGGTGCCTGTAAAGAAGTAGTATTTTTGAGAAATCTGAATTGTGCTAGTCTTCGTAAGCCGCAGCTGTATGGTCATAAAATAGAGTTACTGCCCTATTTTGAGCATTATTTAACTTATTAATTAAAGTTATAGGTGAATGGCCTTTATTTATTGATTTTTTCACTTTTTTTCTTTAATTTAATTAATTATTTATTTTTAAATAAAAACAAATTTTTCTTTCTATAAAATAAAAATTTCCCTATTTGACCCTCGAATATCCACGTGGGATTATTTTTCACCCCAGCTTTATCTTATACAAATAAAAAGCAAATTGAGCAAACATTTGTAGGGGGTACGGGAGTTTTATTTGCAGGGTTTTTTAATGGTACAAATTCCAAATACGAAGTCAAAATTTAGAACACGAATGACGGAACCACCATGGCAGTTCACAGTATCTTTCATACAGGAAATAGTTAGTAACTTTCTTTAGATACGGCCGCCATTTTGGTTACGACATTTTGTTCTATATTTTTACTTCGGATTCGGAATCTACGCCATTAAAGAACTTTATATATACATTTCTGCTTGACTCTCCGAAGGTTAAATGAAAATTAAGAAAATCTTGAGCGATTAATAACAATATTTGTTTCTTATTAATATAAGGTTATGCAGAAACGTTAAAATCTCTAAAAGATTGGCAGAATTTATTTATAAAAATAGAATTTTCATCTCCTTTTTGACAAATTTTGACTTATAGTGTTTTATCTGTTGTCTATTTTCGGCATTATTTTGCTCCCTGTTATATTATCATAACCGTTTTAGAGGATTATAATTTATTATAATTGCTAGAACAATAAACACGCGAAATATCTCTCTGTTGGCTGGTAGATTTATTCGTGCGGAGATAATAGTTGGGAATACTAAATACTGCGAATGCTTTAATTTACTGAGCTTCGTATATGTGCTGTTGCGAATGGAAAGCAATTTGATTAAATTTGTTAGATTGTCAAATGTTAAAAAAAACTATTTAGGTGTTAAGGTAGCTCCCTGATGATTTTTTATGATTTTATTGATGTACGGTTCTTATTAGTAATATTCATTTTTAATTTTTTTACGTTAAAAACAATTTAGTTTATTATTGATTTTTTTATTACAGGGGAAAGACCATATAAACTTCTAAAATTAACGTGTTTTTATCAAACATGGTTTATGACAATAATAATTAATAAATGATATGGAAACTAATAATACATATTAATTAGCATACGAAGATAAACATCTAGGTTATTTTCATAAAATTGTGCTCTAGTTACAGCTAAATACAAGAATTAAAGTGAAAAAGTAATAATTTTACAAAGCATTGACATATAAAGTAAATTTTCAAAAACTGTACTTAATTTTTCAAAGATCTGTGAAATTATTATTTTTTTACTTCATTTTATCGGAGTTATAGGTACAACTAGAGCCCAATTTTATGAAGAAAATAGAAGTGTTTTATTTTCTGTTCCACAACAAGACTCTCATAGACTCTCATTCAGATCTTTTATTAATTATTATTGTTCTAAACGATTCCTCATATATATATATATATGGAGTCCCCCCCCCTTAAAAGTGATTTTATGACTCGTAGGTGCCTTTCGATGAATTGTTTAATCGAAACCCATAGTTTTGAGAATTAATTTCGGCCCATAGCAAATTGAGGAATCGAAATTAAACTTTAAAAATACATTCTCTTAATATTTTTATTTACGTTTACTTATACTCATTATTAGAAATATAAGATTTTAACGACTTTTCAACAAAATAACAAGTAGGTATATATTTTTTAGCTATATAATAAATTATAAAGTAATACAAAAAGCGACCTTTTTATTTTTTTTAGCTTAGAAAATACGTTACAATTATTTAAAAACTGTATGTTAATATGATATCTTACCCCAGAATATAACTATGACAACTCAATAGCTTTTAAACTTGATTTTTGTACATAATTTAACTAATAGAAAAATAAAAGACCTTCATACACTTGGAAAGTTTCATATAAAAGTAAATAAATGATATGGGCGTATTAAGACTGAAATAAATTCCCAATACCCCAGTCGTAAAACTATAAATTTCAAACTAAAAACCATATAGATCACTGTAACTAGCTCTAAAATGATATAAAAACTAGGTACAACGTCGAAAAACTCTGATAAAGCACTCAATATCAGTCAAATACGCAGAGAATAATGCATCGCGCGAGATTGCTTTCCGTAAGCCTTATTTACAGAATTCTACACTACTCGCTAATGCTGCTTAGTACCTTTCTACTAATGAAAAAAAACTATAAAAAAGGAGGCTCACATAATGGGGGTTGATGTCGGCCACCCATGCACTCTCCTTCTTAACTTTACCGCTTTTAATAATATAAATATACAAATAATAATATAACTCGAAAAGTTTTTATGTAAAACAAAGTGCTGGTAACCGCTTATAATCCCAATATGTTTACAACATCGAATGCAATAACTTTTGCCAGTACCGACATCGTCTGAAACAGTACTTCACTAGTGTTCGGCTGTATGTTCATTCTTACATGGGCAATAAACATCCGCCTTTCTTACATCTCTTCTCTCTACTTCTTCTTTTCGTTCACCCAATACACCTATTCATCCCGCGAGCCTTGACACACAAGTTTAACTAGATTAAACCTCAATATTCCCTCGGGCCTTCATTATAAACTCGACTCTCATGTTATGTAAGTCGAAACGCGCGCGTATGTGCGCCAGGAGGGAAAAAAACGATAGGCGGACGTGTGAGCATGACGGAACGTCTACGGGTGGTGTGAATAACGTAAGATGTTTTTTTAGTTTTTACAATGTTCTAACATTTCTTTCTAGTTATTTTTCATTATTAATTCATACGTTACTTTCTTACTTGTTGTATTAATTTGGTTCTGAAATTATTTATGAAAATACATTATTATAAGAAATTCTTAATTCATAATTGATAATATAGATATTTTAAATAAAAGTCTTCTATAATAGGTCATTTCTATTTTATGTACGAAAAATAAATAATAACTATGTCATTATTACATGGCGTGTAATAATATTGTTTCAATTTTCGATAGAGGGAAAGTTTAGTGCTCATTAACATACGCATAATTACAGTTCAAAATTATTCATGTGTAATTAATACTCATGAGCTTTAGTAAACAGTAACCAGTAATGATTGTTATAATAAATGTTGGAAAACTTTAAATATGAGAATAATATAAGCCACATTAAAATGGAACTGTTTCGCTGGGTACAATCAGCTAAAAACAAATTACTGCATGGAAATTAAATAAGATGTCATAAGTAATTTATTCCCGTATTGTTCACAGCACATTGATCGTTGAATGTTTTAAAAGATTTGCGAGATATAAATAAATATTTGTAATTTTTTACTATCAAAATCATAAATATAATAGTAAAGGTAAAATGTAATTATGAAAATGTTTGTTATTATCACTGAATAGTTTCACGTTTATAAATCGTAGCGATTTTTCTTATTCAGTTTACATCATTATAAATATTTAATTAAATATGGTAAAATCTTTTCCTCCATATTAACTCGAACTCAGTGTTAGAGAATATAGGTACTACGAAAATAATCAAAAATGTTACTGAGTTGCAATAATAATTGCAAAATTCCTATCTCTGAAGACACCAAACCGACCTATTCAATATTTATGCTTCACTGAAGTCTCAGCATCCATCGAATAATAACCATAGATATTTACGGAAATCCGCGCTTTTAATCTGAAAGAAAGCATAAAGCACAGCATAATAGAAAACTGAAACATAAAGATAAAAGAAAATGCGTCATCCATTTCCGTAACAACTTGTGCATATTTATTGCTGGACACAATATAAGCCAAGCAATCGTAGCAGCAGCAGCGAACTTCAGAAACCTATAAAATTGAAAATAACCATTTCCGCATAGTAAAAAACCATTTTTATACGTGAACTTCGGTCAAACAGTCACAGGGGATATCGAAATAGAACTCCTCTATAGCTCGATATTTTCCAGCTAACTTCACCCTTATTCTCGTTTATAAATGTACATACACGTTTCTTACTATTCTGCCGTTCGTTTTTTTGTCCTGTAGTTCCGCTGTCGTGTATTTTGCGCGTATTTCAGCTCGTGTCGCCGAGTCAACTCTAAGAAAATCATATTTTACATTCAGCATGTGCACACGACGTTTCTAATAAAAACTATTTCTCCTTTTCGTTCATCAGTGCCGCAGAGCTTTCTTGCTCGAAATTTCTTTGTCTGGACTTTCTTCCGATAGCTGGATGGTCTGTCGTTGGCAAGAGGAGATAAGTTTTTTCAAACTCACCTCGCATAATATTGCTTTTTTTTTAAATATTTTCTAAAAAGAACTTTTCTTTGCAAAAAATTACAGAGCTTCTTAACAGTATTGAAATTATTAAATCACTACAAAAGAAACTTTGTGGTAGCAGTACAAAAAAAGTTTTAGAGAAAAGATGTTAAAAATATATTTTAAAGTATTTGAAACGAAAATACACTATTTTTATAAAATATTTGAATGAATATGTGTGTATACGTCTATACTCCAGAACTATTCAACTAATTATAATTTTATAATAAAATTTTTTTTCTCTGTTTGTCAGGATCGGGATAACTTTTTATTATAGGCAGATTTCATTTTATTCTGATATTTCAGTATTTGGTTTTAGTATTTTATGTTGCTTTTGTTATGTAAAGGTAATATAAATTGTTCAGTGGAAATTCAATACATTTGAAACCGTTTAAAATGATCTACCTTTTTCCGCTCATAATTTTGAATTATTAACTATTTTTGTTCTTTTTATGCACTACACAAAATTTTTTTTTTTATTTTAAAAAAGGAGTTTTTATTTTTATTATTTCCTAAAAAAATCTTTTTTGTAAATAAATCGAAATTTTGACTGGATTCTATAAACCGGACCAAAGAATTGTACGTTCGCGTGATCTAAACGAAATTAGCGGATTCGTTGAACTTTTCATTTTACAAATATTTAAAAGTTGTCACCAATTTTTTGTATAAATAATTCGGTTTTCTCATTTAGTTTTTTTATCATATTTTGACGGATTATAGCATACTTTCTTTGTGAACTGTTTAAATTTTTGAAAAATATTCAAAATTAAAGAAGACACAGCACTTCGAAAATCCTCGTGACGTCCGGCCATAGACGCGTCAAGTAACTACGGTCTGACGTCATTCAAAGGAACGTAAATAAGCTATAACTTATTTGAATTAAGTTTTTTTTAATAGATTCAAACATAATTGAAAATAGGCTTCGATATAGACACCGTCAAAGAAAGAAAATTTATGTTAATGCCCAATTGGGGATTACTTTTAGGAATTTATAAAATTAAAATTGGAAACCGTTATTTTTACTTCGTTTCCCAGTACGATATTCTCTCACTGTGGTGGTTTGAAAAAAGACAATTTTTGATGATTTGCAAAGAAAAATTTCTGAAAAAGATGAACATTTTTCTAGGCAAATTAATTGCTTGTTTTCTTAGCTCAGAAATTTTGAATTTTGCACAAATCAAAAAAATCATCGTTCTGGCTAGAACAGTCATCAGTTAAATACATCCTTCAAGTTTTAGTTTAATCAGACAATCCTTTTCGAAGTTACCGTGGTACCCGGTAAGAAATATATTTTTAGAAAAACGCATTTAATGTTTCTGAGCTACCAGTGCGAGCTGGGAAAGTATTTGGCTAAAAACGCAACAGTGTCTCTAATTCTGTAAATTTGAATAAATCGGTATAGAATTATGATTTTAAAATTATAAACTTTAAGAAAATGCAAAGAAAAAAAATTATTTTAACGCCTCATAGTAGTATGACCCCTTTACTGTATAAATATGCAAAATTAGTACCATAGACAATATTTTTCATTTATTTTTTTCCATATTATTTTTGACAAATAATGTACAATTGAAGAAAAAAAGTAACTGAAATTTGTTTATCATACACAATTAATCAATTATTACAGTATATGAGCAATGAATAATTTTAATTAATTTGCGTTTCTGAATTATTAACTGTAATTCCTCAAGCAATACAAAGACAGTATTTTCGTGTTATGAAGCATAGCCAGAAAAAGGCGGATGAAAAGGACGTTAATGATCGAGTGGATAAGGGGAGAAGGGTACGAGTACAAAATGAACAAGTCCATATATTCAGCGGTAGCAGATGAAATTGATAATCCAGCGAAGCAACAAAAGACGAACAAATGATCCTTAATTGACCGTGAGACCAGATAAGACATATTATTTTAAAGAGGGAGCAAATCGCTGTACAGATGAACCAGCAACAGAAGAAAATGAAAGATCGAATAAACGTGAAGACAACGGACTTTTATATATAGACGTTTGTATTATGAGCGGCTTTATTATCGCTTCAATTGTTACGCATTCTTTTATAGTAATAAATAATGTTCTTCATAAAAAGAAAATTAGAAAAAAGTTGGGATGAAAGATTTTGTAAAAATGAGTTTTACTCAACAGAAAATTATTTTGGTAACGAATTAAGTGTAATAATTACTAAAAATTCACCCTGTGAAAATTTCTCTGTAGAAATGGATTGGTAGATACTTATGGTTGATGGCTACGACAAATAACAATAATTTTTTATTTTAATAAAACGTTTCAGATATTTGTAATCAAAATACACTATTTTTAGTAAATGTCAATGAATCACGGATGTGTGTGCGTAAGCGTGTGCATGTACGAATGTGTGCGTTTGCGACTACGTGTGCGTATGTGTGACTCTGTGCACGTGTGTATGAATATATGTGCGTGTGCGTGTACGTATGTGTGCGTTTGCGACTGCACGTGTGTATGAATATATGTGCGAGTGCGTGCGCTCGTGCTTATGCGTGTGCGTGTGCATGTGTGTGTATGTATGCGTGTGTGTTTGCATGTGCATGTGCGTGTATGTACATGTCTGTATCTGCGTGTGTGTGTGTACGGTCCTCAATATCTTAAGGAATCCACGGTCAAATTTAATCTTTCGGGGCTAATTTTGTTGGATATTTTTTACACGATGGGGGGACAAAAATAATTTTTCTATATTTTCGGGTTCGTTTTTATTTTTTAATAGTTTTTCAATTTTTGGGTTTTAGTCTTTCAACTTTTTTGGTACGTTAAAAATATTATCATTAATGTAGTATAAATGTATTGCAATGAGCCTAAAATTACCTATCTTTTCCAACCCGCAATTTATTATCGATAAGATAATGCCTTCCCAGAATTGCCTTTGTTCGTTATAAACAGAAACGTATTTTTTATTAAGAACTGTTATATATCGAAAAAGTATTATGGAAATTCGTTGAAAAATAGATATTTAATGCACAATTACTTATTGAATATTTAGACTGAAAAATTGATTTTGTGAATATACGACAATGTGATAGACAATGCTAAGTTGTAAACTTAGATTAAATGGCGCATTGTTGTTATATTAACTCTTTAAGTCACAAGGTCTTTATTGGACTGAAAAAATTATGGGAAACGATTAATTAACTCAAAAATAGACTAAAAAAAAAACACAAACAGTATTTTTAACTTTTCTAATGTGCACATTGACAATATTTTTTTATTAAATTATTATTTCTTTCTTTTAAAATTCTCTAACATATATAACTTTTAAGTAATTCTAAAATATATTAAAACGTAATAAAATTAAACATAGTGAATGATATATGACTATGAATATATGTATATATATATATATATATAATGCAAAATATAATACAAAAATACATAATATAGTACAAAACATATACGTACGAAAAGAAAAATATTTTTTTTTCAATTATTACATATTCTTTAAATTCAAACTTACAATTTCTTTAAAAAGCAAACTTTAAAGTACATGTAAGATACATAAATTAAAAGGAAATTGAGTCAGCTTTACGAATGTTTGTACTATTTTGACATATTTAGTGTATAAAAAGACAAAAATATATTTTTTTAATTTTTACAAATTTTAAAAATTTAAAATTGTATTCCTGCAACAGAAAGATCATTAAAGTATATGTAAGACACATCAATCAAAAGGAAATTAAGTCAGCTTTACGAATATGTGCATTAAATTGACATATCAGTAGTATAAAATGACAGAAATAGTTTTTCAATTTTTACAAATTTTAAAAGTTCAAAATGGCAGTTCTTTAACAAAAAAGAACTTTGAAGTATTTCTATGATACACGGATCGAAAGTTAATTATCCCTATTTAACAATTATATACATATTTTTTACACATCAAACGCATGAAAGAGATATTTTTCTTTTATTCTTTTAACACTTAATATTTTTAAAATAAGCAATAAGTTTTGATAATTAGGCTTCAAAATCTAATCAGTTCTATGGTGGGTTATACCTAATATATCTGCAAAATATCAGTCCGAAATACGATGGCCCTCAAAAGTTAAGATGACCTTATTTAACTACATATGTTCATACACACACACCCACGCACTCACACACACGCACTCACACACACACGCACGCATGCACGCACAAACGCACGCACGCACGCATGCATGCACACACACACACACATACAGGCACATACATGCGTACATACATACAGACATTATATTAAAACCTATATATTCTGATTCACAGACCTCGAGAAAATCGAAATCCATCGAAATCTCAGATTTTGAAAATATTAACCTTACAAAGTTATCTCATTATGTTTTTCTCACTGATCATTATATCAATGATTACGGATACAATTTATTCCCCAGCTAGAAAATAGCTTAACTATCGTTTATAGTTTAACTATTTTAATACGTTCAAAGGTGTCTAACAAATTGGTTTAAATTAAGAAATTGATTACTTTACTCCATTAAATTTTCGAATTATATGAAAGAATCATTTTATTGCTACTTCATACGTAGACCATTTTTGCAGCAATTTGACTTCAAATTAGTAATTTATTAGTTGAAGATGGAATTTATTTCCATCGGGGTACTTTTATTATCTATATTCATCTATAATATTTCAGTATGGATAATGTCTATATAGTTGGAGTTTCGATAACTCAAGTGAAAATATTGTTTATGGATAATTTGCAAAAATGTTGCGTTTTTATGTAATCACTGTAGAATTTTTAGTGTATAATTTGACCTTTAAGCAGGATTTCTCTTTACTATATCACTTGGGGTATGAAAGCCATATAATATCAATGTATAAAACGTTTAAAATATGCAGTTACTCGAAGGTATATAGAAATACTAACAAGAAGAGGGTACACCCTCCGGGAAGCAAAATTAGGTCAGACTTTGGGAGGTGTTTTCTGGTACCCAAAAATGAAGCCTAGTACCTGTAATTCATTCTAATGGGCCCTTGTTCTCGAGATATGAGGTAATTTACTCGAAATATTCGTTATTTTGATGAAAACAAGATATATCTTCTACTAACTATAACTCTACAAGTTTTTATTATGGTTAAATGACTCAAAATATAAAAACGTAGGCAAAAGAACTTTTAATTTAAGCTGTGTTACCTATCAAAATATTGATCTGATCAAAAGTTATTTACAATTGAAAATGTTGGCTGAAATTGCATGAATATTCGAAGAGATTTAACTCTTTTAAATTCGTTGATTTTTCATGTATTTTCAGTGACCATCTGCAATTGTTAATAACTTATAATCTAATTAATATTTTTATACTTAACAGAATTTAAATTAAAGATCTTTTTGCCTACTTTTTATTATCTTTACGATCATTTTTCCACAATAAAAACTTGTAGAGTTATGGTTAGAAGAAGATGTATCTTTTTTCATTAAAATGACGAATATTTCGAGATAATTGCCACATATTTCGAAATCAAGGGCACATTAGAATGAATAGTAGGTACTAGGCTTCATTTTTGGGTACCAGAAAACACCTCCCAAAGTCTAACCAAATATTCTTTCCTAGAGGATACGCCCTCTCCTCGTAAGTACCATAGTATTTACAAAAAATAAATTCGAATGATACACTTGACATCATAAAATACGTATGAAAACATACATTTCATAACAAATTTCTTTTTAAAATTTTAATATATTTTCCGGAGATTCAATTGATTTGTTTTAAATTTTTTTTAATATTTAAAAGAAACTTGTTTGGGACTCTGAAAAAGAATAATAAAATAAAGTCGAATAACCGTGGAAAAAAAATTTTCGTACATCATGTCACCTAGAATCGTATGAGGAACAAAGTTCCTTTAATAAATTTGGTATTGAAAATAATGATTTATTGTGACGTGTAGGATCAAGATTTTAAGATTTTACAACGGTAAAGCTGATGATATTATTGTGTATTGATAGCATTCAGAAGATTGCTTTTAAACATAAAAAGTTTTTTAACACACCCCGCCATAAAGCGCGTACTTTTTCCCCGCCGAGCCGGGATAAAAGTGCTACTTAAATTCCTTACCCCCACTCTAGTCCCCGCCGTTACGCGCATGGCTCGCCTTTGGCTCGGGCACAAACAGCGCGTGGCGCGGCGGGGACTAGAGTAGAAGTAGGGAATTAATGTAGCACTATTTTCCCTTTTCGGCGGTGAACGAGTATGAACTTTTTGGTAGATATGTTAAAAAATTGTATATTGCACGTGTGAATAAAGTGAGCCAGCGATTGGCTCGCTCCGCTCGGGCGCCGACCCACACACAGGCATTTACTGGCTCACTTTATTTCCTAGGTGCATAATATGCTATTCTGGACTCGTAAAAAAGAAATATTTTTTTTTGTTTAATCCAGTCTGCCCCCTTAAAACACATTTTGTTATATTGTGCAATACAAGAACTCAACAATTTCTAAAATTACCCTCTAAGATATGAAAAATTAACTATAAACCCTCAAATGTCACAAAATCAGTTCACATATCCACCCTCTCGGTATCAGCAATTCACCGGTCGACCTTTATTGCCACATCCTCCAGATTCAACAGTGTGAATGCCCCAGAAATGAGGCAGAGAGAGAGATAGAGAGAGAGAGTGACAGAGAGGGTGAGAGAGTGAGAGAGAGTGAGAGAAAGAGAGAATTCCCAGGGAGCAGGATACAGAGAGGAGGAAAATCGCGCGTCGCACGGCAAAAGGGCTCTGTGTGCGGCACGCTTCACAAGAGTGTGCTTTACTCGCTGGATTCCGGACTGGCACGTTATTGGCAAACCGACGGAAAAATCGATGAAAATCCGACGCACACACGGCGAAATTTCTGTCTTTCTTCTCGTGGCCCTTTAGCCGTCTGCTTGCCCTTTTTTCTCCTCGCTTGCGAGAACTCATTTTGATTTTGCGTTTATAAGTTCGTACTTTTTTTGGCGTTGAGCGTTTTCGAGGAAACAATCGGGGTAAAGCGCTTTTTTGAGGGAAGCGAGGCCCTTTTTCGAGTGGAAAGGGAGAAATTGGTTCGTCTATTTATAACGAACAGCGTATTCGGAACGGATTTTTTACGGAAAAATGTTGTAGTTGAATCTTCGATTAGCATAAACGGAATAAACAATATTTTCAAGTTTTTAATTTATTGCAAGTAAATACCATAAAGAAAATATGTTTTAACTAAAAAAAATCATAAGAAATCAGTATTAAACAGTTTTTTTATAAATAAAAAAAATGTAATTTGATCTGAGATTTTGTTAGACGTGGCCGACTCTATTCGATATTTACTACTTAGATGTATTCTTCTCATATTAGTTTATAAAATATGTAAAAGAATTTAATGAATAGCAAATTTTGTTGAACATTGTCAATCTCATTCTTCGTCAATAAGTAATAAAAAATATATCAAGTGATTATTTTAATATTATCAATACAAAATTTTAATTTCATTCTGAAAAATCTATTCTAATGTGCAGACATCAACTTTTGTACGGATAATAATACATGTATTGTTTAAATGTCTGTGCGGATATTATTTAAAGATATAGGAAGTAGTTAATGATCCACTTTTCAAAACAATATTGTTAAATGTTATTAAAAATAAGTTAATAATTACGGCGATAAGGCAGAATGCAATAGAAAATATTTGCATAATGTTGAGAGGATGTGAAAGGGTCGCCCAGCGCATTGCTCACCATAGAAAATATTTAAAACTATTTTTATTTTACAAATATTAGCAGAATCATTGGAAAATTTAAGCGGAGTGCATAGTAAGTAACTTTTTTTCGAAATATATTTGTTTAATCTCGAATAATTGTATAGAATAGAGAAGTTGATATGTTGTCAACGGCTTAGTATGCCCTTCGAGTTTGTATAAACATTGTCTTATTAAACTTTAAAGAAATTTCTGTTATTATCCGGATTCAAGAAATGGTTTTAAAATATACCATGATATATATATATTACCTCTCATTAAATTATACTTCTTTACATTACCGCAAAATGGAAACAAATGATTCTTTCATTTTTGTGATATTTGCTTCACTCCGATAGCTCTAGATTCAATTCAATTGAACACTGATGATTGAATAAAAATCAAGATGTACTGCAACAATAATTTCTTTACATTTCTGAGCTTCTGTGCTAAACATACAAATTTCGAAATTCAATCCAAATCTCATTCTTCCTTTCTTCAACAAACGCACTGATTGAACTTAATTTTTTTCTCCCCTCTCTCATACTTTCTCTTTCTCGTATCCTTTCTCCGTTTCAAATGTTCGAGTGCGAGATTTAATGCGTTTTTCCAATGCACGCCTCAGCGTCATACACGTATAAGCAGAAGTTGATTTCGCCGTGGCATATACACGGTCGTCTATGCCCGCGTAGTTCGATAAGAATTCGCGTGCTTTATCGGTGAGCCGGAGAGACGTCGGGTGTATACCTTACCCAACCCAGGCCGGAGATATTTGCTTGGCGGTTGAATGGAATGTTCGAAATGAGTTGGCTCGTTTGTATTGTATGCAGTGGGGGGTAGGAAAAGGGGGAAGGGGAGAGCAGAGTTATTCAAGAATGTTTAAGGTGAGGTAGCGCTAAAATTTTAGTAAAAAATTGCGAAGAAATTCGTTTTGAAGTATTTTTGGAAAATGCAACGAACTTTTGTACCGAGATCAAAAGGTTGAAAAGTATGAATTATTTTGCATATTTCTTTAAAAAGGACACAATTTTTTCAAACATCAGAATGGATTATTCAGCTATGGAGTATTTAAACATTTTAAAAATATTCTCGGTTACATGATCAAGTTGTTAACAAAGTATTATTATTTGCATAAGTTATAAATTACTACACTGGCAGAAGTATTTGTAGTGTAAGAAAGAATAAAATTATAAACTCGATAGTATGCGGGAATTGAAATTTTTAATAAAATATTTCTTTAGTGTATCTATACAAAAAATATGTATTTTCAAAGAATTCAGTGCTCGTGTGCATAGTCATACTTTGAGCCCATTTCAATTTAATTTTGAATAAGAGTTAAGTCAAATTTCTAAGGGGATTAGAAGTAACTATTATTAATTCAACGTAGAATATCATTAGAGTTTCGTATCTACTAGCTTTAAGAGCCTAGAAAAGAAACCAAGCGAAACACGAAGAAGGATTTAGTATGAAAATATGCCATTAGTAACCGTTTAGAAATTGAAGTATGGTTGACTTAGAAGATATCTAGTTATAATTTAATGAAACGAAAAAACTAATTGAAGGTATAAAAATTTAAGAACATAATATTTAGTTACAGGTATTTTTTATAGAAAATTAAAATTTAATAAAAATTAATTAATATATAATCATATATGGTTATATATAAAAACTATGCATAATAATTGCATATATTTCTATATCGCATCCCTTAGAACAAGACTATGATATTTCCAAATATTTTCAACTTGCTGTTTGTATACAAAATAGCTTATGAGAAAATAAAAGCCCTTCATTCACTTCAAAAATTAATTTAAAAAGGTTAAAAACCGATAATATATAATTGTATACAAAATAGCTGACACGAAGATAAAAGTCCTTCAATTATTTTGAAAATTAATTTAAAAATGTTCAAAACCTATAATATAATAATATAATTCACGTGAAAAAATTATTTTATAAAAAATGTATCTTACTTGTTTGATTATACAAAAACATATGTAGACTTTTGATATATATTCCAGAATATATTAAATTTTGAATTTGTATTATCGATTATCCATATATATATATTTAAATAAATTAATAACTTATACATTATATTTGAGTTTTTGTTAGATTTGATTATATATAAGCTTTCTTACTTCGACTTAATTATCACAATTAATAAAAAGATTATAATTGATTCTCTATAAGTAATTTTAATTTTACCATGTAATGTGATCCATATAGAGAAAGGGGCGTAAAGAATGAAACAAAGAAAGAAAGATTTGAAGAGAAGAGCAAAGAAAGGGAAATATGAAAAGTGCGAGATATACGAGATTTAACTACCAGCCGAAAGGTATAGGCACTCAAAAATTGATCGTGGATAGAGAAACAGGTTACTTTCTTTTCGAATCGGCGCTTCGCACCGCCTCTTTCTCACTTGTCCTGGCAGTGGTCAAAATACTGCAATCAGAAAATACTAAGCCTTATTCACCTGCCTGCGGATATTCGAAAATATGTTGTCATCATCAGGGCTCTGAACCTGTATTGGATTTTGTTAGTTTGGGACTCTGCTTCAAAACTACGACTTCTAAAAAGATGACAGAAGCCTAGATAGATGTAAAGATATATGTATAAGTGATGTGAACGAGTTTGAAATATGTCAAACTATGATTGAATTAATTTATAATCGATAACCCACGCTTTGATTAATATACACTATAACTTAATTTAATATATTCTGAGTTATTTATTTATCATTCCTCAATTCTCTTAACTTAGTACTTTACAACCATATCGTTGGCTGGGAGGTAAAACCAGAAACATCTCGTGTATAAGCATAGGCACTATTTGATATACTAAATAATAACCAATATAAATTTAATTTAATATAGTTATAATAAAATAATAATGACCGCCAGAAGTTAGCGCTTATGAATAATTTTCCATGTTCATTACGCGTATGCACATAAACTTTGAGTGGTTGCTTTGATCGTGGCTTACAACACTTTGTCAAACGCCACCTAGCGGTCGCAACACTTTGTCAAACGCCATCTAGTGGCCACAACGTATACATAAACAGTTACGACTTGTTTGAACTAAATGCTTCCACCAAGTTATGCATATTAATCACTACTCTGAAGTAAAAACTATAAAAGATATGAAATTGTTACTTATTGACAAATGTCTTACACCACTCTGCATAATTAATACGGAGTCACACTTAAGAATTAATCATTGAAGTATTTGTTGCAGATTATAAACAGTTTCTGTTCAAAGCAGAATTATTCGGTCAGAAAGTTTTAAATAAATCAATATCACTTTTATACTTACAAATTAATTTATTGCAATACGAAATGTAAGAAATTTCGACGATGACATATAACGTAATGTTAAAAGTGAAAGAAAAAATAATAGTTAAAACTCTATCACGTACTAATCGATGTTTAACTTTACAAGAATTTAATATAATTGAAATGTATACATATTTAATTAACAATTCCTATCCAGCATATAAATAAGTTATTATTAATAAATTAAAAACAAATACAATATTCTGACGAAGCTTGATTATTCGTTTACTGTAGAAGGTCTATTGATCGCTACGAGTTCTATACTTTATTTAAAAAACTGAGGTTTAGAATTTCTTGCATGTACAGGCTTTCTTAAAACTAAGAAGATTACAAAAACTTTAAACAAAACTTGAAAAAAAATTACAATTCCTATCTAATGATAAGGCGACAACCATTACCAAGTACCAACGTTAAACTCATAAAAAGTCAGCGACAAACAAAAAGTCCTAATCTCTAGAAGTTTCGCAGTAATTACTCCGATCGTAGTAATGACTACAAAAACAGTTAAAGAAAAATTTATGCGATTCGGACTCGAGCTACAAAGAGACAAGAAAAATAAAGCAACACAAAATCAAATAAAAGAAATAAAAAAGAGAATTAGAAAGAAATAGAGCTGAGGGAGGGATCTAGGGAAGAGAGGTATATCTATATAGCATTTCTCGTCTAGTCGGACAAGCGTAGAGCAGCGGTGGTGAGCTCGCTCGAGCAAACCACAAAACTCTCAACTATAAATGGGATATTAATGTCGGCTCTAGTGCACAGGACGCGAGACAGAATTTCTCTCTACCACCTTCCAAATCGACTCTGCCATCTCTCTCTCTCTCTCTCTCTCTCTCTCTCTCTCTCTCTCTCTCTCTCTCTCTCTCTCTCTCTCTCTATATATATATATATATATATATATATATATATATATATATATATATATATATATATATATATATATATATATATATATATATATATATATATATATATATATATATATATATATATATATATATATATATATATATATATATGTGAGGAAGTCCACAAGAAATCTGCACTTAGGCGAATCAAAACATAATGGAAAGAAAAAGATGAGGCACACCTCTGCCACCATTTTTCTTTCTCGTTCTATAGGTCGTATAATATACGTAAAGAAATTTCCAACGTGCAAAATAGATAATGCTATTTTTTAGAAACCTATATCAATTTCTCTTATGGGAATTTAACATGGGAATTCTGGACTAAAAACGGTCATCAGTGATATAACAATTACTTGGATTTTGTGAGTACAATTAAGTTTTTCACACAATAGAATATAAAGGAGAGAAACAAAGTTTTAATTTGAGACATTCCGCGTTTAAGAAGATTAACAGTATTAAAAGTTATAAACGATTAAAGATAGTAAATAAACATAAAAAAATCTCTAAATTTCACGATTTTTGACAATTTTTTCGCGTATTTCGTGTTTATTCACTATCTTTAATCACTCATAACATTTAATATTAATCTTTTTAAACGGAACTCGTCTCAAATTAAAGCTTATTTCTCTACTTTATATTCTATTTCGTGAAAAAATTGTTTACACCCTTAAAAGCCAAATAATTGTTATATCACTGATGACCATTTTTAGTCCATAATTTAGACCATAATTCCCATGTTAAATTCCCATAAGAGAAATTGATATACTTTTTTAAAAAATGACATTGTTTTGCATGTTGGACATTTTTTACATATATTATATGACCTATAGAACGAGAAAAAATTATTTCCAGACGTATGCTTCAAGTTCTTTTTATTATTTTTTGAACCTAAGTGCTGATTCCCTGTGCAACGAACGCGGGGAGCAGTTATTGGCTATTTTGGTCGTGTTTCGGTGGTTTTCGATTGCTATTGCGCGCGTTCAAATTTATGCGAGAACTTTTTGATTTACCGGATCAGAGCAACGGGGGTTTGGCTTGAATAATAATAGGCGGTTGCTTGGCTATTTAATGAGCTATAAATTTAGAAGCTCGATTGCGAGAATGTCGAAGGTGGGGTGGAAAACAATTGTTTGATCGTGGAATTCGCAAAGGAAATGGGAGCAAAATTAAGTCGTTCGATGTTTTACAATGATTCACGATGGAATAGACGAGGAGCGAGTCGAGATTTGGTTTTAATGATTTTATGGATTGAAGAATACTTTTTATATTGGTCTAATATATTTTTAATTATCGCCTTATAGCTTTTAATATTGAAAATTGTTGATATTTGATTTCTAAATGCAAGACATAAAATATCGAAAATGCACAGAAGAAAACAACACTACACAATAAAACACTTAACACTCGTTTCGTGAGATTAATTTCTGTATGCAAAATTAAAATACAAATCTCATTTCAATTACAAATCATAAAGTATAATAAAGGCACTGCGAAATATTATCGTAACTCTATACGCGAGTATAAATATTAAAGGGCGAACGAACAAAATTCAAGTCACGATTATTCTAGTCTCGATTGCGGTACCACCGGGTATAGCTTCGCCCTCTCGAAGGATGTTCCAAAAACGACTGCGCCTTATGAGGCAGTTGGGGTTGCTTATAAATGCTGGTCGCTGCATCACACCATTCCGAGTTCGCGGGCTAGAGCGCATCATTGTCACATAGCCAAAAGTGCATTCCTTAGTCAAGACTTCAGAGGCTTTCCTTCTTCTGGGAAATATCAGCTAGGTCTATTGCAAATACGTAATTTATGGAATATTGTCTCCGTCTAGCAAGATTCCCACCTGTACAGATGCGCACATGACCGTGTGCCCATTGGCCGGTGTGATTTCCTATGTTTTTAGCCTTTAAGATATTGACTTAATCCTGTCAAATATGCTCGCTTGGGCTGCAAGCCGAAAAGTCGCTGTAGTATATAGGTGGGCTGCAAAATGCTACTCATCTCCTCGTATATGAGTAATGCTCACTCTGCTCTGTTGGTGAGTGGCTCCAAAAGTCCTTCCGATTCCGGCGTGTCTGGTGGCTATCTGGACCTTAGTGGAATGGCGAGTGCGCGGCAGCATAGGTGTTTTAAGAGAATACTAGTCTGTGCAACCTTACTGGTGGCTTTTGGTCTATGTGGTGTCAGGCCTTCCGCTCATAGCGAACACTGTAAAAAAGCGAATGTAAAATTCAATTGCTGAGATGTGGAAATAAAGCGACCGTTGCTGGGAAGATGATTATTACACTTCTCAGTAATGTAATTTTCAATTCGCGTGTGTAATTTCACATTCCCGATTTCCAGCTTCAGATTTTGAGGTTAGGTTGAAGATACGCAAGCTAAAATAATTAAATCGAGAGCTCGTAAGCACTCGTTTTCTTTTCTATTATACTTTAAACTTAATTCATTGGTAAACCTCTAATTAATTAAGTGCAGAAATTCCCAAGTAACCGACTTTTGTACGAGTTTCAGAAATTTTCCATGTTTTCCAATTTCTAGTACAATTTATGTCGAAGCTGTAATTTTACATAAAAAAGTTGAATTCTACTACACTGAAAGCTGTACTTTTACACAATCTGGGAATGTAAAATCACTAACTCAGCAGGGGTTGCTCTTTTTCCAGCACTATAAAGCAGTTGCAATTAACATTTTTCCGTTGAATTATCAATTGAGTGTCCTTTCTTAAAAAATATACAGTTATGAGTCGTGTAGAATTACACTATGCATTGAAAATGACATTACTGAATTAATAACTTTTCATATATCCAGTAATGTACATTTTTTACATGATTCATGTCATTTTACATTGCCACGTGACTTTTACCTTTTCCTTTTTACAGTGACAGTGTCCGAGCGGGAAGGTACTCGTATGTCTAATTTAGGGCCTCAATTATCGGTGCGCGTGCGGCGCATTCGGCTCCCTCGCTCTCGGGGCCACTCGTGTATTTCAGCCGGTAACGTATTTCAGATGCTATCTCGGTATCATCGCGGAATGGATTTTCCGCCGCGCATATTCTTCTAATCCTTGCTTTGTGTGTACCGTGACCCTTCTATGTGTTTGGCTCTACTATAGGCATGCTGCGTGCGCACGCGCACGGTGTAGCTATGCAATCCTAGGAGAGTAAGAGCGAGAAAGAGAGAGAAGGAGAGATGCGGCCCCATCTACACCGTACAGGTCCGCCGAAATCTCTTTTCCATTTCCTTTGCTAAAGATATAATTATATTTTTGAGGTAGTATTCTTGTCAATTTTAAAAATCTGCTGTTAATTATAACTTTATAAAATATAATTTCGTCGCGCATAAAAAGAAACATACTATTTGACTTGAATTAAGTTTCATCGTCGTTATATTAAAATTTTATCAATATTAATGTAAGAAAATCCCACGTTAACTGACCAAAATTGTCGTTAATAACACACTTATGTGTACATTTGCGTTTAAAAATATTATTCATCCGTATCAATTTGCACGAGTAAATTTTCGGAATGAAAATCGAGGCAGCAGCAGTAGTAGCAACCGAGATATTTCAGGTAATTCAAGCGAGAGCTCCAAGCTTAAAAACTCTTTTGCCGCGAGGCGTTTATTAAATTAAGCAGCCGAGTGAAAAGTTTCGCGTAGCTGGAAAAACGCTGGTGGAAAAAATATTAATCGTTAATCTTGCTAATTAGCTCACGCGAATAATCAGTACACGCGGGATTTTAATTAATAAAGGAACGCCCGGGCGTTGCTAGTTCGACATAATGGCGACGTGCAATTTTGTAATGAAGTCAAGTGATCGCGCACGCTGGCTCTGTAGTAATATCATTTTGGCACGATTTTAATTTAGCTAAAGTTGTTAATCAGTACATTGTAAATTGTGAATTAATAGCGAAACGGCTTTTGTGATGCAATCGAAGAACTTATTGAATTTCTGAGTGAAACTCTTTTCTCACGTATTAAACATTGTTCAAAGAAATTAGATTATATCTTTATCATTAATAGTAATGAAAGTATTGATACTTACAAGGAGAGTGTCCCACCTGTGGGAAACGATTTTCGATGAGGCTTTGCGAGATGCTTTGTAGTACCCAAAACTGAAGCCCTGCAGCAGTAATTAGTCAGAATATGCGTTATTTTAATGAAAAATGGTACCTCCACTTCATATTACTACTATGTAAGTTTTGACGCTGGAAAAAAAGTTAAAAAAGTAAATCAAAGTAGACGAAAAGGGCTCTATTTTTCCGAATCCAGTCCAAAGTTATTAACAATTGAAAATGGTGACTAAAAATGAACGAAAAATCAAGGAATTCATAAAACATAAATATGCTCGAATATTCATGCCTTTTTAGTCATCTTGTTTAACTGATAATAACTTTGGACCAGATTGATATATCAATACGAAAAAAGCTTAAATTAAAGCTTTTTTCACCTACTTTTATTTACTTTTCGAACAATTTTTCAAGCACCAAAACCTATACAGTAATAATATGAAGTAGAGATACAATTTTTTATTAAAATAATGCATATTTGGTGTAAAATAGCTCATATCTCAAGAGTATTTTTAGATACTAGAAAGCACCCAAAGCCTCATCGAAAATCGTTTCCCGCAGGTGGGATGCTCCTTGTTAAATAGTCTGTATTACTTATTTAAATAATATATTAAATTTTCATTATCTAATTTAATTATAATATTAACTAAAACAGTGTCAGAGGTTCGGAAAACGATATTTGTAAAAACTTTGAGGGGTATTTACTGACACCTTAAAATGAATTGTGGCACTCCTAGTTATTTCCAATGGACCTTCATTCTCGAAATATCAATCACTTGATCTCAATTGTGCGTTATTTTAATAAAAATAGAGCCCCTACTTCTAATCATAACTCTGCAAGTTTTTATGTTCGAAAAGATAATTCAAAAATAAATAAAAATAAACCAAAAGAGCTTCCATTAAATTAAAATATTTTAACTCTTTTAAATAGAGTGATTTGTACGAAACAAAGCTGAAATTTAAGTTCTGTTTGTCTACTTTTATTTACGTGTGGATAATTTTTTTTTAGCGTAAAAACTTTCAGACATATGATCAGCAGTATAGGCATACTTTTTTACTAAAATAATGCACAATTGGGATCAATTGATTGATATCTCGAGAATTAGGGTCTATTGGAAAAAACTAAAGATGTTACACTATATATTTTTAGGTCTTAGAAATACTTCTAAAAGTTTCAGCAAATATCGGTTTCTAAACCTCCGACACTATTCTAGTAAGTTCTATGTACATTATACAAGCTTTAGGCGATAGGTAGAAAAAATTTGTCTAATGTTCTTGAAAATGATTCGTATAATTTTTCTGAGTTAAAAGCATTAAATGCTTCAAAAATTACGATTAATTGGATTTCGATTGTCTCCTATCCTTCTTTAAAAAATTGATGGAGAAATATCGAGAAATAATCAAACTGTCAAAAGTCTGTTATCGGCTTTCGCGAGATTTGATTGACAGTTATACATTGAAACGTTAGCTTAAAAATAGATGATGCGAATATTTCGATTGTTTATTTTTATTCTTATATTTAATTCGAATATTAATCTAACAGCAATGTTATTTCTTTATGTTCCAGGTGAGTTCTTAAAAAATCATCACTGTCCTAAATTTCCGATGCTACGTAAGTAGAATTGTTTCATTCCGTTTTTGTTTATATATCCGTGTAAGCTACAAACGATATTTTTTAATATTTTTCAGTTTTATTCTTGTATCAAAATATAAAACTCAAATTTAAATAAATAAAATAATACATGACACTGATCTGAGGAGAAAGCTACAAATTCAGAATTTAATTCACGGGTTCTCATTTTTTTCTGCTAAGTAAAATAGGTAGTTACTTTTCTTACTATCATTATACAAATTATAAATGGCTCCACTTTATTGTTAATGTAATATAATACATGACGAAAGGTAATATTTCGAAGTTTTTATAATAATTTAAATGCCTTCACAACTTAAACATTTATTTCGAAAACATTTTAGTCTTCCAGTCGAAATCTTTTGCAGATGGGTACTATGACGATGTTTTATTGTATAATTACTTTGTAAATATGTATTTACAACGTATCAACGACTAATCTGTACTAATTTATCTATTAATATATATATATATTAAAGATTATTCTTTTTTAGTCTGCATGTAAAATTTAAGGATCCATTGCCGACGAAATGAACGAAACAATGGATCTAAAGTATTAATATTAGTTTTATTTTATAGAGAACTATCTCATTGAGCAATATGACAAAATAATTTAAGTAATTTGAAACTCTAAATACATTAAATCGAATTATTTAATTCATAAAGATTCCGAATATAATAATAATAATAAGAAACTAAAATTAAAAATTAATTAAAAATTAATTACGTTAGGTGCAGGGAAAATTATAAAAAATAATATTTATGTATATTCCCCTATTTAAGGTAGCTCCCTGGTGAAATTTCTAAGATCTCGGTATTATATTTTTAAAATCTGGGGCTTACATGAAATATTTGTTATTATTATATGAAGTCACACAGCAATTTTCAGATTTTTTTAACGTATATATTCAAAGTTATTCAGCAAGATGTATTTTTTTTGAGTTCACAAGAGCTATATTCAAAATAGTCCTCGCGCACACCACATTGTCATAGACTCCTAAGAAAATTCTATCATGTTTTTAAAGCTAGAAATAACTAATATTCTCTTATAATTTGACTAGATTACTTATTGTATAGCTCTGAAAAATATATATGCGATTTTATTTAAAAAATGCTGTATAAATACAGACATTTTATTAAACATTGTATTATAAATAAACTTTAAGGTATCAATGAATTAAAAAACTAGTGAATTTTTGTTTATACATATAATATTAGTATCGAATAAACTAAATTATTTACAATGTTACCCAGATGAAAAAGTGAATATTATTAATGGATAAGAATGAATAGAAAAATTTGTCAAAATCATGAAAAAAGAAAACAGCAGGGAGTCATCTTAATACAATGTATTTGGTCTAACCATACTAGGATTTTCCCACTTATCTTCGAGGTATTCAATCGCGTTTTACTCAACTTTCTCTGCACGTAAGATATTTAAATTTCTATTTATGCTACCCGCACCGAAAGTATGCTTTTTCGCGCATATAAAATGGGTGGAAAGTGGTTCTTTTCTGCCCTCGAGCTCACGATACGCGCTCATATTCGGCTCGTGCTCGCTTGCCTACGTCTCGTACTGCAAATTTCACACTTGGTAAAAAATGAATAACTTTTCGCCCTTGGTACACAACAAATTATTTTTAAAATCACATTTCGATGAGCAATAAACAATGGTATAGGTTTTGTACGTTCTACCTTAGAATGTTAAATACTATTTATCTGTAGGCATCCTAATAATGGAAAAAACAACGGACATTAATTATATAAATTAATATATTAAATAAAAAATAAAACGCCAGACTGAAAGATCTTTATCATAGATTATTATCACTGAACAAATTAAATTTTCTTTCATATTATCGCAATTCCATCATATATTACTATAATATATACAAGCCTATATTAACATCTGTACAAAAAATGCCTCAGAGACTCACGTCTTCCTCATATCCAAAAAGTCAAGTAAGTAAACAAACTTTGGCGAAACAAGACTCAAACTCCGACGCAATATGAATCCCTTTGACCATCAAAAAGAAAAAAGACAAGTTCGCCCTCCCAAGGCTTCTGCTGCAGCAGCCACATGAAAAATTACAGCGAACCCCGATGACTTGAGCACGAGGAAGAGAGGTTTCGCGAAAGGATTTGACGGGGACAGCGAGATAGAGAAGAGGAAGACCCTAGCTTCCGAAATTCTCGGGAGAGCGAAACTTCGTGGCGGAACGTGGCGCCGCGGATTGGCGAGCGCCAAAGTGAGGAGGAAATTGGGGTAAGAAAGGATCTGCCGGGGTGGCACGCGGCAAATGACACGAAATAAGCCGAAAATAAAAGAGGGCATGGGCGAGAATGAGGGAGAGGAGGATAATGTCGAGGCGCCGAAAGTCAAGAAGTAAGGTGGTAAGATACGAGGAGGATGGCGGGTTTTTTTAGGTTTCATAGTGGGTATGTAGTCCGGGTTGGAAGTTAATTAGATTGTTACTTGAAATTGGTAATTATTCATTGTGTATAGTGCTTTTATCTATTTTCGGATTACATGGAGAAGGCATAAACTCAGGGAAACAGATTTAGATGAGGATTTGTGAGGTGATTGATAGTATTTCAAAATGAATCTAAGTAATTTCATTATAAGCCCGTGCTTTAGAGATATAAATTGCTTTTCACCACACTGCGCGTAAAGTGTTGACTGTACGCCCTCTCAGCAGGCCGTACAGTACCGCATGGACTGCCTAGGGAATAAAGTGACTTGCGCATGCGCGATGCGCCTTTTTCCGCTCTCGACTGCGTCTCGAGCGGTAAAACAGCGCGTCGCGCGTACACAAGTCACTTTACTTCTAGGCAGAGCATGGGGTACTGTACGGCCTGCTGAGATGCGTACAGTCATTTCTTTACGGGGGTGTGGTGAAAAGTAGTATACGCACCTCTGGAGTACAGTAGGCAAGCATGCACTGTGTGAAATGCCGACCTCGCTTCGCTCGGTCGGCAACGTCACACAGTGCGTCCATTGCCCACTTTACTCCCTTGATGCATAATGTACTATTACTCCAAATGTATGGTACTTTAGTGAAAATGCGCCTCTTATTTTAGGTTTTGCTCTGCAAGTATATGCGCTAGAGTGGATACAAAAAATAGTAAGCAATATAAAAATCTTTGATTCGAGATCTGTTTTATGTGAATGAGTTTGAAAGATACAAACAATCAAAGATGTTGAAAAAAGAATGCACGAGGTTTCGAAGACTTTCAATTCTTTCAAATTTGCTACTTATATATTATTTTTTGGTCACTATATCTTTATACAAATCAAGGTCTAAATTGAAGGTCTTCAGCGTACTTTTATTTACATTTTGCTTATATATGATCAGAAATTTTTGACTATATATGATCAGAAATTTTTGACTATATATGATCAGAAATGCCGGAACCATTTTTTATTAAATCAAGCATACTTGGAATAAAACAGCTGATATCTTCAAAACAATGGTCCATTATATTAAAGTGCAATACCGAGTTTCATTTTTTAGGTATTAGAACATTCGTCTTTAGAGAACTGATTTAAAATGCTTATCTGAACTATATACGCTACATTAAAGGTAAATTGAACCCATTGTTCAAAAGTTTAATTTTATTTTATAATAATTGCAAATAATTCTATCTAATTCATTATTCTAACCATAAAAATAAATAAATCTTTCCCACTATTTACTCAATATAACTTTATCGTGGCTCATAATATTCACTTGAGTATTTTCCATCAATTATTATTAATTCAAAGTAAAAAATTAACTTTTGACATGGATTGCGTAGTCTGCCCGACATTAAGACGTGCAAAATTCTGCGGAGGAGCGGTGGCCACCGTCGCGGCGCTAAGTGGTTGTCGGGGACTCACTGATGGGAAAAGTGAAGGGAAGAAGGGAGATTAATTCAAAGTGATGGCTTTCTGCGATATCAAAGTTCCTTTTATTATTTATTCATGCGACAGATTTTTGGAGGACCAAGCTTGCTTTTAATATTAAATGTATGAAAAACGTTATGCCAAGCTAGCCCATCGCCGACTATAATGAGGACCAACCTTTTCAATCAATTATGAATTTATAGTAAAAATTTCTCTGGTGCCTTTTTGTTCAAATCAAAACAAAAATGTGCCATTAATATATTTTGTTAAAATTGAAAATTATATAAAAACGTTGGTTTCCACATATTTGCTAATAACAGGAAGATTGAACATTACCGTAAATACTGTCTCATAATTTAAGTAAGCTCAAGTGCTTACTATCATACTTAAACTTCAAAAATTGTGGAAGCACCGCTCAATTATAATTATTATAAGCTGTATGAATTTCTTTCTAATAAAGCACTAGAGAAATAAAATTAATGATGGTTAATTGTAATTCTATAAAATAAAATTATTGATATTATTCCTTTCATAACATCTAAATAAGCGTAGTGATGGCTGTTGACAAAAAGTTCAAAGTTTTGACAAACAGATACCACCAGTTGGCGCATGGTAAACCTCAAACTATTATCACAACTATTTGAAAGTTATAAATTATTGTGTATTTCTAGTTAACTATGATTAATACCTAATTGCTGTTACACGCATGTTAGTGATTACTTTATACACTAATTCAAGAATTATGTGTAATAAGGGCCTAACTTGATTTCTTGCAATTTTAATATTAATAATCCTAATTATTAAACATTTCTTTAAATTTTATGATTAAAATTAATCAGTAAAAATACCTGCAATATAAAAATGTTACTTAAATTAATAAATAAATTACTTAAAATTAATAATATAATAATTTCCAGCTAATGAATCCAGAGCACTCAATGATACAAAGTAGCTAAAAACGATGTTTCCATACAGTTTCGATAATCAAAATACGTATTAGCAGTCATTTCATCTAAATAGATCCATAGCTCTTCCTCTCTGTTAAAGACGCACCAATCGTTAAATATCATTCCCCAACGTATATCACAATAACGAACTACATGGCATCAACGCCCGCTTAGAATCATCGTTCAAAAATCCTCTCGACCCGTCGAAACTTTTTCAATTAACAAACAAAGCGACCGCGCGAATTTTCCGACCACGCAGTGCCCGGCGATCCCCAAGAACCAGACATGACTACTACGACGTAGTAGTATATAGAAGAGAAAGACAGACAGCGGATAATGAAAGGGCAAAAAGAGAGAGAGAGAGAAAGAGAGAAAGAGAGAGAAAGAAAGAGAGAGAGAGAGACAAAGAGAGAGAGAGAGGGAGGAAGCATGCCAAAGGATGGGCGACGACGCCGGGGCCTCTGAAGAGTCTGCGGTATTTTAATATCTGGCATTCCTGGAACGACCGATCATTCGCCGGCTTGGCTCTGCCTCTATATACGTGTATATATGTATATAAGTCACACACACGGGAAGCGGCGACGTCTCGTCGACGCTCCCATTACTATTCAGTGGCACCGCAAACTATTACTCGCAGCTAGTTACTGCGGCGCACTTTTCAGATGGCTTTTTGAGTTTCGTTTTTTTTGTTCTTTCTTTTTGCAGTGGTAGCCATGATTCAAATGGAGAAGTTGAGCCGAGATTCATCAATCTGTTGGAATTTTGCGAGTGTAAACAGAAATTTCATGAGAGTAATGGCTGGCAAAAGTGTATTTATGAATTTTGTAGTTCGTGTCACTTGAAATTTTACGTCATAAGTGCTTTCGTCAATAGGGATATTTTACAAACATTTAGAAAACTTAGAAAGGGAGTATGCTGTAACCTATCAGAATACTATCAAAATTATCAAGCAATGAGTGGCGCCACGAAATGCACACAAAAGTAAGTGTAGTGGTGAAATGTAATTGTTTGTAATATCATAAATACACTAACTAATCTACACTAACTAATAACTACACTGAGTACACTAAGTACACTAAGTACACTAAGTACACTAACTACACTAACTACACTAACTACACTAACTACACTAACTACACTAACTACACTAAGTACACTAAGTACACTAAGTACACTAATTACACTAACTACACTAATTACACTAACTACACTAACTACACGAAGTACACTAACCACACTAACTACACTAGAAAATGATAAGTGAATGAAAGAACTCGAATGTTGTTCAGAAAATGTGGATCACTTTTTAGTACCGACGATAAATTATAGAAGAAGCTTTTACGAAAGAGCAGAAGTTGAGAGAGTACATTCATGAATTAAAAATTAAGATAGATAATAAAATTGAAGGGTTGAATCGATGATAAAATTAGATTTTTATAAGTTTTTAAAGATTCAATGTTTCTGCTCAAGAATGAGACGTAGTTATATTCTTTTTAAATATTCCAATGTTCAAGTATCTAATAAAATAAAAATGTAATATTTACTCAGCTGTAAGGAGTCATCGACAAAATGCTTATCTTCGGAGATAGGTAAATATACCCTACTGAAAATTCTTCATAAGATCTTCCATAAGATCGTATATGTGATCTTATACAGGATCTTATATAAGTATTTATGTAAGATCTTATGTCAGATCCACCCAGCGAAATTCGACATGGAACTGACATAAATTCTTACATAAAAACTTATGTAAGATCTTACGTAAGACCCCAATGGATGATACCCCAACTTTAGAGGGGGTTAGATATGTTTTAAACCGCTCTTAACACTTATAAAAAACATTTGCACTTACATTACGCAGGTCCTTCTTTATAATTAATATAAGAAGTTGCATAAGAAATTACGTAAGAACTTACGTAAGAACTGTGTAAATTGTTACGTAAGTCCTTATATAAGTTCTTACGTGAGTTCTTATGCAAATTCTTATGTAAATTGTTAAATAATTTCTTACGTTACGTTACTGCAAAAAAACGTAAAATATAGGAAATAGGCTAGTACTTGACGTATCATCCAGATATCACGTCCAAAAATGGCATTATTTATATGTATAACGAATATTTATAAAATTTTAATTATTTTCAGAAATTTACTCAATATATCTTACATACGATCTTACATAAGATCTTATGTAAAAACTTATACCAGTTCTAGGTTGAATTTCGGTGATGGAATCTGACATAAGATCTTACATAAGATCTTATAAGATATCTTGAATAAGATCAGTTTTATCATTGTATGATTAAAAGTTTAGAAGTAATTAGTTAGTTATATGTTCATGAAAAGTGTCAAAAATATTTTCCAATTTTATTAATAAAAAATTCAGATAACTTACTATCTAATGAGATAATTTTTTTAATACAATTATTTTTTGTTTATTGTCAATCATCTTATTTATTTAAGATGATTATACCACGTTATCTGATACAAAAAATTAAATAATTTTATTCGGCATTTTAATTTGAAGGGTCCGTAAAAATGGAAAAATATAAAGTTTATGCTTTCCGCAGAACAGGAAGTTTTATTTTTTTTATCTAATTTACATTTTACAATTTTTTATTATGTCCTATATTTTTTAATAGCTGCTGCAAAAATACTGATAAATAAAAAGACTTGCTTGACAGTCCTAGTAAAGGATAAACTGTCCATAGACGAACACAAAAGAATGTGCAGGAGTACTAAACTTAATAAAATTATTTACATAACGCATTATTTAGACATGCATGTAACTAAATGTTAGCTAGATATGTATGTTCTTATGCATTACGAATATTGTAATATTAAGTTCATATATATATATATATATATATATATATATATATATATATATATATATATATATATAAACTAATCTAGTTATGTATAGTATCATTCCAGTTTAATGAAAAATGACATTTTATATAAAAGACATACATTACAAAATATATGTATATATTAGGAGGTTATTCAATTATTGATTTAGATATAGAATATACATGATAGTAGAATATATGAAGAAAACGTCATCTATAATATGTCTCAATATATTTTGTACAAGTATCAGTTTCTATCTCTTCAGTATATTTGCTAATTTATCACTGTTCTTTCGGTCCGTTATATGCTTAAAATATTCTATGTAACAGTAATTTTCCATTTTTCTGAGTCATTTCATACTGTCGGCACGAAAGTTTTCTCCATCACTTTGTCACTTCACACAGTGCACAACTTTTCTGATCCAACTTTTGGCTTGCACGGCTGCAACCACTTATTCTCTGTCTCATATTATTCTAATTTATTCGATTCATAACAACATACACTATCATTTTATTTGAGTATTTTATTAATGAAAATTATATTTAAATAGTCTTATGAATACAAATTAAATAAACAAATACGGTTATTCACAAATTACTGAAAAATTAACGTTTCGATAACTGCATCTTTATATCATTTCGGAAAAAAATTACCATTCACGTTATCGGAGCTAATATCTTCGTTTCTTAAGAGCCCTCTTTCAGCCCCTTCTCACCCTCTCCTCATCACCTCCTTAACCCCTCCTTGCCTCGTAATCCCAATTTCATCTTATTTACCTTCCTTTATATATTATTTATATCCATAATACATTTATTAATTTGAAAAATTATCAAGGAACGATGTCTACAGATTTATATTTGAACCGTTAAAGGGGCACATATAAAACTAATACCATTATTTAGAGCTCGAAAAGCATGAATTGGTAAAAAAGGAATTGACCCCTTTAAGTGTGGGGAATGTTGAGGAAAACGCAGTGAAATCTCCGGAGTATGGTTAGACCTTTATTTTGCTTTATTAATGAGACAAATCCATATATATTATATTTTTTAGCTTTCCCCACACTTAAGGGTATTAATTTTTTGTATAAAATTAATTTCTAAATGAGCTTTAAATGATGGTGTTGGTCTCATACGTTCCCTCGAGGGGGCTACGGGCACCCTTTTTTCAGGGTATGATATATTTCCTTGCAAATGAATATTTCTACAAGCTTTTAGAAAATTTAAAAAGAATACAGTTTGTCAAATACAGCCACAGAAAATTACAAAAAATTGAGTCATTCCCAACATTAAGACAAATAATTCCCCCGCCGACCGCCCGAAAACGCTCAGAAACAAAATCAAGAAGAAAAAAGCCTTCGCAGCGACATTCATTTGTTTACCAGAACGAACGCAATCCTAATAAGACTCTCAGGCATTAATAAACCGCGTATATCCCCGACTGTCTGCAGTTTGGCTTTCCCTTTCTCTTTCCTGCACACACACAGAGCACACCGCAAGATTCATTAATCAAATACGACAAGGCTCCCCGAACGATTACTCTATGTCTCGGGCACGACTTACAAGGTCCTTTCGCGGCTAGTTCTCCAGAGAAGCTCTCTCTCTCTTCTCTCTCTCTCTCTCTCTCTCTCTCTCTCTCTCTCGGTCTTTTACAGTAGCAGCTGACGTCAGCAGCCTGCGAGCTGTCCGCGAGCTTTCATCCCTTATTTCCCTTCTTCTTTCCCTCCTGCCTTCTTGCAGCGCGCCGTGTACGTGTTTTGCCCGCACGCTCGGATTTTACCCCCTCAGACGAGTTGTTGTTCTTGGGTGAAATAGGCAAAACAGCGCGCGCGCTGACGCGGTAGAAGCTCTCGCACGGGATTGCAGAAGCAAAGCGACTTTAACGGCTGCTGCTGTGTGTAAGTGTGTGAGTATGTATCGGGTGTGTGTGTGTGTGTTAGCTTTCTTTCGCTTTGCACTTGAGCCAGAATTTACACGCGTTTTACGCGGCAGTTTGCTCGGAGAATTTAGCTTTTTTGTTCGCTTGCTTTCTCGCTTCTCACGCTTGGTGATGCAGTCTAAGTTGCGGGCGTGGTTTATTTTGGATTTGTAGGGGAAGGTGCTTTGCTTTCTGTTTTGTTTGCAAGGAATTAAATGCTTTGTGTTTTTGTTCGAAAAGTTATTTTGTTCATTGATGGATGTAATTTTGCAAATGTATGAATGAAATGGCATAGTTGGTAAAAGAGAAAGTAATTTTACGCCGTTGCCTGAACATTATATTAATATTTATAGCAATCTAAGTATAGAAAGCATTCAATAAATGATTGCCAGTATATTATTTTGCGTTATAACATTTAGTCCACTGATAAATTGTTTAATGAATAATAGTTTTTTTGCAAAAGGCACGTTGAACATAACCCAGTAATACTAATTTAATTTAATATTCCCCTTTGGTATTATTCCTTCTTTAGAAATATAGATATATGCATTCAGGACATATTACTGATAAATTATATATTTGATGATCTAATATACTTTATAAAGCTTTAAATTTATACGAGTATTTTTAAGCGCTTCGCAAATAAAATAAATTTATGTCATCTTTTAAAATGAATAGGCTGAGGGCTGCGTGACGTATATATATGTCACAATTTGACTATAATTTCTTTGCACTTTGTCTTACTGTACTCATAAAAATTAATTAAACTTTTTATACAACCAGTTAATGTATTCCATAAGATCTTAGAAATAGATATAAACGTCAAAATTGTATGAAATGTTTGAAATTTTAATTATTTTTGTAGATAATTTAACAAGCTGATATATTTTTATAAAATGAACAATGATAATTACTTCAAAAACGACCGCTTAATCACTAATACACCCTCAATTTATAAAGATGTGACGCTTTGAAAAACTGTTTCAATTGGATACAGTCAAATCCGTTTATCGAAAACTCGAAATGATCGACTTATGTTCTTCATTATAAACGGTATTCGTAATAATACATTCTTTATTTATAAATAACTTGTTACTATGAATTACGGTTTGTTTGGAAATTAAAACTTTTGTTTTATAACGTTTCTAATTGTTCCGGCACAAAGCAGGATTCACGAGAGGACAAAGTAATAATTCAATCACAGTTTAAACTTTCAAAATTATATTTATTCAAATGCCTAGCCGATATATTCCTGTGCCGCGTTTACGCTAAAAAGCCGATGCTTTCCCTAATAGTCACACGATGTGAACCATACGAGAGTCTAAACTGCACTGCCTTGTTGTTGTCGAGAGCGCCAACGCTGGACCTTTTTTTACGACCTTCTTTCGGGAAATGCACTTGAGACAAAAAACACATGCTCTGTGCTCAACCTTTACGCGTAGTCGATTTCATTTGGTTCTCTATCTTTCATAACGCTGTAGTTGTATTAACTATTATTGCATCACTTTAGCACTGTATATTTATTTTTTATCAATTTAACATTATTATATTCGCCGTCAATTTTACTTTACAATAATTAACATTATTTCTGTCAGTAACACTAATATTTCAATGTAATATTGAAATTGGATAATTTCTTTATTTAGAAATAACTAATTAAATAAAATTAAATTAAAAATAATTAAAGCTTATAATTTTTGTTTAATAACATTTCTAAGACTTCAATGCAATATCGTAAACAAATAAATTCTTTAGTTTTAAATAAGCTATTTTCTATGAATGCCGAAACTATAAAATACGATTTCATTAGAACTTAAAATGACTGTTTAACAATATTCTTAAAACTTTAATATTTATAACAAAAGATGCGCTCAAAGTGAAAAGTAGACCTCAACCATTGAATAAATTTCCAGCATACGCTCTTCCAAAATCACCTCATCATCCCCAAAAAAAAATTTTTTCATCAATTTTAATACATCTCGCTCTATATATCGCGCGCCACATTCAGCCTCATCTCTCGCGTTTCGCGTGCGCTACACTGTCGCCCGCTTTTTCTACTCTTTTTGCGCAAACGAGCAATCGAAAAAAGGAGCAAAAAGAAATCAGTTTCCTCGTTCTCACTGCATGAAAGCATCACCTCTCGTTTCGACTATATATATACACTTCGCTCATGGCTCGTCCCATTCAAAAGGGCGATCCTCTACTTCTCGCATTTTCTCTCGCTCTCTCGCGCGCTTCATTGTTATCGATATAATACACACTCGAAGATTGAAACGCTATATATATATATATATATATATATATATATATATATATATATATAAATATATATAGAGAGAGAGATAGAGAGAGAGAAAGAGAGAGAGAGAGAGAGAGAGTCGCGACTTGTCGCGGAAAGATTGGACGCGTTCCGTGGAGCCGGAAAAAGGAGATATACAGTAAGAGTGCGAGAGAAGGATTGATGAAAATGAAAGAAGGGTTTTGGGATCATTCAGCGTTTCTCTCATTTTTGGTTCAATAAGATAAAGCTGACATGATCCAGGAGATCCTATGGATACTCGTTCGTCTGTTGTTGATGGCTATTTACGGTAGAATCAATGAATAGAGAAAAGTTTTAAGAGTTTTGATAGAATTATTGCAAAAATAAAGGACAAACATTATACAGTTTTTTATTCGTTGTCATTTAAAAAAAAGATAAAGATTTAAAAAATACGTTTAATTACTGACACTACAAAATGCCTTCCAAATAGTTAATAATTGTATATACCAGCTTATATTTTGTAATACATGGAAAATAATTTTCTTTCTTTTCTTTTAATAGTTAATGTATTTGTCTTATTAATTGAAGGGCTACCTGGAATAAGGGACTGATATTGGGATTGTCATCCCTCCAGGTCACATATTTCGATGAAACAAAATTGCATGGGAAACTACTGAATTTGAAGAACTGGAAATCCTCAAATTTTCGTGAATTTTTCGGCATTATTTTTGATTGTTCATAACTTTGCAACAGAATAATATTTTTGTATGATTTAAAGCTTAAATTGAAGCTCCTTTAGTTAACTTTTGTATCTTGTTAGATCATTTCTCTAGTAAAAGAACTTGCAGTTATGATACGAAGTATAGGTACCACTTTTTACTGAAATAATGTATATTATAAACACAAACGATCATATCTTGTCCTCAAGGGCCTATGAGAAAACACCTCTCAAAGTTTCATCAAAATCCGTGACCCGGAGGTGTGATACTCTCCTTGTAAGTCAAAACCGATGTGGCTTGAGTAGAGGTACCATTTTTTACTTAAATAATGCGTATTTGGGATACAATAGCTTATATATTGATAACAAGAACCCATTAGATGAAACTACAGGAGTTAAACTTCATTTTTACGTACAAGAAAACACCTTTCGTGAGAATACCAAAGGTCGTGAACCCCCATGTTACTCCAGATTAGTTGATTAAAGTGCTCCTAATTTAAGGGGGCAAGCTTGGGTTAAATCCAAAAAAAGATTTTTTTTAAGCGTCCAGAAAACTTTTTATGTTTAAAAGCAATATTTCTGAAAATTAGTATACTATCAATACTTAATAATATCTTAAATTTTACTGTTGTAAAACCTCAAAATCTTGATCCTACACGTCACAATAAATCAATATTTCCTATATATTTATGTTCAAAATTCAAAACTAGACTAAGTGCATTGTTTTCTAGGATATTTGAACTATTTTTTCCTGAAAGTTAGAGCTTAAAAGGTTCCGATAGAAAAAAGTTACACGTGTGCCAACTTGACGATTTTCGAAAAAGTACCCATCTTCCAGACTCTGTAACTTTGGCTATACGTAATGAATTTGAACGTTCCAATAAAAGGATTAAAAGATTAAAGGTCTATTTCAAGACGAAAAATCTGAGATGTGGTAGAGCTTATCCCAGTTCAATTACGTGAAATGACAAGCGATCAAACATAACATAAAAAACACAAAATTTTTGGATTATATTTAGCTTTGTATAGGTGACCCATTGTGCAGCCAGGGTCGACAAATATTGCTAATAAACTAAAACTACACATTCACTCACCAAAGCAAGCCTCAGCAACGAGCCAATAACATCTTAAAGCTTCGAAATAACTATCACGCTCCACCGACTTTCTAGAATCACGCAAAACTAAATTAAAACTACCTTGAGAAAATGATACGTACTTCGAAATCCGGTCGAGAAGAAAAAACCGGCCATTTTGACAGACGACACCACCCGGTCTTAAGCAGCTTCGCACTCTTGTGCGGAAGGCACTAGCACGGCACTTCAACGCTATCCTCTTTCCTAGCGCGCACGAGCTCACAAAGGTTAATTCACGTAACGCGTCGTCGCCTTCCGAGAATTCTCGACGTCGAAGCGCCCGCGCCCGCGTGCGACAAGCGTCGAGGTCTGGCATCATTAATAACGTCGAGGCGCCTATCAACTCTCTCTTTCTTTTGAGCTTGGGGGTATCTGTCTCTCACTCTCACTCACTCTATCTTATTTTTGAAGGAGCGCTTCGTTGGATCTTTTGAATTGTACTGACGTATACGCGAGGTGATTTTTTTGGCTATAATAGTCCTGGGACCAGACCTGGATTTCGTGGCTAACTGAGGTCTCCAACTAGAAGCACTTTTCTTATGTATTGTGGCCTTCTTGATCCGAATCACAATAGTAGAATGAACAAAAATGGTCACGTTAATTGTTAATTAAGAATTTTTATAAACAATTGCAAAATACTTATTATTCAATTTGGAAATTTTTTTATTACATTCTTCAGGTAACTTTATGAAGAAAAGATTGGTAATAACTTTTTTCTAGGACCCATGGATTTCGACTAAAATGTAGTTGCAGTTTCGAACAATGCGATTTTTGCAATTTTCTATTCATTATTACAGCAAGGCAATTGAATATTTTTAACAATCAGGGGGCTTTAATTACTCCTTGAACCATATATTATCAGTTTGTTATGGGTACTTGTAATCTTTTTAACGATATAAATGTATTTTAGATGTCGAATGTCGGACGTTTGGTGCGCGTACACGTAAGTATTACATTTTTTAGGAGATTTCTTCCCGGTTTATAAGATTTACAAGGTGGCCAGAGTGCAGGAAATGAATTGCTAGGGCGATGAATAGTATCGAGGGGTTAGGTGTGGATTATGCAAATTTTTCTGCAGTGGAAGAAGAGGTGGAGCACGATATGCGTGTAAGGAATTTTGTGAAAAAAGGGATTTAAAAATAACATAGCAATTTGAGAAAGAGATATGTAAAAATATCTTAAAATAGTACTTATAACTTTAAAATTTGTTAAAGTACTTTTAACTTCAATACCTTATAATTGGGCGTTGACTGCATAGATATTATACTATAATTAAAAAATATATGTAATGATTTTTGGCATAGAGCGTTTCTTACACATAAGAATTATACACGTAATTATTATACACAATTTAGCATTGGTCAAATTATATATAGATATATTTCACCAATACTAAATTGTGTACAATAATTACGTGTACAATTCTTATGTGTAAGAAACGCACTATGCCTGATTTTTCTCATATTATAATATGAGAAATAATATATTATAAATGTAGGACACTTTCGATGATAAAAGAAACTTTTTCAATAAAATTTTCATATTACAAAAGTAGTTATCGATAATTAAATAAAGATTCGGCAAAATAATGGAGACTTTTTTATTTCTTATTCCATTTTAATCTTAAAGGTCTGATTTTATTCCTTGAATAATTTCAAGGAAACTGACCGATATAAAAATTGGAAATTATTAAAACCTGCAAAGTTACGTCCAATTGTTTATAAAACACATGTACGAACTTATAAATAATCAGACTTAACTTTACAAGTTGTGATAATTTTCTAATTTTTATATCGGTAAGTCTCCCTGAAATTATTTAAGGAATAAAATGAGACCTTTAAAATTCAAATCTGATAACAAAGAAAAAAGTCTTCAGTGTTTTGTCGAATATTTCGTCAGTTATCTGTAACTACTTTTGCAATATGAAAATTTTTGTGAAAATATTTTTTTGTCATCTGAAGTGTCCTACGTTTATATTATATTGTTTCTCATATTATAATATGAGAACAAATCGTTACATATATTTTTTTATTTAAGGTATTAATATCCTTAAGATTTGTCGAAACCTATAAATAAAGTAATATCCTTAAATGACAAGCACCAAATACTAAATGATCTATGATTGAAAAAAACGTATTTTTCTGATCCACACATAAGTGCAATATACAAATAGAAGTTTATAAATAAAATAAATATTTTTTATCTCTTAAAAATAGGTCAAAGAACGTAGATTATTCTTCTACAAATTTTAAAATGCCCAAGAAAACAAATGCAAGTAACTATATACATTTATTTGTTTAAACTTGTATTTATGTATTTATACTACTTCAATTTGACAAATAAATTTATATATGTAAAAAAATTCAGAATTTTATTTTCTGTACATGTGTTTTTCTAAAACTATGAAGTATAAATACACATAAGTAGTAACTATCACCGATGGTCAGACATCTACATGTTATGAGTAATCACTTTGTACAGTAAAATGGGTATAATTAATTATCATTGTTAACTTTCATTAGATTAACTTTTACTAATAAACTTACACAATTTAAATAATTAAACTGTCAATCTCGCAGTAAATTAAAGTACACAGAACATTTTTCTTCCGTATACAACAAGTATTTGTGATAGTTATGGCGATGATGCTAAAATGCCCAAGAAAAAAATGCAAGTAACTATAAACATTTATTTGTTTAAACTTGTATTTATGTATTTATACTACTTCAATTTGACAAATAAATTTATATATGTAAAAAAATTAAGAATTTTATTTTCTGTACATGTGTTTTTCTAAAACTATGAAGTATAAATACACATAAGTAGTAACTATCACCTATGGTCAGACATCTACATATTATGAGTTATCTCTTTGTACAGTAAAATGGGTATAATTAATTATCATTGTTAACTTTCATTAGATTAACTTTTACTAATAAATTTATACAATTTAAATAATTAAACTGTCAATCTCGCAGTAAATCAAAGTACACAAAACATTTTTCTTCCGTATCCAACAAGTAGTGGTGATAGCTATGGCGATGATGCTAGCACGTGTACAGCCGACATAAAGACTATGTGATAGCTGTTGCCCTGCAGGTACCGCAACTGCTTAGCATTACTACTTGGCCTTTATAATAATAATAATAATAATCAAATGATAAAGTTAAGGGGACAGGCCTGGGTTAAACCCGTCAAAAGATTTTTTTTATGGGTTCAGATAACTTTTTACGATTAAAAGCATTCATTCTAAAAATTGTTATGTTATCAACACTTAATAATATCTTTAATTTTACTGTCGTAAAACCTCAAAACTTTGATCCTACACGTCACAATAAATCACTATTTTCAATACCATATTTATTAAAGAAACTTTCCTCACACGATTGTAGGTGACATGATAAACGAAAATTTTTTTTCAACATTTATTGGAATTCTTTTGTCATGTGTTATAAAATGAACGTAGCACTTTTTCGTCATCATTTTTTTTTATTATTCTTTTTCGTAAAACCAATCCATTTTTTAAAAAATATTAATTTTTTTTTAAAATCGATGGGATCTTCATTAAAAAATAACAAAAAGAAATTTAACGAAAAAGTGCTACGCTATTTTTGTAATACATGACAATGGGAGTCGAATAACCGTCGGAAAAAATAATTTTTCGTTTATCATGTCACCTAAAATTATGTGTGGAACAAAGCTTCTTTATCAAATATGGTATTAGAAATAATGATTTATTGTGACGTGTATTATCAAGATTTTCAGGTTTTTCAATGGTAAAATTTCAGATATTGTTGTGTATTAATAGCATACAAATTTTAAGAATAATTTTTGTAAACATAAAAAGCTTTCTGAACTCATAAGAAAATAACTGTTCTTGGGTTTAACCGAGGACTGTCCCGTTAAACAAGAACGTAAACTATAATGTACACAGCTATGATTAATAAGCATTTCTTTGAATTACAAGTTATACCTAATGCTACGCATAATTTATGTAAATCGCTATGCACCTTGATTTCCACTAAATATAATGATACATTACAACTCAGCTTCCTGAAGCTTTTTTGAGCAAAATGTAATTTCTCTCCATTATCCAAATAATCAAAAGTCCATTCGCACACCCCTCACACCAACCAAGCAGGTTCAATTCACCCACATCAGCGCCAAATCACCTCTGACACTCATACGATCATCAGAATACAAGCCATTAACTCCATCACTCCTCCCACCGAGTACCAACCCACATCCTCCACGTTTTCCTTCTTTCAATTTTCCAATATATCCCACTGGCGCCTCGCATTTTAACGAGCTCGCGCCCGCAGCCTTCGAACGGCTGAGCCGTGCGATAAAGAGACACAGCGCTGCTCGCGTGGAATCGTCATCGTCCCTCACCTCGCGCGCAGTTATACGGCCGGTTATAAAAGGTTACGATGCCGGTGTAACCCGTCGCACCATTGCATAAGGAGAGAAGCTAACGCTGCCGCTACTGCGGGATACGGCCATAGCCTTCGACCGCCTGGATTTTCATGGAAGCATACGCTGATGGCTGTGCGCGAGCCGCGCGTACTTCGATTTCGAAGCTCGCCCGCGGGGTATGCGACATTTTTGGTTATGCGTGGAGTTTGATTCGTAGTGGGTGGTTTGGAAGTTGGAGGTGTAGGTTGTTTTATTGCGGGGTGCAGATGTGCCGCGAGGCAGAAATTTTGTTTTTGGAAAGTTTAGTTGTATCGGACGTTGTAGTTTTTATTTTGAAAACATTCTTTAATTATAAATTAATTTCTTTTTTTATAAATCTTTTATGTTCAATATTATTTTTATATTTCTAGACAATGTGTAGTATTTGCTATAATGATAAATTTTGGTATTATAAATAGTTTAAAAAAAAGGATTTTAGCTAACAAAAGCGAGAAATAGAGACAGGAAAGGAAATAAGACTTGTGTAAACCATAGAATTTAAGAGGGTAAAATGGTGCCTATATATGAAATTTTTAAAAAATCCCAATGAATGTATATTTTTTCTAAAAATAGCTTAAATGTTCAATTTTATATTTAATTATATTATGTACATAACAATGAAGTTGACAAATCATCAAAAGAGAAATATTAACCAATATATCCCAAAATTGACACTATCACAGTTACCGCAGGGTATTATTCCAAATTTTCAGTCTCTTGACCTAAAAAAATTTATTTTACATTCTTTATTCATGTATTTATTGCTTTGACCCAACAAATCTAAGTTTTTTTAGTTTAATCAAAGAAAAAATTATTTCTCAATTTTTTCACAAAAAAAAATTAATAAAAATAACGATTTTAGAACTTAAAATATTTTCTTTTTTTGGATCAAATTAAAAAAACTTTAGGTTTTATTGGTCACTGCAACAGATACATATATAAAGAATGTAAAGAAATTTTGTTTAGGTCAAAAGACTGAAAATTTGAAAGAATATCCTACGGTAACTGTGATAGTGTCAATTTTGGGAGTAACTGATTAAAATGTCTCAATAACACATGCTTAACCTATATCTATACCTTATATGTTAAGGCTCGCAACTTTGACATTGAGTATTTCTATTTTGGTACCTGCACGGTTTTTAACATTATGACAATAGTTAGCTATAAACGAAAAATCGTAAAATTATTTTATCATCGCTATCGACTATTTAAGCGATAAATCACGTTATTCTCAATCAAAAAACAAACCAAATCCGCGGAAAGTCGCGAATCCACCTCAACGACTGCAAACATCGCGCCGAAAATCCTCATTCTCATTCCCGACACTTCTTCTTCATCAAAAGCTCTCGGGGCATTCTTCGCCACTCTTTGGTGCGCGACTCTTCAGCATTCCCGGAAACTTCGCCGAATTCCCGGCCGATCTCTGAAAATACCTTGCGCAGCTTCCACCCAAGAATAAACTGCAGAAAAGCAATTGAATCACAAAAGAGAGACGAGGGACCGCGTAGCAGTCGTTCGGACGGGGTATGCAAGAATTAATTTCCACCTCTCGCAGCTACTACCCGTGCAAGGTACATTCGAGCTTTCTCCCCCCCCCCTCCCGCTCTTTGGTCCATTCCGTGTGTATACACGCGCACCCATTTGCGTATCACATTGAGCGAAAGCTAACAGAGAAGCGTTCGCGGAATTTCTCTGACTGCACGTACGTGTGTAGGTACGTATACCTGCGCGAGCACTCCGCACTGGTGCCATTTGAACGAATTCGCCAAAGGCGCGAATAAGCGGATAAAAAGAGCGAGGACGATAGGATAGGAGTCGGATGCGTGAGTATTTGCGAATGTGTCCAATTGCAATTCTAGTATTTAATTGAGTGAAAGGATTTTTTTTATCACTTTTCATCTAATACTGTAGTTTGATGGATCACGTTTTCTATCTAAGTGAGGCTTTTATATTCGGCTAATTAAATGATGAAACAGCGGATTGAATTCGCAAATGACAAAATTCATACGGGCAGCCTTGCTTTGTGTTGAGAATATATCCTATTGTGTCAATTTTTCTCCTGGTTTATCACATTATGCACGTGTCACATCCGAGGTCGTAAAAATGACATCCTTGTCGTCTAGACTTCATTTAGGTCCTACTGTGTAAGCGTGAGTGCACGGTTAAAAGGGCTTTGATTATTGATACAAATTCCCACTACTCTACCTATAATTTTTGTTTTTTATTCCTTTCATTAAAAAAATAAATAAAAAAAATAATAATTTGAAAATAATAATTTGTAAAAATAATTAAATAATTTTTTTTTAAACAATAACTTGTTTCATAAAAAAACGAGTTGTCCTCGCTTCGTTTGAAAATAATAAATATTTCGAATGTCAAAAAATTAAGGTATATCATTCTCTTGTTTTTGAGAAAACTGAGAATTACAAAACCAATGTATAAACATAACCTTCTCTTTTGTGATCAAGGTTTTCTCAAAAGGAAACAATGCTAGGTAGTTCTTTGACACTAAATATACTGTTCATTCTCAAACGAAGCAATGACAACTCGTTGTTTTCTGAAGTCATTGGACGAAATACATATATAAACCGCATATATGTATATTTTTATTTCTTCATTATAACTTAAATAAGGCAGGAATCTGCAAACAGACAATCCACTTGTAGTTAACATGATAAAATCCCACTTATTAAACCAGAATGCTAGATTTGTATTTTCGGCTTAGTATACTATAAAAAGGAGGATGAATTCATTTACAGTGAGATTCGAATCCAAACCCTATTTTTATTTTCGTCAGAAGGCATGTGTACTAACCACTGTGTTATCGCCTTGCTCTGTTACGAATGTCTCTCCGTATTACATCTAAATTTCTTCTATCCTATCTCGTCACATTATACAAGTGATCCAACACTACAGGATGCGTAGATGTAGACACTTTATTCGTTAAAGTTTTGAAAACCTTACGAAAAAAATTCTACATAAATTGATTAACAATAGGTGTCTTCACATACTCATACTATCCCTCATCTATATTTTTTTCCAAAATTGCACTTCTAGTAAGGTTTACTGGTACAAGTGACACAATTTATATTAAATTAAAGTAAATTAATAATGGAAATGATTCGCTGACAATATTTGTCGGTTACTTGTTTGACAATATAAGTTATTTGTAGTTATATAAGTTAAAACTAATAATCATACAGGGTATATATTCGTAACATGTGTATCTGATCGAGTCTTGAAAAGATACATAATATAGAAATCATTTTAATTATATGCTATGTACTATTTTTCTACTTTTAAACACTTGTTACCTAATTAAACCTATCGTACATATTACAGATAAAAGGCAGTTTTTAATCTACTTCAATAAAGGTTAACAATGCATTGTCTCAGATGTTCAAAACAAATTTGGTCTCACAAAAAGACCATTAAAAGTTAAGTCTAAAAAAGGCTGCATTTGCATAGAAATTATTTTTTCTAACTATCTCGACCCCCCGTCACCAGTATAGCCCCCCAAAAAACTCCATTAACAACGATGAATATGTAACTCTTTCTCTCGGCGCGTATTTCACCCGACGACAAAAAAAGAACCTCCTAACCTATCTTTGAGAGCTCTTTCGAAATTCTCCTCGTCTAACTTTTTTCGATTTCGCGTTTCCCCGCCGACGCCGCCGCCGACACATGCGACCCGCCACGCGCTGCGCGCACAAAAACTTTCCACGGAAACAAATTCCCATGCAAATGGGATGTAAAGAAAAATACGCAGCAGCAACGGCGGCACCGGCGCCGTTACCACAAAGAGTTAAACGCGAAAGAACGAGACAGCAAGGAGAGAGAAAGAGAGAGGGAGAGAGAGACAAAATAAAACGACGCGAGAGGGATGGAGACCCCATTTAATTTCAGCTCAAGAGCAGTCAACTACACCCTTTGTCTTGCCGCCCAGTCCTACGGTAGAGCGACCGGCAAAGCGCTATGTCGTGTGAAATGACTTTTTTAAGGCTGAACCTTAAATTTTTGATCACGTGTTGATAATAGCGTTAAAGATATAATGTTATGTAGTATACGTAACTACGTATGCTACACTGCATAAGACGTCTTGTCATGTGAAGTTATTGTTCATTATGCTTTGAATAATAAGTTATATAGTACTTTATTGCAGTAGACACAAGAGAATTACCCTTCTGGAAATTAAATTATAGTCTATTAGCAGTTTTGATGAAACAGTAGAAACATGAAATTATAGTCTATTAGCAGTTTTTTACCAGCTTATTAAAAATGATACACAATGCCCATTTTCTCAGCGATTTATTAGCAGTATTTTCTGCATTTTTCTTGTTGGTTTCACAATTAGATCAATTTTCATGCATACTATTTATTATTTGTGTACTACTACGTAACTGTAAGATATTAATTAGGTATTTGTATGAAAAATTTCTTCGTTGCGGTATTCACGATATGGATAAAGAACATAAGCCGACGCTTCATTTATTTTGAATTTTCAAAAAAAAAATGGAAATCTGAAGAAGTTAAGCCTAAATAAGTTTCTTTGAATAACCTCACATGCACTCATATAACATCAATAAGTAGCGCTATATGAATGTGACGTCATCAGCATGTTTGAAGCGCTGTAGCTTCATTAATGATAGGAAAATTGTAAAAATTCAAAAGTTGCATATAAGCTATCGAATAAAGTCATAAAAGAATTACATGCAAATACCCAATTAATATTATTCGCTCCGTGCATGCAATTAGAGGGGATACAAGAAACGACCGGGGCGCCTAAGATGACGAAATTTAACAATAATGTTGGAACGTGAAGTGTATATATATATTTAGATTGACTAACTTCAGAAGCATGCGAAGGAAGTGTTTATATGAATATTAAACATAGTAGTAGTGTCTTTTCTACACACAAACAATAGTGTTATTATGTCTACAATGTAAAAGAAAGATACAGAATAGAACTGTTATTTGGTTGTTATTTGAATTATATACAGATTTCCCATAATACATGGTGTAAATATTCCAACATTAATGTCGATCTAGATGTCGTCACTTGACTTGTACGAAGCGAATTCTCTTTATTAAGATTTCGCCTTTTATTTGTTGATTTTATTTTATTTTGTTGAATCTTTGAAAGTAGTAAAGGGATCTTTATTTTTCTATATAAAATACAAGGTAGCTTATTATCGATGTTACGTTTAAAAATCAGTTTGAAAAAGGTTGGAAAAAATTTGGTGTCACGAAATACTATAATAATAAGAGTCTCTTTATCGCATTTCATCTAATACTATAGTTTGATAAATTACGTTTTCTATCTAATGTTAGGTTTTTATATTCAACTGTTTAAATTATAGAATAGTTGAATGAATTCGCCTACAATAATTAGATATAAGTAAATAAATAAATAACAAATAAATAAAGATAATAATAATAAAAATATACTTAACAACATAGCAAATTTATATCTGTTTCAAATATCAAGATATTGATATAATTCCAAAAGTTCAAAAGTTCATAAATCGAATAAGCCGATTTATTTCTACAGGTATTAAGTTCGATGCAAATGCTTTTTAACCCCATTATATTTTTTATGTAGCATCGTAATCCATAGGTAGCATTTTCTCGCCACTTCGAGATATTTATTCTGAATATTTCTCAAAATGATTTCTCGATTCTAAAAATCAAACCCTAATTCTAAAACCATAGCACAGCATTTCAAACATCAAGAAAAGGACCGCAGTACGTTGCCTCGACAGATCCGCTCACTACGCCACGCCACAAAATTAGCGGTAACCGCGCGCTTGCAATAGTACCCGCGCGCGCTAACCGCGATGAATCTCATCATCGTTCCACTCGCAACGGTCGCCTTTTGTGCGCACCCCATGGACCGCCCACGCACCTGCGCGCCACCGCTGCAATACCATTTGACGGCTAATCAAACGGACCAAAGAAATTGCTACACATTCGAAATTCCCTCCCACCTGAAATGGAATACGCGCACGCACACACTGGCCGATAAATTGACCGACGCTAATGCGTTCGCCGAGCGAATTCGAGGAATCTGGACGCCGAAGAGGTGCTCTCGGCTTTTAAGGTTTTCTGAGTAATTAGCGAGCTGGCGGGCTGGTATTGTTTACGAGTTGGGGATTATTGGGGAACGGGAATGCGGACGGTTGGTATGCGTGGATTGTTTTTGCGATAAGTTGGGAGCGTGCTCGTTGATTTGTGAGATTTGGCAGTTGTTTAGTGAAGGGGGTTGTGGGGTGAAGGGAGATATGAATGAGGATGGAAAGTTGGGAGAAAAGGTTCGCGATTGTAATATTCTTTCAAGATCAATTTACTGGACATAAAGCATTTGAAATTATACTATAGCTAAAGTCTAATGACATTATTATTTGGGAAAAAAAATTTTCTAAATCAAACTTGCAAAATTATAAACCCATCTAAATATAGCTTTGGTTATATTAGTGAAATCCTGCAAGTAAGAAAACGAATTCAATGTAAAATTAAAATAATATTATAATTTATGATTTTAGGAATATACATTTTTTGCCATCTAAAATTAAATCATATTGTTGAACTCTGTAATCTTTTAGTTTTTCTTTTCTACTTTTTCAGTAAAATGTAATTGCTTCGTAAAATAAAAACTGTAACAATGGTGTAATCCTGCTGTCAAATGCATAACAATATACCATTTGCACATGAGTATAATTTATTTAAAGAGAATGTATTTCAATATATGACAACCGAATTCATCACATAAACCATTTAGATAAATGTAACGTAAAATAAAACATCAAATTAATTCAAAGAAATTTCTTAAAATTATTTTTAATGAATCTCTAAACCTAATTAATTCATAAATGTATTTATTATAATTATGAGCAATAGAAATTTATTAGAAAAAATACGTAATGGGAGTTTTTACATTATGATTCAGCATCCTAAGTAATAACTTTTTACTATATTATCATTAATAATGTATAAATAATTCATAAAGATTCATAAATCTAATAGTCCACCAACTGAATTATTCTTTTTGATTACTGGATGGAAGCTAGTAGCCATCTAAAATTGTAATTATAAGAAAAAAGGTAAGTCTTCTTTTAAACTTTCCTAAATTCTAGATTTTATTAACTATTTAAGTAATAAATACGTTATACATTATCAACTGAATTTAAATGTCTTTTTAAAAAGACACATTGTTATTTATAACAGAAAAAATATAGTGTGTATTGCATATTACAACAGAAAATATCATTTTTCAAGAAATCAAAAGGAGACATTGTACGGTGATTGCTTTTCCAACAAATAAAATCAAAATCGAAAAAAAAATAAAAATAGAAAATCGAATAAGTTCTATAAAGCATAGAAAAAAGTATATTAAAGTTATCAAAAGAAAATGTAACATTAAGAAATTACCTCTGTCTCTGTGAGGGACCAAAAAATATTTTTTATTACTCTTATGGATCTTATATTGTATGTTTAGTTGGGTATATGTATATGTGCATATAAAAACAAATTGAAGTATCATTAATCGCCGAAAACAGAGAAATTAACGAATTCTTCAGAGCAAATAAATTATTTGCTATTCTCAAAATAATAATTCATAAAAAAAATTAATTTTTGAATGGAGTAGAATATTTAGATGGAAAAAAAGTTTCTTTTAATATTCTCCACTTTTTAACAGTGGAAACCGAATTTTCCTTAATTCTTTGAGTCATAATATGTTTTGTCAATTGTGGCCTTTTGGACTACACTATGCCATAAAAGGTCATTAAATAAATCCATTACAAAAAAAGATGTAAATGATGCAAAACATTTTCCCGAAAAATGTATAATTGAGTTATATAATATTTTTAAAAAATTCTTAAAATTGTTCAGTCATCACTTAATTGTTTACATCCTGCTACAATTGATTCTTTCAAGAATTTTACTCCCTCATAGAGGACGCTTTATGATAATCAAAATTGTTTTTTAATAAAAACATGTTAGAAACATGTTTTGAGACACTAGAAATCAAAATGCACTATTTTTAGAAAAAGTTTGTACGAATGTGTGTGTGTGTGTCTTTGTGTGTGAGTGTGTATGTGTGTATGTGTGTATGTGTCTGCATTTGAGACCCCCTGAGCGTTACCCTGATTATACAGGGTGATAATTAATTTTTGAAGACTCATTTTCGTGTTTATTTAATAAGGACGGCGGATCAAAAAAAATACTTTTGTTTTTCGATGTGTTTTTTGAGGCTTTATCTTTTTCTGTTGGAGATAAAAAAATTTTTTTGAAAAAAATCGATCTTTTGTCACCTAGGATGACTGGAGTAAATCGGCAACAATTGATTTGAAACTTTTCAGAAAGTTATTTTTTTACTATCCTTTGGTTGAGTTCTTTGCCCGGATCATAACTACATTTTTGTTCCAAGATATTTGAGGTTATGTATTTTAAAGATTCATTAATTCGTTATTTTAACAATTTTACGATTTGTTGATTCTTGAGTTTTAGTTTTTCAAGTTTTCTGGTATGCATTAAAAAGAGCATAAAATTACCTATCTTTTACAACCGATAATGTTAGGGAGGCTCTTTCACTTCTTTTGTTATACACGAAAAAAGTCTTTTAGTTTAAACGGTTATATTTCGGAAATCTGTGATGGAATATCGTCGGAACAATTTTCGTTGATTAGGAATTCAGTAAATCTATGAACTAATATCTGATTACATTTAATTTAAATATTTAAATAATTTTAATAAATTACGTACAAAGAAAAAATTGCTGTTATAAGGATTATTGCCTATCATTTTGTAATTTTAATAAAAAATTAGCTTCTGTCAAATCATCAATGATAAAAAACAACACCTGTTTTGAGCTATTAACGAGAAAGAGATGTAGTAATTTAAAATTAATTTATTAGAACAAAGAGTTTCATATTGATTTAATACGCTACATGCACGTCAACGAGACAAAAGATGAAATGTGTCTAACTTCATAGCACTATAATTTAGAAAATTCATAAAAGAATCAATTACATTAGGGTGTACATATACGGTTTACGTTTTATCGAGTATTTTGTTTTGTAATAAGTTTAAAGATAAATATCAAGTTATAGAAATTTATTTAAAATTCTATGTAATTCTATTTATTTATCATAATAGAGCAGAAAATTAAAGCTTAATTTTTCTTTTGAAAACAAAAAATACAGAAAATCCTCTTTAGAAAAAAACTATTAAATTCTATAAAAATGAACAGATTTTCTACAAGCCTTACAGCCCTTATTTCTCGAAAAAAGCGACATTTTTCACCGTAAAATCGTTACATTAACTGCACTGCTTCCTACCGAAACGCCAACAGAAAAAGACGACGACGACGACGATGGCGAAGAAGAGCATCACGAAAGAAGGCACATGGGCTCCTAAACTCCCTTTTTATCGGCTGCATGAAACTTCGTAAGCACATTTTACCGGGGCGTCGACACGGCTGTATCCGCGCGCGTGCGAGCGCAACCCCAAAAAGAGCAGCGTCATTCATTTTCGCCATCGCTCATCCCTCTCTAGCCTCGCGCCTATCTGTCCATATACATCGCATCGAGGAAATGAATGACGCGTGCACTTTCTTAATGGATATCGCCGGCCATCTATTCTGCACCCGCGCGCGCGAACTTTCTTATCGCGTACCCTCCCACACCTCTTCGGTGTAGCATCTATTGTCGCAATTGTGTTGTCCATTTCTATAATTTATCCCCGCCATTGTCTTGCCACTTTTTTCTTGGCGTTTCTTGTCACCACCCGTCTCGATACAAATACGTTGTTCTTCTTTTTTCTTGCGATAGAATAGAGGTTATAACCTTTGTCGTGCCTTTTTGTGTGTTTTCTGCGTGCTTGTCATTTGTTGTCGTTAATTATTCACTGTACTGCATTCAGGTCGATGAGAAAAATAATTTAGTGATACCGTAAGGCGTAACTCGGTTAGTGTAGACAGGAGCAAAAAAAAGTGTCATTGAGGCAATTCGCTACAAATCATCATTGAGACAATTGATTTACTCGCACGCCAGTACAGTTAAGTTTACATGACATCTGTACCAGTGTGGCGCTAGCAGTGCTATAAATCGCCGAAGCAACCATGCATACTGCTGTCGTAACTATCGTATGGCTACTGTTGCTATTGTATATTATGTCTTTATCGTGGCAAAGTAATATAGCTGTGAGAGCAATACCAAATTTCAGTTGCAGATCTAGCAAATGTTTGCTTATGTGTACACAAAACATTTAAAAGTCCAAAATTTTATGGTATATTAGCGAATTATTTTTTTCCATGCACCTAAAATGAAATGACTAACCATCAGTGTTGACCTGCGGAAGCAGAGGATTTATAATTTTTTGCAGAAAGAAATGCAGATACACATAAGTACATCATATTATTACGCTTTATGCTATTCCAACTAGTTAAGTCAATAAATTTGGAGACCCAGGAAAATCTTGTTACGCCACGCGGCTTCATTTTCTCTTTGTGGATTTAACGTCTCGACCTTCGCCGCGCGCGCTGGATGACGCAGGTTACCCGGCCACCCTCGTGCGCGAAAAGTAGACCGCGTGCTTTTCCGGAAAAACTCGAAGAGTGGGAGAGAGAAAGAAGAAGCTTAGGTCTGTATATACAACGGAATTAGGAATTAAAGGTGGATAGCCGAGAGCGCATGAGTGTCGTTGAACCTCGTATCTATAGTGCAAATCTTTCTCATAATTTCTTATTGGGAGGGATGGTTGCTTCTTCTGAATTTATGAGAATTTAGTGAATTATTTCATTTAATTAGTTTCGTACTCATGAAAGCTTAGGGTAAACGTATAGATGAAACATATTTTTTTGATTTCTAATTTATCTTTTTATCGACATTTATATATAACTTGTACAGATTTTTTAAGTACTTTTCCTTCTATAAATAAAAGATTGAATACTCATGAATTGGAGAAAAATAATTTGAAATTCATTAGAAATTAATTAAGAGCATGTCTATTGCTATCACTGACAGTCTCAATATACTACCAACTACTGATATGCACTTGCACATTGTGAAACTACGGTATTTCCAATATTTGTAAGTTATAATTATGTGGTTATTGTTCATTGTCACATCATTAATAGTATCCTCAATAAATTTAATACTTTGCGTTTCATAAATTTGCTAGTGAATATTGTATATTCTCTAATTAATTATTGGTAAGCTAGATGAACCATAGTATACCTATTATAAATACGTTTATTTATGTGTGTAAATATCATTTATATCTAGTTTAATATTGGAAACTTTAGTGAATAAAGCTGTATTCTTCGTATCATAAAGTAATAAATAAATTTGTTAGGCCCAATTCAAATTGCTTAAAGAATATAATAAAATAATAAATATTTAACCCGTCAGTGACAACATCTCTGTTAATAATGAACCGTATCCTGTCAAAGTGTTCATTGAAGATTTTCAGTATTTTGCAAAAGTACATAAATTTGTTTTCTATATCAAGAATATAATAACAATTATATAGCCTAAATAATTTTCTGTAAAACTACTAGTAAATAATACCTATACTTCATGACCATATCTGTATTTCTTCTAAACATAAATACTACTAAAGTGACTCATAATCAAACGTAGCAGTTACTTAGAAGCAATATGTAATGCTCACGGTTGACGTACTTGTAAACTCTGAATTGCCACTTTGCTATTAGTTTGCCAATACCAGCCGCCTCGGGAGCGGAAGTGCATGCTATTTACCTCACCCAGATGATCACTTACGCTGAGCTATACGTTATTCGTTCGTACTAATGAGTATTGAAGAAATTATTATTGACTTACAAACTATCCTAACACTATACGTCTGCTGCAATAAATATCACCCAATAATTATTAATACTAAGATCTAATCGCTGAATTTGTCTGATTTCAGAATAATTATGTACTTGCATGAGATTTTTGCTTACAGAAAATGTAGTTTAGTAAAGTAGTCCTTGAGTTCTTGAGAACAAAAAGACGTTTCTGTATTACTAGTCAATTCATCATTTAGCTAAAAAATTTATAGGAGAGAGCTGATCCAATTGTTTATCAAATGATATGACTATAGCAATGTAAATATTAAGTATTTATAGCTTATTATACAAATAATATATAGCGTGGCAAAGCTTTAGTCAGATATGCACGGAATTAATTTTAATATCGAAAATCTCAATGTATCAGGTCACTACTCACTATGTAACACTCTCTTCTATACGTTATATTGTTAACAATTTATTAAAACGCCGTACTTTTATTAGTAATCGTTTTTATAAATAGACCTTGTAGTATTAATTTACAAACCATGTAAGTATTTTTTCGTTGGAAGCACTTAAATGATTTTCAAAGTTTCATTTCGCTTCCTCTATTTGCTTTGCTGAAGGATCGCTTTAGGGCTTCGATGATACAATTGGTCGAAGAGTACTTATGATTCTTAAAAACACGTTTTATATATATAGTATATTTACCAAAAACTCAAAAAGTTAACAAGTCAATATATTATTAATAAAAATAAAATGATCCAAAAAATCATTAATTAAAAATAAAAAAGAACAGCAGACGAGCGGGCTTGACCGTAATAAATTCGAATCTCAAAACCCAACTGCCAAAACTTCGTCATCCCTGTCGCTCCACATTTCCCATAACCCACAGCTTCCACGCATCCTCGCACTCACCCGATTTCCAATACATTACACCTATCCCCCTTATCTCACACTCTCTCGCTTCCCAGCCACCCCGCGCACGCATTATTCGGCATTTAGGCGCAAAGTTGGGTGTCGCAGATGGCCGCGAAAGTTGAGAGAGACAGAGAGAGAGAGGGCGAGAGAGATAGGGAGCGGGAGAGAGAGAGGGGGAGAGAGAGAGAGGTATCATCAGGAAGCGCGTGTGCTGCGATTAGGCCTGCGCGCGTCGTCTCCTCACTTGACCTCGTGGGGAGCGCGTAGTGTGTATACGCAATCGACCCATACTTTATCCATCCCTCTCGCTCTCTCGAGTTCAGAGTTCAGCCGCGCACAGTAGCAGTGTCGAGGGCAAGGCAGGGAGACCCCCCCGAAGATCCCACGTGCTGCTGCGGAGTTGAATGCGTGTATATATACGTCCGGACGACCAATTGCATGCGGGCTAAAACGAGGAACAATATTGACTCAAGCCTTTGGCGGCTGTGGCTGCTCTCTCTCGGTCCCTCTCTCTCTCTCTCTCTCTCGCGGTGGGTTTTAGTTCATCTCGCTCACTCTCAAGCCTTTTAGCTGTCGCTCCTTTGGACCTTTAGTTAGGCTTAATTGTTTTTCTTCGTGCGATCTTCGCCTGCTCTCTTTCTCGATTTCCTCCTTTTCTTCTTCTTATTTTTGCGCTGCGTTCGATGTTATCGGTTTTTTAGCTGGAGGAAGTTGTAAGTCTGTAAGACTTCCTTTATCTGGAGAGATATGGTGGTGGTATACTGCTGCGGTGATTTGTTGCTGCACGAAGATGCAGTGGTTACTATCGTGCATTTCTCACATGCAGCAATGTTTATGCGAACAATTTTAATATTTTTTGTCCCCGTACAAATACACATATTTCTATTCAGAAATTCGAGTCGTTAATAGTTTTAACAGATAATTATACGGCATAAATATAATATATTTCAAGTACATTAGATAATTATTGTAATCTAAATTATTTTCTGAAAATTGGATTTTGTCTACAAAAAAACCAAGGTAAAAATAAATTGATTAAAGAAATACCCTTTTCTTAATATAGTATGTTCTCTGGATATACTAGCGTGTAACTGCATACCAAATTCAACAGGGATTGCATCGGTGATCTCGTAAATGCAATATCTTTTTTACGTGCCATATGGCTACAATGGGAACGAAATGGTTAAACCTATTATGTCTCAAGCGATTATTTAAGTACGGATTGGTTTCTCGACTAGCATTTATGAGGGAAGACCTGGGTTAAATCCTAAAAATAATTTTTTACGAGTCTAGCAAACTTTTTGTTTAAAAGCAATCATTGTAAAAAATTTTATGCTATAAATACATAGTAATATTAAAAATTTTACCATTGTAAAACCTCAAAATCTTGATCCTATACGTCATTATAAATGACTATTTCCAATACCATATTTATTCAAGGAAATTTGTTCCTTACACGATTCTAGGTGAAATGATGAACGAAAATTTTTTAATAACATTGGTTATAATTGAACTCCATTTTTCATACATTACAAATAAAGCGAAGCACTTTTTCGTTAATTTTTTTTATTACTTATTTTTTTTTTAAATTGATTGAATCTAAGAAAAAGTATAATAATAAAATTTAACGAATACGTGCTTTCCTTAATTTGTAATGTATGTCAAACAGAGTCGAGTGGCCGACAAAAAAATTGTTTTCATTATCCCTAGAATAGTGTGAGGAACACAATTTAGCTTTAACCCAGGTCTGCTCCCTTAAGGGGGTACGATCCCTATAGAGCTTTATACTCGATTTTCTGATTAAAATAAAAAGCACCATTAATAATTTTGTAAATAACATTTCTTACAAATATATATAATACTACAGCACATTTCACCTTTAAAATGTTCCCTTCGCTATGACAACGCGTAGATAATTGACCAGTACCTTTATTTTTCTGCGCACAGGCTCCTGGTCACCCAGGCTTATGAAATTTGGTCTACCAGAACTCAAATTACTTGTAATTTATTCAGCTAGTGGATGAAGCTATAGAGATTATTTAGTTTTCACTTTTCACGATTTCCCAGAAGCCATTTACCATCTTTGAAAACAAAAAAAAATGGAAATGTACTTATTTTTCCATTTATCTTATAATACTTACATATTAATCATAATTTGGGGTACTCTAAATAGCTTTATTCACTAGCTGGATGAACGACGATGAATTTGAGTCCTTGTGGACCTTTTTTTATTGCCTTGCCTGGTCAGGAGTTGCGTGCAGGATCTAAAAATACAAAGTTGAGTAAGAGCGGGTTAAACTTAAAGTGTGTTATTATACTAACACATTTAAATAGCATACCTAATTCATATCTATAACTTTTTTCTTCACTCAACTATTTTGACATAAAATATGTCATTATACGCTCAAATATGTGAGAAATTGATATCATACAAGTATAATATAAAAACCGCTGCTAATTCATTGACTCTTAGCTTCCTCAAACAAAATTAATTGTTCCAATATAAAATTCTTGGTTCTAATAAATTAATTTTAAATTGATATATCTCTATCTAATTAATAGTTCAAAAAATGTGTGCTTTTTATACCATTAATCGTTTGTCAAAAGATAATTTTTTACTAAAATTACACAACGATAGGTAATAATCTTTATCACAGCAATTTTTGTTATGTACGTAATTGATTAAAATTATTTAAATATTTAAAGTATATGTAATCAAATGTTATTACGTAGATTCACTGAACTCTTAATCTTGTAACAAATTTTGAACGTTTTTCCGTCATAGATTTTCAAGATATAACCGCTCAAACTGAATATGACTATTTTCGTGGATAACAAAAGAAGGGAATGCTCTTTCAAATGCATTTTCGCTGGATCTATGTTATTATTTCGAATGAGCCAAAAAATTGATAAACTAAAATCAAGAAATCGAAAAACCGCTACAATACAAAAATGCATCGAAAAACAGCAAACGCATTTTGTCCCCCCATCCTCTAGAAAAAACAAAGAAAAAATGAGTCCTGGCGCATTAATTTTCACACACAAACACATGTCCATATAGACATTTTCTAAAAATATTGTATTTTGATTATTAATGTTTTAAAAAATGTTTCTAAAATGTTTTTTGCAAAACCTTTTTTTTACTATTACACAGCTTCCACGTTGAGGAAGCAAAATAGCTGTACGAACAAAGTGTGAATAATTTACACATACAAGAATAACCAATTCAAGACTAACGTTTCAGAGCTATGTATTTTCCTTGGTAAAATGTCTTTCTATGTAAAATTTCTCTTAGAAAATGGTATATTCTTAGCATTTTCCTTGTTTATGCTGGATTTACTGAAAATAAATAGAATACCAATAATACTTTGATACTTATCTTATTTAATAAAATTATAAGAATACACTGTTTACCATCCACTATTTATACTGCTAAAGTAGAGACTTTAACAGCTGATAAAAGCTTCTTCACTAGAAAGCTTGGAAATGCTGCGACGGTAAAATAGATAACGTTCTATACGGTAAGCAATTTGATATGATACTCGCGTGTATTTTAAAATCATAGTACTCATAAAATGATAATTCAATGTTTCTAACTTTTTTATTTTTCTTCATTGGTATCTAAAAGTTCCTATTTAGGCATCAAATGCCCTATAAATGAAGGATACATTATAAAATAAATTGTCTTTCTTTTCATAATTTATAAGGATTATACTCCCTTAATAGACATAAAAGCTGGGGTTTAACCACTGTCATCAAAAATTCAATGTACTCCTCCCTGAAAAATCTGTTTAAATAAGTTTTTGTTACTCTCAAGTAAAATTGTAAAATAATCCCTAACAAGCTTTCCAAAATGATTTCTACGTGATTTTAACAAGTTTGTTTATACTCTTTATTCATATGAGTGAAGCTTTTAAAAATTAAACGGTAAATCTCAGTTGTTTTGAAATTTTTTAAAAACTGTTATTTATACTTTACTAAATTAAGGAATTTAAGTAAAAATACAATTAGTGTACTTTTTGTCATACTATATGTTTTCATCGTGTTACCTTAAAATGTCATTGATCGATCATAAATTGCTTCCGTTAATTGCATATAATTATATTACCGAACGCATAGAGTAATTCAATTATCAAATGCGAGTGGCACGTGTTTTAAAAGCGAACGCAATTAAATATATGACAGCTTGACATGAAAATTTAAGCCAATTACTTTGTAGAAACACTAAAGGAATATATTATAATAATTATATTAAACTAAATTGGAATATCTTATAATGGTTCTATTATTTTAATGGGATACCGAATAACATAACTGCATTCAAAAAAATGCTTTTAGAAAAACATATTATATATTTTTATCATTTTGTATTCTTATGTTTCTTACATCTAATAAAATAAATAATTATCATCATAATATCATCGAACACAGCTCTATATGCCTAGCTGTATACAAATTATTTACTAGTTGAGGATAAAGTACATTCCCAATAAATTATAACAAAACTCTTGGTTACGAATAAAGAAAATTAAATCACCGCGACTCTCCCCATAAACTTCCACGATAAATTCACGCTGGAAGCCACAGCAAAATAATGCACTTCGCGTTCTAGTTAAACTTTATATTTATAGCAAACATTTAAATAATTACTTCGCCGTAGCGCGATAGACACAAAGCTAGAAAAGAAAAGAAAACTTATTTACGACGCGATATTTTCTTTCTGTTGCAGGTAAGTGTCATTTCCCTCCATTCGACAATGTATAGCGTCATAGCCTATATCTTCACCTTGGTAAGAAGAAATAAAAAAAAAATTATTCATTTCACATTATATCTATGAATAGCGGCGAATCATCGTCTTCCCTAGTTACATTACACTCCGCTCGCTGTGCAACTTGTTCCATGAACTAAATTGCTGCAAGGAGCTGAAGAGAGTGAGAGAGAGAGAGAGAGAGTGAGGGAGAGAGATAGAGAGAGACTACACGAATAATAGTGCGTATACGGAGAACGGAAGTTAGACGTACACACGTGGGGGTGCGGCTCTCGTGAAAACTGCAATTTATATGTATTAACGGGCCGAACTCAGTCGAAGCTAATTTCTCCCTGTCGCAATAAACTGACGCGTGCATTTCTCTCCGGTAGCGAGGAGTCGCGCCTTCGGCGTTATACATGCCGCCCGAGGAGGAGCGCGCGAACGTCCGTATATATGCATGTGTGCACGTATAGCGATGCTCTGATCGATACGTGCGCACGCGCTCACGAACTCTCGAGGAGAGTGTCGACGAACGGAGGGGCGTTATTTCTTTTACGCGTTGCAAAGTGGATTTTTTTACTATGACAGGGAGTGTAGTTGTTTTATTAATCCGTTGCAGTGGGACCGATTAAATTTTCAAAATGATTGCAAATGTTTAAGGACTCAGTAGAATTCTTCCTCTGAATTAGCTGGATATTCGAACGTTTTTGGTAAAATAGAACACTTGGAGATTATTTGTCAATGTCAATTATATTATTCATTGCCGCACATTTCTCTAAATCGCTAAGATCAAAGTCTTAGCGTAAATGTTTGCGTGTCACGCATTTGTGGATTCATTTGAAACAATCAATCTGAAATTCTTTGAGAATGTATATTACCTTTCAATGAACGGATGACAGTTGAGTAATTTATACATTTGTATCGTGCAGAAATTGTTGAAAAATATTCATAAATGTTGTAAGTTATGAGGGAACTAAATATATATAAAATAATAATATTAGGTTATGAAGAGTTCAAGAGAATTATTCTGTAGAAGGTATGCGTGAAAATAAAGGTATACTTTACTCCTATTAAAATATTGAATTGAAAATGAAGCAGTATAGCTTTAAATTATTTTGTAGTTATTTATTAGCTTCAATACTTTATGTAACTAAAACTTCTTATGTAATATTAATATCGGAAGCACAAAATAAGATTTAGCATTTTATGTAGCTCCCGAATATTCTGCCTGTTCATCAAAGAACTTATTTTTAAATGGTTATATTAGCTTGAATAAATAATTCGTGGATATTCTATTAGTTTTGAAAATTTAAAACAATTTCACATCAACCCTGCAGAAAGTTATGATTTTATACGGTAGAAAGAAAAAAAAATATTATACGATTTATTGTGTAACACTGATAACCATTATTCAACTTTGCGAAAGATGCAAATATAACCCATGAACTAATTTCAATCTATCTTTATTTTATTCTATACAATTAATGAATTTCAGGCGTGACGTATAAAATGGATATTGCAATTTATATTTATAAATGTCTAATAGTAACTACAAGATCTTTACGTTTAGTGGTCTTTAAACATTACTTTTTAGAATATTACGAAATACGAATTTAAAGTTTATTTCATTACTAATTTAATTATAGAATTCTTTGAAAGAAATAAGATTTGAATCATTGAAATAATTAAATTGTTTTATTTTGAATCGCCTGACTGTAGAAGTCTATTTGAAGGAAATTTCAACTACATAGAAATACTTAAAACGAAACTAGCATTCAGTGTGCCATTTTCCGGACTCAGAAGTTCATTAAAAGTACTGCAGCTGGCTTATTGATAAAGCGTTTCTTCGAAGCATTAAACTTTGACTTGCATTTTCCTCCACTGAATTAGTTAATAAAGTTTAATTTTTGAAAGAAAGCTTGTTATGATAAGCTACATAGTAGCTACTGCAGCGCCGTCTCGTTTAAAGATACTAATAGTTCCACTTCGCTGAATCAAATTCAATATCGTGCACATTCTGCGCAAGGAAAAAGAACCCTTTGTCACAATCAAAATATTGAATATATAAGTTCAGAAATAGAACTATTCTCAATTAAGATTTTAATTAAGGACTTATAACTTTAAGAATAGAATTATATCTCTACCTGAGAGAATACTCAGCTACGAAACATTTCTACAACATTACATTCTTTATTTAAGTTCCTTGAAATAATAAAAATAATAATAATGACATTAACAATAATGGTGAGAATAACTACTCCAATTACAGAAACAAAAACTAAGATAACTTTAACCGGTATTAAGAATAAAATTTTTATTTTACTTGATCTTGGATGGTAGTAAATGATTGTTGACAATTGACATTCACTATATGTTTTTTCTTTAGCCAATATATTTATTTAAATGCTATAAACGATATTCCCTAGTTAAACATTCGAAAAATGCCAAAATCAGAATTAAAATTAAAAAAGGGTCGAAAAACGTGGTTTTTGTTAGTGTTTATGCCTAATCCGATTATATGTACAAATAAAAATCATAAAAGTAGAGCACATATTTTAGAAGCTTGTGGTTTTATCTGTAAAATAAAAAAAGAATATGGCTCTTACTGCGAAAGTTATAGCTTTAAGAATTATTGAAAGAAAGGAAAAGTAATCATTGCGGTAAAAAAATAGATGTATATCTTTGTAAATAAGTTAGATACAGTAATAATTTTTTTTACAGTCGTAAAGCTACTTCAATTTTATGCAAAATCAAAGAAAAATGATAAATTGATGGGTTGATGAATATGCGTTCGTTTAATAATTACATTAATGATAGTAATAAGTAACAAAGTGTACTTTCATCATAATTATTTGATACCAGCACCATTTATTCTACAAATAAAAATGACCAGTTTTGAAAAATTACTGGCGCGCAAACCAGTAATACGTACACTGAAAAAAAATTTGTTAAATCTAAGTAAACGTTTCCTTGAATCGTACTAAGAAAAGATTTATTTGACAACAGTACATTTTATTTGATAATAGTAAATATTTAATTATGTTTAGACTGGTATTCATCAATTCAATAAATATTTACTAAATTTAAAAAATATTTACTTTATTTAAGTAAATCTTTTCTTAGTACGATTCAAGGAAACGTTTACTTAGATTTAACAAATTTTTTTTTCAGTGTAGGTATATATGATACACTCAAGTTCGTGTGTGCACGCTGAATCCCTATTACCTCTATTCTCTTACCGCAAACATTACTTTTTCCTTTAGCTTCCGAAAGATTGCACGTAAAACTATACATTTTTGTATTTTACAAATAAATTGTATGCTTTTCATTTGTACCTATTATTGGATTAGACCCAAATACTAACAAAGATCACGTTTTTCGAGATTTTTTTTTATTTTAAATCTGGTTTCGACCTTAATTTTTGTAGCACTGCTAAGTCTGACCCTCATCAATCTCACCACTTAAGGGGATCCACCAGTACTTTAATCCAAAATTTTAAAAAAGTGGCTATTTTTAGGATTTGGTTTAAAATCGAAATTTTTTTGCAGATTTGGATTACTTTTGGGTATATACAGTATTCTATACGATAAAAGTATCTAAACTGCTCTTCGATGGATGATTTCTTCGAAGACCTTACTTTTGCTTAAAATGAGGTAACGCATATCAGAAGAAATATAAGTCGCATTTCATTAAAACGAAAATTTATTACTAAATTATTATTTTTCAATTTAGCAATAAAATTTGTAACTTTTCTAAAAGTAAATAATAAAATTAATATATAAATAATGAAACTTTGTTTAACCCTTAGCGGCCACACGGGGTAACTAGTTACCCCAGGCTCAGAAAAAGTGAAATTGGAGGTCTAAAACATTTAAAACATTTGACCAGTTTTTAGAACGCCATCTATAAATTGACCGATAAAAATCATTAGAAATATTGAAGAACACTTCAACAAACATGAAACAATCGGTTACGAGTGTTAAAACACCCATATGTCTTGTACAATTAGGTTTTTCAGCGTGGGGTAATGAGTTACCCCATGTGGCCGCTATGTGGCCTGGCTGAGGTGTGACCGCTAAGGGTTAAATGAAATACGACTTATATTTTTTCTGCTAAAAGAAGTCTTTTAAGCCCAGTTTCAATAAAATTCATAATCTTGCTATGCGTATACCTCATTTTAAGCATAAATGAGGTATTCGAAAAAATCATCCATTGAAGCAGTTAGGTACTTTTATCATGTAGAATACTACCACAAGTAATCCAAATTTGCAAAAAAATTTAAATTTTAAACCAAATCCTAAAAATAGCAGCTCTTTTTAAATTTTGGATAACACCTCTGGAGGACCCTCTTAACCTCACTAATTGTCTCTTTTTTTAATAACTATAAAAAGCACCTTCGATTTCCCCTATCATTCTCCCTCTCATGACTGCCAACTTGTTTCGCCGTACTCCAGGTCGGAAATGGACCACTTTCCCTCTATCCTGGGCCTCCGGTTACAGTTTGCCGTGTCACCGGGCGCCGCGAGGGTCTGGCCAGGCCAGACGAGAGCGTAGTTATCGCAGCGTCCTTAAGTTGACATTGATACATGTACATTCCTAGCGTTAAGCTGCGTTGGGTGTCGCCTGCTCCTCCCCCCCCCCCTCTCTCTCTCTCTCGCTCGAGAGAGATTGCAGTGACGGCGAGAGCATCACGCCCGAAGAAGTCGTTATCGCTTCGACATCGAGTATATATACGCCGCAGCCGATGATGGAACGGTGAGTGATGTATGCGTATAACCAACCAAGCTCTTCCCCGGTTGATGCATCTCGCTTTTTCACGCTCGATTGATATAACCTGAGCTCGTTCGCGGGGAAATGTCTGCAGCTTTTTGGGAAATTGCGTGATGGAGTTGGTTCATCTGGCGTTGGCATTCCTTCGCTGGATGAAAAATTTGGTTAGTTTTTTTGCACCGTTAGTCGTAGGTGAGGCAATTGCGGATCAGAGAAGAAATTATTATAGGCGTGACAACCACCATATTGCTGATCGATAGTTGTTGTAAATTATTTTATAATAGGATCTGTCAAATTTACAAATACTTAGCGGATAGAAACAATGATAGTTGTTACAATTTCAAGTTAATGTAATTTGATTGATGCATGAACTTTTTGCATCTTATAATCTAATAGATCATATGAGTAGCATGCTTTTTATGTGAACTTTTCAAACTTTGCAATATACTATAATCTAGAGAAGGTACGGCAGTAGCGCTTGAAATCTACATAAATATGTCAATTCCTACATTGATTTTGTGTTTCTATTGAGACTACAATTAATTATAATCTATCCAACTTACCTATCTGAATATATTTGGTGAATGTTTCGCAAATGATTAAAAATATATCTTGTTATAGTCTTTACTTTATCTATATGGGTAGATAAACTAACTATAAGCTGTCTTTCTAATAATATAATAGAATTCTAGTGCTATTAGCTAACTATTATCGTGATCTTATCCTCAACCCACCTAAAACACTCTTGTTTACATTACGCGCTAAAGCAAATGCTTAGATCGCCACTATCACCTCCTCACACCCATCAAATTCGATCTTCACGCCCCGCAAAACGGCCATAAGAAAAGCACCGAATAACAAGGCATTAATTCGCAATCAGTACGGCCATCAACGGGCGATGACGATCGTCCCGCACAGCGAAACGCGCGCACCAACCCTCCCAAAAAAGAAAATCTCCCGGAGAATCCCGCATTCCGCGACCATATCGTTGCTCGCGCCTCTCTCCGGGCAAAAAGCCAAAACGGCCCATTCGAAACATCAGCTCAGCTCTCAACCATACTATGCGCACACACAGATGTAGACACGGATATACACAAGCTCCGGGGACAATGAGCTTCTTCGCGATTATCGCATCGCATCGTCATCCTTCGAGCGACAGAAGCGGCTCACGACAATGTAATAGGCCGACTATATACGCGTCTTCGCCCACCCGATCTCGTCCTCTATATACAGTGTGCGACAAAAGTTCCGGCACATGGTATTATTTCGTACATTGTATTTTTGGAGAAAGGCCTCATACATAATTTACAGGATTTCAAGCGTGGGCACACTGGTGACCTCTTGTGATTTCAAGGTTATTCGAAGGTCACATCTGATTTTTCGAAAGGAAACATCTATTCTTGATCTCGGAAATCGAAAGAAGAAAAGGAAATTTTACGTTTGAATGTGTCGTGACGAGTCTGGGTCAATTTGACCCGAAGGTTCATATGAAGATCAAGTTGTAGTTGCTCAGTAAGAAACCGAAAGAGATCATTTTACGTTATAACACGTGATCGTCATCCGGATTCAAACTGAGCCTAAAGGTTAAATCAAGGTCAAGTACTTAAAAAATCAGATTGACCTATAAATAATCTCGAAGACGGAATTAAGGCTCAAAATCGAACTCTCTACTTGAAACACTGTAAATTCAATCCAGGGCATTTTTCCAAAAGTCCAATCTCCCCGAAACGGGGCACCGTTCTAAAACTTTCCCCACACACTGTACACACAAACGCGCGCGCGCGTACGCACGCGAGCCCTAAGGACGCGGGCGAAGGCGCAGTCGTGCGCGCGCTTGCTGAACACTACACGGGGATTATCGGAGGCAGGCCGGTGTGCTGCAGGCGGACTGCTGCTGCAGGCAGGAGAGGCCATCCGAGCATTCCAATCGGACATAGCCCCGCTTGACCCGTCGCGCACGCGGCGATCGAATTCCAATCAGCCGATCATCATCGCCGTCCTCCTGCTGCTGCTGATGCTGATGCCCAGCCTCCGCTGCCGAGTTTCTATGCCCCCTGGCGTGGCCTGCAGAGGGGTAGAGAGATAGAGAGAGAGAGAGAGACGCGTTGGCTCCGTTTCATCCGCGCTGAGCCATCTCGCGCGGTGATTAACAGGGCCGAAAGGAATCCCTGCTCGCTGCACGTCTCGGGTGAGCAGCGTGTAATACGCCCGCGGTGCGTGAGATCCAGCGCGTGCGCCCGAAGGCTGTGTGCCGGCGAGGCTCTCGCTTTGACGTATTGCGAATGATGTTGCGTAAACGCGTTAATGCGTTTGTGCATTCGCGGGTGTATGCCTGTGTGATGTATGTGAGCGCGTGTGTGTGTGACTAGATTTGCTGATATGCTTGTTTGAGAATGCTTGGTCGCATGAGTATATGCTGGGTGATTTTCGAAGATGTTAAGCTTTTGGGTTACACGTGTAGTGTTATTGACAGAAATAATGATAATTATTGTAAAGTAAAATTGACGGCGAATATAATAATGTGAAATTGATAATAAATAAATATGCAGTGCTGAAATGATGCAATATATTAACTACAGCGTTATGAAAGAAAGAGAACCAAATGAAATCGGCTACGCGTAAAGGTCGTAAAAAAAAGGACCAGCGTTGGCGCTCTCGACAACAACAAGGCAGTGCAGTTTAGACTCTCGTGTGGTTCACATCGTGTGACTATTAGGGAAAGAATCGGCTTTTTAGCATAAATGCGTCACAGGAATATATCGGCTAGGCATTTGAATAAATATAATTTTGAAAGTTTAAACTGTTATTGAATTATTAATTTCTCCTCTCGTGAATCCGGCTTGTGCCGTAACATGTAGTATTACTTTAGAATTAAATATAAGTTAATCTTGTATAGATATGTTAATCATCCGCGTGCATTTATTTATGTGTTTCATATTTAGCTTCAACAATGAAATCGAATTATATATATTATCAGCTGGAAACCTGTAACCTGTTTTGTTTATTTCATTACAAACTTAAAATAACTTATTTGCTCTTGCATACAATATTCTTAGATTTGTTATTAATATAGTACAAATTACATTACGTTTTCACCTTTATTTTATAACAGATAGTGTATCTTGTGAACTTCTTTATAAGCATTGTAGCAATTAGAAGGAAAGGTCGTAGAATCCAGAACACAGATTTCCATGAAACTATAGAAATTATTTTTTGGTACCTAAAAGTGATGTAAAATACCCATCGCTTGATCCAATGGATTCTACTTTCAGAGATAGAGCTAGAAACATTAGTAATATTTTAAAACTATTCGAGTTAGAAAATATGATATACTATATAAATATGATATAACACTTTGAAAACATAGTCACGTCAGTGACATCAAAGTTTACATTATCTAGTGCACATAGTCATAAAAGTAGCATATTCTTTCTGATATGAATACAGCTTTAGTAAATATATTATTCTTATCCTAGAGATAACCAAATATGCCTTAATTTGTTTGTAAATAATTAAATTCTTACATTTTTAAACATACGTGGGAGATGAATACGCAACATTTTTGAAAATCATCGATATACACATAATGAGACGTGTTTGCATGTATGTTTGTATAAGGGTGAGTAAGGCTATGTATAAAATAATACGAATTTGAACCGTCTATACTATACATTTCTACATTCGTGCGTACCGTAAATACGCACATATTTAGAAATGTATTGGACGATGTACACGCGCATGCATGTATACGTGTGAGTATGTGTGTGTGTGAGAGCGGGTGGCTTCCTTTAATCCGGAGTCTTCCGCGGTTGATGATGAATTTGATTGGGAGCAAGATAGGATTAGGCCTTCGGCGTGATTGCGCATTCGCGGAGGTGTTACGGTATTCCGTACCCGGGTTTCTTCGCTGACCCAGAGGCCGAACTTAGCTGCGAATTGATTCGTCACCCGGGCAAAGGCTTAGATTAACCTAAATTTGGTCTTGATCGAGTATTAATTTGATCGAGGATGACGTAGCAGACGTGTCACTGATTGTTAGCTTACATGAAATTAGATTATCTTGGTAACAAAAATATAGTAAAAGTAAAGATTTTATTTAAAAAATAATTATTGAAAACATTTTTTTACAATTCACATTAATTCTGATTGTTTATGAGACGCTTTAGTATATTTTCTTGTATTTAGTTCTTACGTCACCAATAGTTTGAATTATATACGCTATGTTAATTAAAGTTGCATTATCATTTTGATTGCAATATAAAGTGCACATTAATAATTAGAGTCATAAATATTAAAATGAATTAAGCAAATTTTCGCGTTAAATTACATATGCGACTGATGATTAATCACCAATACAGAATATGCATGAATTAGTTAAAATTTGTTTTAAAAATAAAAGTGCAGGTGTTTACAGTGTTACTTACCATAATGTACACAAAAATAAGCATTATACAATATACTACAGGTTAAAATTAATACTTAATAGACATCAGCAGATTATATGATGGACAGGTCCAAAACCAATCAACCAGCTTAAATTACCTGTATTCTGATGGCGAATTACGACTGTTTCTCCCTAACCTCGGACCTTCATCAATTGATGAATTTAATAGGAATCAAGATAGGATCGCGACTAGATAAATTGAATTTCTGTAAACCTTAATTTGCACTCCACGTTTATTATGTGTACTATTATATATCGCACGCATTCATTATCTTAACAAACGAAAATCTAAAAAAATTAAAAAACAATTAGTGTTTTTTACGACCCATATACACCGGCAAAAATAGTTTACATGAATTATAATATGTTATTGTGTATCTTTAAATATGTTTATATGCATATTATGCAGTCGCATTAAAGCATACGTCAACTAAAAGTTTGAAGAAAACGTACAATGGATATATAATACTGACATATACGTTTGCATAGAACGTATATCATGTATCAATAGTTTTGAAGGTACACGATTACATACTATTATATGTAATCCGTTTTTATTCATGACGTTTTATAGTTTGCAGTACACTACAATCCAGAGTATTCCTTTTGTATAACTCTCTAACAAATCGTAAATTTGATCATAATAGCTACTATCAAAGCAATAAATATACAATTTGATAGTAGCTATTATGCTATATATAATATATAATATATGTCATCAATAAATATGTTTCAAAATAGAATAAAATTCCCAATAGAAAAGTTTTCTAGGTCATATAAAAATATACTAACGATATTTGAAAAAAAAATCTGCGAATCCCCTGTCAACGGAATCTCGCTCAATGGAAACAAAATGCTCTTTCCCTCCAATTATTCGACAAAACGTTATAAATCAAATTCCTGCCAGCGCATACAAGTGCGCTCCATTTTTCCAGATGTGATTCTCGAACGTCTGCGTCGGCATGAAATGAAAATTAAATAAGCGAAAATAACCGTCTCGTTGGAAAAGGCGCGTATTCGAGCGCTAGTGCTCGCGGCGAAAATTATCATCCATCGGTGGAAATTCATTCTCAGAAAATACGAAATTACGAAGCTGATTGCGATTATCGTCGCGTCGACGTTCATACGCATATCGTTCCCTCTCGCTCGCTCTAAAATTTATCGAAGCCAAACTATGCGACTAATGGCCCCGACGTTCCCTTTGATCAATGCGGTCGTTATCAATCAGACTAAATTAAATCAATTCTCATCGGGCTTCCGATATATTTCCGTTTGCTAACTCCCTTATTTCCTGTGCACTCGCAACCTGTGATTCATATTTCTCTCCATCTCACTCTCTATCTCTTTTTTCTGTGACGTCTTCATGGAATAGCGCCGTCATCGAAAAGTCAGGCCGCTGGCGTGAAAACGGAATAAGTGGAAGGCTAGTATAAGGATGAGAGTGTGCGAGAGAGAGAGAGAGAGAGAGAGAGCGTGCTAGAGAAGGAAAAGAAGTAGTTTGAGAGAACGGCCGAGAAAACGAGGAGCGACAGGTGCGGATTACACGATAACGAATAGGCGAGTTATCGCAAGTCGTGCCTCGGTGCGCCTCGTGACTTCGACGAAGAAGTGGTAGGAAGGGAGAGGGGTAAGAGTTAGAAAGAGAGGAAGATGAAGATATATTAAGGAAGCGATTTTTTCTTCTTCCTCGTGTTCTTTTTGTTTTTAAACGAACTTATCGCCGAGACGCGTTCGTTCTGCATTTGTTGGAGTTGAAATTCAAAGAAACCTGATCACATCTAAAAGATATGAAAACGAATAGTCGCCATTTTACATACTTTTATCGAGCTGCAATTAATTTAAGGAATATCACTCAAATACGGACAATGACCCAATTACAAATGATGACAAAATGGCGGATATTCGTGTATTTCTAAATTTATTGGATTCTAAAATTGAAGAAATACTCTAAAATCTGTGCGAAAACGTATACATCAAAACCTCGCGGAATTTTTTTCTGGGACTAGATCTAAGTATGTGCGGAGTGCATAGTCAACATCATTGCAGAGAAAGTGATATAAAAAGATTTAAGTAAAAAAATGTGATAGAAAAAGTTTCATACAAGGATTTAAGGTAGTTCACCGGTGATAATAAGGTTACAAAGTTAATTTATATTTCAAATCACCATTAAACGGCATTATCAATAACTTAATGTCTTCAACTCATAAATTGAATTGTTAAAATATTAAAAGCAACCCAAAAGTTTTGAAATAAGGCAGAAAACTAAAGTGCGGTATAAACTTTTCTACAGACTGTACCATAATATAGATGCGCTAATAATACAGGCAATAATTTTTACTTAACCATATTTTTGAAAGGGTACTGCTAACTATAGATTTACGTAATATAGGTAGTAATTCTTTACAACATATTAGTTTTTCAAGAAAATATGTAATTCATTTCTTTCGTTACAAATTAAAATGTCTCTTTAACACATGCTTAATCTATACCTTACGTATTATGACTTGCAACTTAGATAATACTATTAATAACATTCTCTCAAAATTTAAAGCAAATATATAATAAATCGATTAGCCGGTGAACGTTCTTAAGCCAACGGAAAAAACGTAATAGAATATAATACTTTATAAAAAAGTATTATATAATTTTATATAAATTTTTGTAAAAAAAATTTCTTTTAATAAAGCTGCATGAAAATGAATTGTACTAAGAATATTGGATTATGGTGAAGGTGCAAAGGATAGTTAATAATAGTCCTGGTAGTCGAAGCTGATTGGCTGGTAGGCCACTCACAGTACCGGGAGGAAGTTAGTCCCGAGTCTCACAGGACCGGCAGGTTCTACTGTAATTAAATTGGCTTTTCTATCTAAACATATATTATAAATTTAATAATATAACTTTACTGTTATATTATTATATAATATAATATGACTATAATAATATAACTTTACTGTTAATAATAAATACAAGAGTATCTTTATACTTTTCAAAATATTCTTTATCTTGATTTTTTAGATCCTTTTTATAGATACAGTATCTAGATATAATCATTAGGACTATATTTTAGATAGTATACCAGTAGATATTTATATTCACTTTATCTTCATAGTATTATTTTAAAGCTATGAATTAATACCTTTTAGTGCCATAACTTTTGTCTAAAAAGTATTTGTTAGTTCATGCATTAGACAAGAGTGAATCTATATATACTAACAATTGTATCTAGTATTGTAGATTACTTCAGTATGTTGTTTCTGTACCGTCTATAAAAAAAGATAAATTTTGCCCATAACCGTTAACTGTAGTTATCCTGTAGTAAAATAATGTTTTTGATAATTTTAGTTCCATTCTAATGTCAATAACGCAGTGTTAATACAAAATAAACTTAAATCGCAAACATACCACTATTCTTTTGAATTATAAATATCTATCTATACAATGACGTTTTACTTTATGAAAAAAGAAAACAACATTCTTCTGCACTCAACTCCACTGCAGTAAATTCTCCAACAAATGTTCCAGAAATAACCTCTAAAATACGCCAACATTCCTAAACACGCGATGCGCAGCGAAAATTGAAAAGGAAATCGCGAAAAAATTCGTTTATCTTTTCAAATCTCGTATAATGCCCGATCGACACGTTTGGCAGACGCGTGCACGAGGACGCATCTGAAGGTTCAATCTAAATGCAAAACGCACCGAGACAATCATTGTTATCGCGACGCAAACACGCACTTTAAAAAAGAGGCACGAAAGCGCGCGCGTGCGCGCAATGAAGCAAATGCAGCGTATGGAGGAGCACACAAGAGGAAGAGCAGTGGCACAGTAGTCGACACATTTACGAAGAGAGAGAGAGAGGGATGGAAGGGAGAAAAAGACTAGGCATCCCAGCTATGGGAATATTGTAATTCTTCCTTGGCACTTTCGTATTCGGGGAAATTCGTGGTATTTCGAAGTCCCAGAGAAAGAGAGAAGGGACTGTGGTGCGTGTGTATATGTGAGAGAGCGAGCAGGCCAGCGAGCGAGCGAGGGAGAGAGAGAGAGAGAGAGAGAGAGAGAGAGTGAGAGAGAGAGAGAGAGAGAGAGGGGATAGAGAGAGAGAGAGAGAGTGAGAGAGAGAGACAGAGAGAGAGGGAAGAGAGAGAGAGAGACAAAGCTATACCTGCTTTTTGCGTAACCTGCTTTCACGTGCACAACACGCAAGAATGTTAGCTTCAGCGTATATAGTGGCAATTTTGTGTTTTGTGGGTCAGTGAATAATTTTAAATCACTGCATTTTGAATTCATTAATAACAATAACTATAAGAAACTAAATTAAGTGAATTAATCCCTATTGTTTATTTAAGAGATTCCGTAAGAAGTTTCGTTTTTCATAGAAACTATAGATCAGAAGCTATTCTTCTTTTCAGGATTATTTTATTTTCAGAAAATATAACTTTTAGATGTCGAATATTTTATTTTTTATTTTAGTCTAATATCGTTTTGAATTTTTGGATATTTCAAGCCTGCACTTAATTTAGACTATGTAATACCAACATTTTAGTCTCTGCAATTCGAAGTTTAGAGTTCAGCCTTTATAATTCGAAATTTTCAAAAACTCTATCTCCTAGAGTAGGCCATCTCACATTTAATAAAAGAATAACCAGGGCGGATCCAGGAACCTGCTTTGGGGTGACATTCAGGTGGGAGGTAATAGTACTAAAAAAAATGGTTGTAAAAATCCTAAAGTTTTAATGTAAGTCAACTCGTAAACCTTTAACCAACACCCGACTATCCCAAGCTAAGCAACTTGTCTTTAATCAAATTTTAATAATATAACTGTAAATTCTAAACACTTAACCCTAACCCTAACTAACCTGAGCTGAGTAATTTGCATTAAAAATGGTTAAATAATAAAACCGTAAACTCAAAACGTTAGATCCTAAACCCAAATATTATAACCCAGACTCAGTAATTTGAGATTCAAAAAAGTTTAAATAATAGAATTGTAAACCCTAAATCCAACTTTTAGGATACATTGCTTTATAGTTTACCGTACACGGTATTATGTGTTATTATAAATTGTTCCGTTTGAATTAGATGGGTTGTAGGTTTAAAGTTTACCGTTCTATTATTTAATCCTTCTTTTACCGTAAATTGTTTAACTTGGGATAGGATTTGGCTTTAGGATTTACGGATTACGGTTTTATTATTTAAACATTGTTTTCTAATTGTTAATTGTTTAGAATGATTAAGTTGAGATTCGGATATGGGGTTTGTTGTTTCCTTCAACTACTATTAGTTTGATTTTGGGTTTTGTGTTTAGGGTTTTATTATTTCAAGTTTTTTAATTGTAAATTGCTTAGTTTGGGATAGTTGGGTTTAGTGTTTATGGCTTACGGTAATCCCGTTTAATTATGGCCATTTGCTCAGATCGAGTTAGCTGGGTGGATGGTTTATGGTTTACCGTTTTATTATTTAAGGTAGTTCTCCGGCTGCAGTTGTGCTCAACTCGGGGTTAAATTAGAAAATTTATTTTCAAAGAGATTATACAGCGTTATCTAACGTGAGAACCTTACAATTTAAAGTACGAAAAAAGAAATGTCGATAGAAAGAGTTTGGAGTATCAAATATTTACAATAGTCGAAAGAGAGTGAAATACCGCATACCTATATAAATATATTGATAGCATGGAATTAAAACTTTGAACTGCTGTATTTAAAAAAGAAACATCACTTGCCCTAACAAACTTTTTTCTCCATGGTTCGTATTATTATTTTATATCATATGCTAATTTTTAAAAAAAATTTCTGTGTTAAAATATGAAATTTTGAGGCTTAATATTTCCAAATATCATGCGGCTTGGGGATTCAAGCTTATAACCACGTATAAAGGATACCTTTATAAACATCATAACAATTTTTAAGAATTTTTGAAGAAATAGAAAAATCCGGAGAATTACCTTAAATATATTTTTTTTATTGTAAATTGTTCAATTTGGGTTAGTTGGGGTTTAGGTTTGGGATTTACGTTTCCGATTTTATTTATTTACACACAGCTTCATTTAATTACTTAATTGTGTTTAGGATTTATTGATTCCTTCAACAAGTTGGGTTTCGTATTTAGGGTTTTATTATTTCAAGTTTTTAATTGCAGATTGTTCCCATCGTCCATCCCCCGTTGATCCGTGCCTAAATCTAACTCAAATTAAAATTATCCAATTTCTTTACTAATTATGTCTCATTAAAGTGTATTTAATGAAACATACTCTGCTATTCGAAATCTTTCTGTTTCATCTGTATACTTAAAAAATCTCTATTAATTAAAATCATCTATTATTCGAGAATTGTCCTTTCTCTTGAGCTCCAAATTAGGCACGTTTCACTGTACATCTTTTACTAATACACCAGAATTCATAAAATCATGTCAAAATTTGATTTTTAATCTTTATCAAAAACTTAAAATTGTTGTAACTAAACAAAATTTCTAATTCAATGCTACAATTCATACAATTTTTCACTCGTTAGCTCAAAACAGAATTTCTCCCACATACACATTCACAAAGCCCGCGGCAGAGTGAGCTCTGGAATCAGGCCGTGAATTCTGCGGACGTTTCCCTGCTGGCTATATACACTCCCCTCCCCTTCTCCCACTTTCCTCGCTTCGGTTAACGTTGACGCACGCGAGCCTCGCGTTCTTGACGCTCGTCGTCGTCATCTTGCGCGCGTTTTCACGAGCGCGGAGAAGAGCGGAAGCGTCAAGCTCAATATATATTTTTGCAAGAGCATTTTTCCGACGAGGGGGCGGCCGGTCGAATTTTCCAATAGCTGTCGGGTGCACGGGAGACGAGCTTTTTTCTCCCGTTTGTGTCCGCCTATTTCTGCGCTGGAGAGAATATTGTGCACGCAGGACTAAGTAAGTGGATGCTGACACGAGAATGCGTCATTGATGTCCACGGAGGATTCTGGAGTACAGCGCCGGGACAAGAAGGTCTGCCCGGATGAAATTATGAGCGCAGCGGAGTCAACTGAATTTTTCATAATGCACTTTTAATACCGGGGTTGGCAATTTCACGAGAACGCGAGGTAGAACGTTATTTTTTTTTTCATTTCAATTCTTCAAACATTGTCATTTCGGGAAAACACGAGTAAAGTTAATTATGTTTATAATTTTTAGTACAAAGGAGATTTTTTATTAAGAATTTCTAGTTTTTATGTTAATACAACTTTTTGGTCAAATTATACGGAAAATAGATAACTTTTGTGATTTTTTTTACCAAATTATGAAATGTAAGTTTTTGTAGTTTATTTGTACTAAAATTGTAAAGTGAATAAAAATTTGTTAATTTAATTCCTATGCACATCTGCTTGTATTTTGCATTGTACATTACATTGTCACAAAAATAAAAGGTTTGGACGCTCGCCATCAAAACTTCAAATAGGAACATCTAAAGAAATTCTTCATTTGTACATAATTCGGCGATGATTACTATACATTTAAACAAAATCTCTCTAAATTTAGCATTTTTCACAAAAAATACCCGTAAACTAAATTAAGGGTTTAAGTAAATCTCGATAATAGTATCGTCTTATTCTTTTTATTTAAGTATGCTCAACGTAGGGTGTAACTTTCAGCTGTATAAAATACACGCAGAGTTCGATGGCGGTCACTATATTTTTCTTAGTACACCTCGTGGACATAACAATTTGACATGCAATTAAGATTTCATAAAAGTCTCGTATATAGTCTAGATTTTTTTTCCAGACTTTTGAGGTAGCTAGAAATGAAAAGTCGGTCAAACCGGCGTATGTCCGACTTTCGCCAGAATAATTTTATTACTCGGGAAAACACAAAACTAAAATTAAATTTACCAGTACCTTTTTTTTCATAATATAAATTAAATTGATAACGATAAAACTTAAAATTATTATTAGTAAACTGGATCATAAGTATTTCTTTTGATGTGTTCACGAGGAAAATCTTTAATACAAAATTGCATTGATGCAGCAATGCTTTGAAGCATTAAAGCACGTTTCACGTTGAAAATCATAAAATTAATCTTCCGCCGCGGCTGCAAAACTTTCCTCTCTCAGAAATTAAAAGAGCTTGCGGCAAAAACCGCGGAAATATTTCTGAGATGGAGAGCGAGAATTTGTTAATGAAAAACGAATTACTCGGTCCGTGACTCGGCGGACCTCCCTCCCATTCATACACATTGAAACAGAAAAATAATTCGTTTCGCCAGTTCTGAGTATTTCATAATGGAATTTAAATTCCTTTCAAGTAAATGGATATCTCAATTTACTTGGGTTTTTACAGCTTTTGGCTCTCGCTCTATCCCTCTTTCCTTTTTTATCTTTCTCTTTCAACCCCGGAAAGTGGAACGCAATTTTCTAATCGAGGCTCCATCCCCTGGCGCCAGTCGCGATTCCTCAATATGCGATCTACGTGAATGCCCCCTTGACTGCATTTTTCATTCCTCTTTCTATCAGCTGTCCCTCTTTCTCTCTCTTTTTCTCTCTATCTCTCTCACACATACACTCTACCTCTTTTGCTCTCTTACTCGTAATCTTCCTAACTATTCCTAGTAGCTTTTTTCATTCCTTTGCGCGTTTGTATTTTTTCTATTCCACTAGCTTTTTCCTTTATTTATCCCCTTTTCCCAAAAATCGGGATCTTTTTTGAGCATTTGGACTGAAAATCATTTTTTGACACGTCAAAACTTCAAACGAAAATAGTAAATTAATTAATCTAAATCATAGGATAAATCTTCCATGAACATTCAATGATATCACTGCCGATATTTCATAGATTTTTCATTTTATTGCATTAAAAAAAATTGATAAACCATTCTGTGCAAGAACGTAATTTAATATGCATTTGTCAGAAAGTATATCGATTTTAGCTAAAGTTTCTGATAATAATCCAAATATAAATGTTATTAAGATATAAATGTTAGCTCACTGTTCACGGAAAGATATTCCGTACAGCGGCTGCGCAAAATCAGAGAGCGTTCATGTCTCAGAAAGTTGCGTTGCTGCTGTCTGGTTTTGGATAGCTGCCCTTTTCTCGACTACAGCAGTACTCCATATTTTGGGCAGCAGCAGCAGCCCATAGCGTGAAGAGAGTGCTCACTCTACTCGCTACAGGGCTACAGTAGCGCTGCCAATGGTAAGTATGTATCCGCAGCAAGAAAGCAGCTTCCTTTAGTGCTTTGCTTTAGTGCAGCCGACGTACGGTTTTGTTTTCATGTTGTTAATAAATGCATTAGATATTGGCGTCAATATTTGATTACAGAATATACACGGTTAAAAAAGAATTTGTTATATGTTAATTCTTTAAGGAGATGCGTCAGACCTACTTTACCCGCTGATAAATGCATTCGAAAATTTTATTTTTCTCAAAAAATACGCATCAGAATCAAATTTCCTTTTAAGGGTAGCTTTATTTACCGAAAATGCACGATGAAACACTCGAATTACTATCAGAATCAACAATTGGCAATTAAGTGATTATTTTATTTATCAGAGTCTAAATTTATGCTAATTTTTGATTCTGATAATAATTCGAATGTTTCGCTATGTATTTTACACAAAGAAAGCTACCTTTAAAAGGAAATTTGATTCCGATGCGTATTTCTTTTGTAAAAAGAAATTTTCTAATGCATTTAGCGGCAGGTAAAGTATGTCTGATGTATCCCCTTATAATCATATAATAACACTTTTTGAATTTTCATCTGTAAAAAAGAAAATGAAGTAATTGGTGTATTTAAGACTAATTATATAAAATATATTATCATGTTTTTAAGAAACTCACGGAGTCCAGGTCATGGATTTTGATGAAACTTCGGAGATCGATTTTTGGTACTTAAAAATGAAGCCCGATTCCCGTAGCTTTATCAAATTGGTGCTTGAATATGAGATAGAGCTTAAAACATTAGTATTGCTCATATAGGCAATACTAAAAATAATACATATACTATCAACGTTAATTAAATGCGCTGTATCTGCTGTACAAAGGTCCATTTGATAAAACTACAGGCATTGGGCTTCATGTTTAGAAAACTATCCCCAAAGTTTCATAAAAATCTATGACCCGGACTACGTGCACGGAGAGAGGCGGTGGATGAATTCAGGTTTGAAAACGGTTAAATGTTTCATTGTAGATCCTGTTTTAATTCGATACTATTCAGATGGCTAAGTATTTTAATTTAAAATTTCTGTATAAATCTGAATGCCATACAGAGGTTGAAATTTACATATTTTCACACTTAAGCAGTGATATTAAGATGATAATGTTAGTAACAACTAATCTAAAAGCATAAAGTCAAAATAGAATCAGCAAGGAATAATTTAACAGTTGTAAGACTGAAATTGATCTATTGTGTCAAACTGAAACATACACAAATTCGCACTATCCAAAATTATAAACGTGTTCATCATACTATATTAGTAACATGACAATAAATAACAATCACTCGATTATAACTAGTATTACTAAGTAAATTTGCGGCTTATCAGTAATTTGGTGTAGGTATTTGCTACAGCATATTGAAAGTGTCAGTAATACAGTATACTTTTCATTTCAATTTAATGAATCTCTAAAAATTTTGTATTTTAATCATAATCATTGAAAATTTAATATTGTAGAGAAAAATTGAATAACAGAATACACAGAACTAATACATGGTTCAAAAAAGAAAAGAATTTATAAATCAACAAAAAATATTACATATAACCTTCAGCTGTCAGTATTAAAAGACTTACTCTACACCAAGTAAAAGTACATTAAACGTTTATCAAACTAATGAGTCAAATTTTATAAACCGTCATTCTCATTAAGTGTATACATTTACAACTAAAATACTCATGCGTCCACTCTCCCAGTTAATAATAAAATGTAGTCTCTCGCAACTATGCGGCTAACAAACAGCCACGTCTTTCTTATACTTTATGAAAAGTACGAAACGTACATTCCCGAGCACGAATGCAAAACTATGTGCTCGCGCGCACTTCGCCGTCCGCCTTTCTATCTCCGTTTTCCGCGCAACTGATATCCGTCGCGCCGTCTTTGTCGCACTAGCGCCACTTTCATCATCGCAAATATCTGTCTCTTATGTTTACTCGATTACCGTTCGCCGCTCTTTGCATTTCCCTCTATCTCTTTCAGTTTCAGTTCCAAAACATCGAAAGTGCGTGCAACGCAGAAAATACGAAAAGCGAATTTCTCTTCTCGTCTCTTTCACTCTTAAACTAACGAAAGACGTAATAAAGTTAGAGTAGAGGCGCTCGTTGCACTGTCTTTCATTCGGCGAAGAGATGAATTCGACTTAAATTCCTTCGGCTAAAAGGCAGGAGAAAAGGAGAGGAAAAAAAGAAAAGAAATAGATGGAGTTTGAACGTGTATGCGAGATTCCACGTCAAGACGGTCGACGGAAAATGTAAAATTGCTGACACAACGGAAAAATGTTTCTTTTTATGTCCAAATATATTGTAAAAGATGTTTGATTCCTACATTTTTGGTTCAGAAGTTATGCCAACCTGAAAAATGTAAATTTTACATTATTCGCAAAATTTTTGTATAAATACCTATCTCCAAATCTATGAATGTTAAAGACATTTTGTAAACCAAAGTTGATACAGAATTTGATAGTATTTTTGACTTGATTATCAGTAATTTTAAGTGACCAAATTCTATCCATATATCGATGACGTTTAACATTGTTCGATTAACTTGAATTTACACACAACATTTTTAACGACAGCTTTATATATATATATATATATATATATATATATATATATATATATATATATATATATATATATATATATATATATATATATATATATATATATATATATATATATATATATATATATATATATATATATATATATATATATATATATATTATAAAATAAAATATACTTCAGACTAGGCCTAGTACTCAGTTGGAAGAAAAAAATAAAAGAAAATAACTTTTTTACCTAAATGCAGTTTTACCTGTTCAATCCTATGAATAAGAGCCGAATAAATTTGGCGAAAACAGCTGATTTCTTTATGATTGTTTGATGCTTTCATCTTCTCTGTTTTTATTATAAAACATGCATTTAAGACTAGTTAAAATGCCCAACCTAAGCTCGATTGTCCCTAAAAAATAAAATATTTTCATTATTTAGACATAAAAGAAACATTGTTTATAAGTTTCTGTAATTTAAATATTTTTTCGACTGACTTGACGTAGGATCTTCCATATGTATACACATAGAATGCAAGGAGCAAGATCGAAAGGGAAGAAAAAGAAGGAAAGAATGATAATTTACCCCCTTTTTCCAGCAGACCGACATCCGTTGAAATGGAAGACGTATTTTCTTGTTTAACTCTTAACGAAGATCATATCGGATCTCCGCGTCTGGAGCTCGAGCTCTGTACTGCGCACTGCTTTCTCGGTATTTATTTGAAGGATTCTAATTAATAGCGCGCTTCGCGATGTTTCTTCTTGCATGTTGCATTCGACCATTGTATAATTTACGGGCGCTGGTATAATTTACATTGGATAAGCTGCGATGCTTCGATTGATAAACAACGTCACTCTTGTTGTATACTCACTACTGTGCTTGCATTAAGCTGCTTTGCATTTCCCGATTATACTATAATTTCGAAGTATAATGTATTCAGTTATATTAATGAATAATATATATTCACTCAAGTTTACAATTAAAAACCAATGTAATACCTATCATTGTGGTGAGCGTGAGACATATTGATTTATTACCGGAACAGTATATATTTGTATCATCTACTTTTATGATTCTAAAATTAACATTAGCGATCAATAGTTTCGTAACAGTTTTGAATAGTTAATCATTTATAAACATAAATTTGTTTTTAATGCATTATATAAATTGTATATTATTGTTAAATCAGCTTATATAAATAATTTTTTAATAAATTAAAAAATGTTTTTTTCTTAAGACCAAACAAATTGTTTATTATTCATACGTACAAGGAGAGAGTACAAGATTTGGGTCATGATTTTTTATGATATACTTAAGAATCGTCTACTAGTACCTAAAATTGAAGCCTAGCCTCACTAGTTTTTGTTTGAATAGACCTCATCACGAGATAAAACCAAAAACATCAGCAATACCCATATGCTTAATATTATGAAGTTGCATATATATTTTTCAAAAAATGGTAAAAAATAAAACTCTCAAAACATAACGTGTCCAAACGAGCCCCGGTCTCCTCTACTGCTAATAATAATGTTTTTAGCTATATATCGCCATATAAGGTCTATTCAAATAAACTACGGGTGCTATGCTTCATTTCTAAGTACTAGTAAATGATTCTTAATTGTTTCATAAAAAACCATGATCTGCCATTGGCAGGTATATTTTTAAAACAGCGAGCATACCTTACAAATTTTTTCAATTTTAATTATGTTTGAAGCAGTAATATTTAGTCTTAAGAATATATTGTAGGATTTTAAACTATTCAAAAATAAAACAATTTTTAACGCCTGATAGATAAACATTATGGAACGTCTAACAAGAAGAGAGTAGGAGATCGTGGTTTTTGGAACGTCTAACAAGAAGAGAGTAGGAGATCGTGGTTTTTTATGAAACAATTAAGAATCATTTACTAGTACATAGTAATGAAGCATAGCACCCGTAGTTTGTTTGAATAGACCTTATATGGCGATACATTATACAATCTTCAACATTAAATACAAAAAAAAGTTAATTTTTAGTTTCTATCATGTAAAAATAAACGACATTTTATTATATCTTATGATTACAATTAAAGTATAAGTATACGATTAAAAAATTAACATAAACGAAGAATTTAATCTTATGGTAATAAAAAAAAAATTGTAGTACGTAAAACGTGAACTTCAACATGTATCGGGCAGTAGTAATAGTACAGATATAGTCAGCTACAACGTACCCAAAGCTATGGCATCATATCTTAGAATATTTTTTAAATACATACATTTATTCTTTATTCTCTCTTTAGCATCGTACTTTTCATTCCTTTCTGTCCAACAGAATTTTTAGACAATCTCTAACAACCACAACACAAAATTCTCAGCACGTTTGATCAAAGAAAAAGTCTATACAGTATTTACAAAAAAAATCCACCCCAACGATAATTTCGTAAAACCGCGCAAGACAATTCCATTGTACTCCTAATTATATTTATTAGGTTCGGCGTCTCTCTCTCTCTCTCTCTGTCTCTCTCTCTCTCTATCTCTCTCTTTCTCTCTCTCTGTCTCTCTCTCTCTTTCTCTCTCTCTCTCTCTCTCTCTCTCTCTTTCTCTCTCTCTCTCTCTCTCTCTTTCTCTCTCTCTATCTCCCTCTCTCTCTCTCTCTCTCTCTTTCTCACACATACACACTCATTCTCTCTCTCTTTCTCTTTGTCGTCTATTCGAAATAAGTGCGCCGCTGAAAAGGTCCGTGAGAAAGCAGCGCCAGCATTGGATCGAGTTTCCCTCATTTTCCTGGGGTCTTCTTCTCTCACTCTGTTTCTGTCTGTCTCGCTGTCTTTCTCACTTTACTTCTGTCTCTGTCTTTCTCTCTTTCTCTCTTTCTCTCTTATCTCTCTTTTTCTCTCTCTATCTCCGTCTCACGGCGTTGGCTTGACCAGCAGCGAAACTGACACCGGCGGCTCTGGTGGCTTTTCCACGGGACGACGGTGCTTTTCGCACACACATATATATAGAGAGAGATAGAGAGAGAGAAAGAGAGCGATAGAGAGAGAGGGAGAGAGAGAGAGAGAGAGAGAGAGAGAGGGAGATAGAGAGAGAGAGAGAGAAGGGAGGAGACGCCGTCTCTTTTCTGCACGGGAAACCTCATTATCGTTTGGCTCCATCGACTCGTCGAAAGCGAACACTGGCGAAAGAGATACCGAACGAACGCTCGAACGACGGGCAGAAGAAGCTTATATGACGTTAAATCTGAGTTATTTTGCTTGTAATTTTAATTTTATTTTTTATTGTTGGATAATGTCTCATGATGAATAATTACAGTAATCAATTAACGTAGCATGTGTATGAAACGTGCATGATTGAAGGGAGCAGACCTGGGTTATACCTAAAAAAGATTTTCTTTTATGAGTCCAGAAAACTTTTTATGTTTAAAAGCATTCATTCTGATACATTGTATGCTATCAACACTTAATAATATCTTAAATTTTATCGTTGTAAAACCTCAAAATCTTTATCTAAACATCACAATAAATTACTATTTTCAATACCATATTTATTAAAGGAACTTTGTTCCTCACACGATTCTAGGTGACATGATGAATGAAAAATTTTTCTTCAACGGTTATTCGACTCCTTTTGACATGTATTACAAAATGAGAAGAGCACGTTTTCGTTAAAATTATTTTTATTATTCTTTTTCGTAGATCCATTCAATTTTTAAATAATATAAATAATAAATAATTAATAAAAAAAAATATTTAACAATAAAGTGCTCCACTCTTTTTGTAATACATGTTAAAAAGAGCCGAATATCCGTGGAAAATAATTTTCGTTTAACATATATTGCATGGTATTGAAAATAATGATTTATTGTGACGTATATGATCATGAGTTTGAGGTTTTACAACGTTAAAATTTAAGATATTATTGTGTATTGATAGCATACAAATTTTTAGAATGATTGCTTTTAAACTAAAAAGTTTTCTGGACGTATAAAAAAAAACTGTCTTTCGTTTAACACGGGCCTGCCCCCTTAAGGTAGCTACTGGTAATTTTTTACCGAAAAATTGAAAAAAAATATATTGCAGAAAAGTGCTCTTTTTCATAGTGCAAGTAATACATTCAAAATAAAGTTTCATCGTTTTTACGCTTTTTTACCAAATATAATGAAGACTTGAAAGTTTAGTATATTTATAATTAATTATCGTTTACCTAATATAGTACCTGATATAGTTACCTGATATAGTACCAAATGTATTTGATACATGAAAGATTTAAAGAATTTTAATAAATGTGATGCAAGGATGCAATACGTAATATATCAGAATTTTAGTATTGTTTTTAGAAAAGAAATTCAATATGGTGGATATTTCAACGGTCTACGTAAAAGTTGCAAACTCATAAGATACGTTACATACGTAACATAACTCATAAGAGAAATTCTAATTAAATATTCGTATTTTCTAATAAGATAAGAAAAACGTTGCTGAAATTAAAAATAGTAAAAGTTTTCTGTAAATAAATTATAAAAGTTTTAAATTCTCAGAAGAAAAATGATTACATAAGATATATTGCCAAGTTGAACTTTTTTATCGATACCTAGACAAAAGTTTTCCATGATTCATTTGTCACTAAAAATTATTATATCTGGAAAATAAATGTTCCTTTCTTTTTTAGTTGAAAATGATAGAGTGGTATGACAAACATCATTTTTCATTCTAAAGAGACAACTTTTTATAAGTTAACACAAAACGCTTTTTAATAACTCCAACTTTAAATCCAATTAAATTTGATTAAGTCATGCTACAAAAGTGTCCAATTAAGATAGAGCCATATACCCAAATCTCTCGAAAAGACCTTTTTTAATTAACATTATGTAGCACAAAAAATCAAAACTTTAATACATTTTTCTAGACATACATCTTTTTCACGTTCATGATTCTGATTATTAATTTTATGATAAGAGAGTTCAGTAATACCTATTACTTTTATATTTGAAACCTTTCGCATAGTTTACTTTTTTCACAAAGTTCATATTGGAAAAATAAGAGCCTCAATAAGTTAAAGAAGGTTCAAAATAAGTATATTCTTTCGTATTTTTGTTCTTTCTTTTTGGCTCGAATGCGATAAAACGTCTGTTTTATACGATTTTCTACGATTCTAAATGGTTATCTGTTATTAAAACCAAATTATAGTGATCAAGTTAAGTTCGAAATGTACAAATAACTTTCTTTTTGGATATAGCGGTGTAGCCCCACCTTAAATCCACAACAAAAAACGCGTTCAAAGATTTGTGTAATGTTATTTTTTATATTATTTTCTGTAAAAGAAAGCTGAATACTACTTACTTCATATATTTATTTATTTACCCATAAAAAATTTATCTAAACGACATTATTTTTCGTTAGCCGTTAAATATATGCCAATATCAATTAATTAGAATCATTTAGCGACCCCAACTAGTTTAAAAAATCTAATTGTATAAAAAAAAATAAAAAATAAAAAACTATATTTTTTACATTTTTGCCTATTTGGAAGGTATTTTTACAAGTACTGTTGTAAGATTGGATTTTTTAACGAGAAAGTGGTTCCGGTCTTAAAGAGTTAAGAAAATTTGTACAGAAGGTCCGAATTATTCATCACTATTAATATACAATTTTTATACCTAAGAAGACCTTCATAATAGAAAAAAAAAACAAGTCCATCTGATCATCGTCAGCCCAAAAAAGGTATTGAACCCCACTCCCGCAAGAAAGTAACCAACAAACGAAGAAAGCCAATCTTTCAAACCGAACGAAAACTCTACGAAACTGCATCAAGCAGTCCATCCTCTCGTCCCCCTATATCACGCAAGAACGTAGACAAAAAAGGGCCAGGACTCGCACCCACCAAGCGAGATTGAGCCAGAATCCAGAGCTCCGCCACCATAAATTCACCCGGAAGTCGACTCGAGAGACGAGCTCCGCGCCGCACTCCAGGGCCATTCGGGATTGGAGCTGGTTTCCGGTTCCTTCTTCCTTCCTTTCCTCGTTGCCGGCCTGCCATCCCCGAACTCCTGCGAGAATACCGCGCGGATCGCTTATGCCGCGCCCTAACCCCGTGCCACGAGAGGCAAATCGAATTTCCCGCGCTCGTGCGAGATCCGAGGGAATCCGCGCGTCCGTCTTTTACTCGATTTCGCGGTGTTACTCTTGGCGGAGTGGATGAGCTGGAATTATAATTTTCGGAGCGTAAGCATTTCTGGGCGTGAGTTCTGAACGGGTATGGCTTTCGGCTAAAAGTTTGCCAAATTTTGGGCGAGACTTTGTGGACATTGAGATTTCAAATGATGAAGTAAAGTACTCTTATCTACAAATATTCTATCAAATACGCAGTATTTTTTTTTCTTGTAAGTTTAAGACTAATCATGAGTACATAATACAAAGAGAAAATAATTTCTCAAACTTGAACCATTGTTCATATTTTTAAATTTTAACTTCAGACATATCCTTACTTTTTAAAAATTGAAATGTATCATATATTGTATATATCGTGTTTATACTAATTTCGAACGATAAAACTGATTAACGTAAGTTCCACTGAATACAGGCACATACTCGCATACATACACACACACATTATATACAGACGTACATGTGGGTATACACATATATACACAGTCATTTATATGATATTTTTAGGAAATCTTTATTTAGTATCACAAAGCTTCCTGTGAAATAAAGCAGAAGAAATAAATAAATATAAAAACAACTATTGTATTATAATTAATACGTGTTGGACATCTTATAAATGAAAAAACATGTTGATTTTTTCTTTTATTATTTGGTATTTCTAATTAAATTTTCCTTATCACAATAAATTCGTTTTCCTTGCCTAAAGTTGTTAATTTAAAGCGAGTATTATTCATTTTCGATTTCGATTCGACCGATTACACTCGAAAACGAGAAACGAACAAATCGCAGGCTCGACAATAAACTCTGGAGAAGTCGTAAAAATAAACGACTCGTTTTCGTCATACGCGTGCTTCATAGCACGACCTACAATCGCGGGCTGGCCAGAAAAAAAACAATTCACTGGGTGCATCGATTAATCGACACCTTCTCTCTTCCATCCGGTTGGCTTCTCATCTTGCCGCCCGCTTTTTCTCGCTTTCGCACAATACAAATACTCGTGCTCTATGCGCGCGCACGTTCGCGCACAAGCGCAGAAATACGGTGCAGAGCTTTTCACTGCACGCGCGTTCGCAAGCCAACAGCGAATTCAAAGTTGTAAATGGGCAAAATGAAGTGCTGTACTTTAACGCTCTAATTTTGCTTCCTCTCGAGAAAATTCTGTTTGCTTATAGAGGAAGGTTTTTGAGAGCAATAAAAAAGTTTGGTTAAAAATATTATAAAAAATTGTCTTTAGTCTTGTTTAATCCAAAATAATGAATATTGGAAATTCATGTACCACATTTGTTACGATTGGTCACGATACAAACAATATTTAGTAAAATATTCAAGTTTTTGTATGTATAAAAATTTATAGAAAAAATGTTAATAAATCGATTTCTGTTTGTAGAGTATACGTGAAGTAAAACTGTAATTATTCTTCTGATTATTTTCAAACCTAGACGTAGTTTTTTTCTGTAATTATAAAAATTATTTTGTATTACATCAAAATAAATTTTCTCGTATTCATACTTATAAAATAAATATTTCTGTACATATATCCATGAATTGAGTACAATATTATTTTGCACATAATACAAACCACTGTAATATAACAAATGGACACACCCATGTCAACCTTATACACACACAATCATCACACGTACAAAGAATAAAAGAACTTCTATGTCACACGAAAAAAGTAAAAGTAAAAAAAAAACACGAGAGAAGGGCGATATATACGATTCTCGATGAGTGACCAATCGCGTCATTGCGGATTTATTTTCGACCGTACAGTTCCCCAGAAAATTGTGCTCCAGCTCAGCAGTATAGCAGCAGCTATCGGAGATCAAAGAAAGTCATCCGTTCGCTTTTTGTCACCCCGTGCAGTGTGTATTTCGCTCTTTTCCGGCCCCGCAGCTGCTGGCCAAGATTTTATTTTTCGACCGCGCGCGCACGCACGAGGGGACAGCGATAAAGCGCGATAAAGCGACACAATTCGTCACGGCGCGCGGGCGGCACCGAGAATGCGAGGAGATAGTCCTGCAGCTGGAGGGTGGAGACTCAGATATATATATATATAATATATAAAAGAGAGGTGGAGTATAGGGATGCAGCAAGGAGGGAGAGCTAATTGCGTGAAAAATGACGTTTTTAGTTCAAGGATGCGCGGGTATTGTCTGCAAAGGAAATGTACGTGGAGTTGGGAGTATTACAGCTGAAGTTCTTGAATGATTGTTTAAGTGTGTCAAGATGTTCTAGTAACGCTTAACGGTGGTGCATTAGCATTGTAAAGAACAGTTAGATATATTGAGAATCATAAGAAATATTTAGATCTCCGGATAACTGATAACAATACTGATAAGAATTATGATAACATTATTGATTTCCTTAATATTTTGAAATATGTTATTTAAATTAAATATTTTCTCAGTTAAATAAAAAGTTGTAAATTATTACCAGTTTTTTTTGAGAATAGTATTCTATGTACTATAGATACGAGTACTAAAAGCATCCTTCGATATATAGTTTTATCATAGACTTTCATAGATAGGTTTACTTTGAAACCCTGAATTTTGTTTTAAATGGACCCTGTGTTTGAGCTATAATAAATAATCAATTCTTTTGAGAAAGAGCTAAGAGTTTTATTTGAATGAATGAAAAAGTAATATTTTAATTTTATTTTTAATACTATTTAAAATAATGATCATAGGATAAAATTTTTAATTACTAAACGTCAAAATAGGTATGCCATAAAAATCGTACTTTTATTTCTTATATTTAATGAGATACAGCTGCAAAAGGCTTAGTTTTTTAATTAGTTATATGCAGTATTCATCTTAAGAATAATTAAGAAATTATCTATCAATGAATGGTTTCGTTAATGAAAAAGTAGTTAGTCACTTTGAACAAATGAAATACATTTTTTATAACCATAAACAAACTAAAGTATTTAAAATTTCGGACTTTCGCTTTTTAATATAAATAAATAAAAAATTGTCTGAAGAAGAAAATTATATTATATATATATATATATATATATATATATATATATATATATATATATATATATATATATATATATATATATATATAATAAGCTTATAATGTAGGGTAAAAACAAAAAGCAATTTAACACTGCGATCCCTGTAACTTATTTCCATCTTACATTTAAGTTAAATATTAAACAAAACAACCCGAACAGAGTTAGTTAAAAAAAATCTCAAATGAAAAATGAGAAAACCAGTTCCGCACTGTCCCTTAATAAACAGCTTATAAGTAGATGAAAACTTATAAGTCACAGAGCATCTCAGATTCCCCATCAGATGAGAAAACTTTTGTAAATCGTTCTTCTCCCGCCCGAGGAGTTTTAATACTCCGTATCAATATTGTTAAACTTGCACTCTCCGCGAGTACAGATTAGCCAAAATTAACTTGACAAACAGTCCTCAAAACTTTCGTCGACCCATGGTCAAGTTTTCCCCCTCTTTCTGTGCGCTGCATACGCTCATACACGCTGTAATTAGTCCCTCTGCAGGCTTCGGTGAAAAATGAGGCCGTGAACTGGATCCACAGCGGAAGTAGATTTGGCGCGGGCTAAGAGGCGAAAAGCTACCCTCTTTTTGGATTTCCTGCTCTTCTCTTATTCTTTTCCCCCCGCAGCTTGAGAGATCTGTGATGTATATACGCGTAACTTTCTGACGGAATTGATGGTTTAGGTTTCTTATACACTGTAGAGTTTGCAAGATAAAGCGTCAAGTAGACAATGAGTAATTGTAGAAGCTATGTCAGTTAACTTATCATTGTTGTCTTCTTTTTATGTTTATAAGAAAATTATTTACGCATATTCGAATTAAAATGAATACTTAACTTTATAAAATATAATTTATTATTTAAATAGAATGACTTTATCACTCAATTAACTTTTCAAAAATTTTAATTTTAATTGATTTTGATAAGCCAAGGTGATCTTTAATTAGTAGGCTATGCTCCACTCGGTATTTATGGTTGGAGATATTCATGAGTACGTAACTCCTTAATAAGCGATCAGAGCATTATTGAAAAATCTACTCTAATCGTCTGAACGAAACGCCAAATTATTGCCGATTAAAATTATAATTAAAAAAAATATATTATTTTTAGAAATTCTAAATGACTTTTTGAATATACATTTAAATATCTTTTTCTGATATCGAATTAAACTATAAAGATAACTAAATAATCATACAAAGCTTTTTTGAATAGTTAATTCTATCTGATTTTTAAATAAGAATAGTTTTCTGAAATATGATTAATAAATAGTTCAACTTTTAACCTGCAATAATTATTTTAAGGAAACTTTTTATCTACATACATGTAGTGCATACAAAATAATACCAAAATAAGTTACATGAACAATGAATCAATTTTTTTTGTTTCAGGTGAGTTATAACTCCTATCCATAAATTTTTACTTAAGACCTGATGAAGATCTGGTAAGAAATACTTTAATATTCATACTGAAGCACTTAATCTACTCTACTGAATTACAATTTCTATCAATACATCTGTAATAATCTAATATTTAAGTGAAATCTATTTAATACCTAATTAACCCTCCTAATCATTCGCTTGATACCTCACATTTTGAGGGCCTAGAACATATTTAAAACCTGTTTCACACATATCAAGCAATTCAAATGTTGACGCTCACTCAACCATGGTATACTATCTGCATGGTATTGTCTGTTTTGGGGACCAGGAAATATTTAAAACCAGTTTATACACAAATTATCCTATTGAAATGTCCAGGCCTCCTTAAGCATGGGGTTCCGATTTACAAGGTACCTTTTAATTTTCAAGTCTCAAATTTTCCAAGTCGCTATAGTATTCGTCAGATAGATCTGAATAAAGATGGTCTTCGTTTGAAAGTTCTGAATATTCATCGCAATAGTTTTCGTCGCCAAGCTCTGAATTGTATTACGATTCATCGCCAACCTCTGAGTAACGAAAGCTGGATGGTGATTGTTTTCGTAGCAAACCTAGGTACAAATGAGTCATATATAATTATATATAACTGCATATAAAAATCATATTAGTTAAATATAATTATATATGGTTTTAATATTATATATTGTTATATATGATTACATATAATTATATATAACTGTATATAACTATAAATAATTCTATATAAATATTCAGGATTATATGTATATGGTTATATATAAATTTTGTCTCTATATAACTATATAACTATATATAAATGTATATAGTTATCTATGAATACATACAATTATATATGATTGTATATAATTATATATAACTATACACACGCACTCATATATGCCTCGTCTTCATTGGCACCTAATAGCGTCTCGCTTTGACTTTTAATATTAAATAACATTACAGTCATAATTGCTAGTAAATTTTAAAGAATTACATTGTGTAGAGATTTGTTTCTTCTATTTTTTCATACTGAAAGAGTTTTGCATTTCTAAACAACATAAATGTTATTCGATATTGAAAGTTCAAGCGAGACTGTATTAAACCAGTGAAGACGAGAAAATTTTGTATTCTAAAATTCTCATTGTTTCAAAACTTTCTATTCGGGGAAGCGAAAGTGATTATATCAATATAACTTTGCATATTACCCACAAGAATACACTAAGACTAAAAGTACTTTCAGAAACATTTTCTCGAAAAAGTCTCTTTTACAAAAATTTAAGAATGACAAATTTCGCATTTTACCGTCTTAACGATCTCCATTCAATCAAACTTCCTCATTCATCTTCCATTTACTTCTCCGGGATTTCTCTGGAAAAAAGTCAAAAGAAGATAGTAAAAGCTATATCTTCTTGTCAATTCTTCAAACCTATAGACAGACAGAAGGAGAGAGAGAGCCAATAAGAAAGATAAACGAAAGCGAGCAGTATAGCGAAAAGCAGGAGGAGACAACACGAGCTCTGCGGGATAGAGGACAAGTAAAATAAAAGCGCGAGCGCCAGTGAAAGTTGGACAAAATTAATAATTCGATCAGCCGCGCGCGGCGCGACGATAACAGAAGGCGAAATAAAGAAAGTAATGGCGTCGATAAGTTCATTAGCCGTCCTTGCACAGCCGGGCAAAAATCGTCAAAGGGCGGATGAGGAAAAAAAAGAAGGAGGAACGAGCGAAAAAAAGAATAGTCAGTGGAGAGAGGGAAGGTGTGTAAGTGAAAAGAAAGAAGCTTGGAAATTTGATTACAACCCCGGAGAAGACCGGAAGAGTTAGCTCGCCTCAGGTTCGCCACCCCATTCTCTCTCTCTCTCTCTCTCTCTCATCTACTTTATTTTTTTTTGTGCTGAAAGAGTAGCTGAGCAGCTGTGGATCTGTCTGGGTGGTATATGTGTATAAGGTGCGAAGAAAAAGTGGCTCGGTCTTGGCGAGTTTCGAAAAAGTCGAGGACGCTCTCAAGCGACTCGAATTTTCCCTCTCGAGCTTCTTTCGCTTATGTGCGGCTTTTTTACGAAAACGCTTCAGGAATGCGTTTATAGTGGCTAGTCGGAGATTCTAGGGCAGCTGGTCACTGAAGAATTTCGATGCTTAAAATGATAGAATAGCTTCGACGTCGTATTATATAACTTGGTCTGGAAGAAATTTTAGTTAAGAAGGAAATATTATGTATTATAAATGTATAAATAATTGAAAATATAATAATTACGTTTACTGTTTGTGTAGGGGAAATCTTCTTTTATTAAAAAAAGGTGAAATAATATTACATATTAGAGAAAAAACCTACAATATATAAAAAAATTAAAACATTTTTTGAATACATATGAGGAGAGTTACGCGCACCGCGCGCCAATCTCGTTGTGCATTTTTTATTTACTGTCACAATATGGAAGAATAAAAAATTTATTTTCAAATGGAATTTGTGTATATGGTTGTGGATTTGCTTATACCCTCGTTACGTTTAAAGATATCGTAAATTTCTAAAAGTTTACAAAGAAACTATATCATAATATGTAAAAATATATGTATTCTGCCTTATAAGTGATATAGACTCTCTATATATCAGCTATTGCTTTGATATTTCTAATTTTTAAATAAAAATCTTTGTAATTGATTGAGAGTCAGTACTAAAGCTTAGCAGTGTAAGGATATAAAACTAATGAAAATTGTCTCAAGTATTTTTTATTTACACGACTGGTACTATACATTTTTTTATTATTTTATGAACAAGAAAGTAAACAAAAGATTACTTCAATTAGCCTAATGACAGAAAGTATATAAGTACAGTAAATGTCTGGGCACTGTGAAAAAACGGGCAATGTGAAATTGGAGATGTGTACACTGTTAAAAAAATGGTCGCCGCCAGGGCCGACTCGTCAAGTATAAGTGCCCGCACCTAGCAAAATCAACACATACTTATCAGAAATAAAAGCGTAAAATGCCCCTGTATTATCTTTAGAAATATTTGAATTTCCCGCTTTCCAGTCCTACGCATTATAATTTCAGTCTTATGTATTATATAGACAGATGTAATTTTTTTAGAATCCTCATATATTTTTTTATTTAGTATAATTTTTAATAAAAAATGTAATATAATATATATATATATGATGTTGTCAATGACCTAACCTACTGGCTCTATATATAATATATATAGCCAGTAGGTTAGGTCATTGACAGTATCCGATTCGCTTGGTCCCGTCGATTCACAGTGCACAGACTTTTATTGTACAATGAAAATATTAAATTATTCTTATACTGCATAAAAAAACTAGTCAACTAAAAAGTTTACAGATCACTTCTTTATTATTTATTTCAACGCATAGCAAAGTTCATTTCACAATAGCGCTACTATAAGAAATTCCCGACTGTTCAGCAAATTCAGACTTCATAAAAGCCCCTGCATTTGCTCGTTCGATCGCATCGAGCCCGACAACGATAAACCGATCAATTTGTCAGCCAGTCGCTTAAAAGTCAAAAAGCGACAGTCGAAATACCCTCCCACACCCTGCATTACGCTTTACATACACAGGAATTAGCGTCAAACGTACAGAGCTTGCGCTTTCTCCGCACTGACGCGGACAAGGAAATACTTTCGACGCGCACAAACTATTCGGGACGCGTTCCGCGAGCATCACACGCAGTTTGATTGATTAAATTTCTCACTTTCGCGAAAGTACGCGAGCACGAGAAGCAGAAAAAAGAGAGGAAAGGAGGGAAGGGGTGGGAGGGTGGGGGTAAGAATAACAATTGGCCCGTGCGCTCTGATCGATCGAACGGTAGTCCATTCATACGGAATTTAGACTTGGAACGCACAAAAGGTTGCGCGAGCGAATGCTTGGTTATGGGTAGCTAAAGCTTAGGACAAAGAGAGAGAAAGAGAGAGAGAGAGAGAGTGCGAAAAAAAAGAGCGAGAGAGAATCCGAAAAATACATTTGCACGTAGAATGTATGCACGGGTGCGAACCCATTGGGCGGTGTGTATTTTTTTTCGTGGGATACAGTGCTTTGTTCGCCATGTGGCGTTATTCTGCTTTTTCGGTGAGTACGTTGCCGTGTAGTGGCGTTCGAAAATGGAAAAGTGTTTTCTTTCGGGAATGCGCGCTAAAAACGATTTGCGTGTATTACGCATTTGTTGAATTATTCAATGTTGTTGTTAATTTTGAATGAGTTACGGATATTTTTCTTTCGGAGGAAAATTCTTTTTTTTTTATTTTTGATCATTAAAATGTTAGCTTGTCTATGTGGTTTTTAAATAAAAGGTTTAAACATGATATATTTCAATATAAAATGATTGTTATATATCTATAAAACAACAGGTTAGCGTGAAAATTGTACGATATATAACTCTGAATCCTCGTATTGTGAAAGTTGCAAAGAGGCTACTTCAGTTCAGTTACCTGAAGAGGTTTTAACCATTTTAGAATCTTAAAACGTAGTGTAACTGTGAACATTTTTTTGTACAGTTTATAAATTGAATTTTGTTATTCAATTTTGTTGAAAAATAATGTCGTTGCTGGAGATACGTTTTAGAAATGGTTCTCTGTGACTAACAGTAAAGTATTGAATACTTAAAAATTAGAACAAAAGAAAACAAAAATTGTCATAATCTGCATGACATTTACTTTAGAACTATATTTGCGTATAATTTAAAACGTTGTTTTTTATTGAAGCAGTGAACATTGGAGTGAAAAATTTCATACTCGGATGAAAAGATTACGTATACCTTCAATTTATCATAAAATCTATACGTATTACACAGATAATCTATTTTAGAATGAAGAATTTTACATAATCAGGAAATGCATGAATTATACGGAAAGCCAAACATTAGGTACTAGAGTTATTAAGTCTCGAAGACTAGGATGGGTGTTAGGTACATAGCTAGAATGGGGAGTGCAAGAACAGCGCTTGTAGGGAAACCGGCAGGCACAAGACCCTGGTCGACCGAGACGAAGGTGGGAGGATAATATTAAAATTCATCTACGGGAAGTACGATGCTATCAGGAGGATTGGATGAAATTTTCAAAGACCAGAGAGAAATGGTATGACTGTGTGAATAAGGCTATGGATTACACAGCTTCTGACAGCTAGTCTCAACAACTAGTTATAGTAGTGATGGTAATGGTGCAAGCCGAGCAGCAGCTGGCATAGAGATTATGATAGTTGGGGTCATGCAGGCTCTATCACTGCAAACCATTACTACTTTGCCAATATAATAAGAATAATAAGAATAATAAGAATAATAAGAATAATAAGAATAATAAGAATAATAAGAATAATAAGAATAATAAGAATAATAAGAATAATAAGAATAATAAGAATAATAAGAATAATAAGAATAATAAGAATAATAAGCATAATAAGAATAATAAGAATAATAAGAATAATACAGTACCAATTAACTGAATCGAGTATAAATTGGTAATGTTATGTTGCCAGCCGATTTGAAGAAAGTTATTTTAGGTATCTAAAGAGGTTTAAACTCTTAATGTCTCAATTATTTAATGTTGAAAATCTAAAATACTCTTAAGGTAATATGCTAAAAAATACATTTTTTGTTATATTTGTAAAAAAAATTATAATACAGATTTATGTCGTTCTTTTAACACTCCCAGTTATTCCACTTCATAAAGTAAGCTTTGGACATAAATAATAAAATTATCAAAAGTAATAAAAGACATCTTAGCGCACGATATATATTTTTTACGACTTCGCTAATGTAGCGTGAAAGGTTACTGTATATTAATACAATGCCAGTTTTTTAACGTGGCTACAGTTATGTTTAGTAACTTGTACTTGAAACGCCCGTGAAACTTTCCACCTTTTGTTTTTCGTTTTTTATAAACACAAAAAGTATACAGCAACGCTTTATCCACGTTGCAACAATTTTAAATAGCAACAGAGAAATACGTTAACCTATTTTTACATTGAATGCATATTTATGCGCAATTAAAACTTGTGCGAAATTTTTGTTACAAATATTGCTGTAAAACAAATTTTCATAAATAATTTGATATACCTCGTATTATTCTTAAATACTTGAGCGAAATGGCATACTCTAAAAAAATTAAATAAATAATGAGCCAACTTTACTTAGAATATTAATATTAATGTTCACTTTATTTTAGTCAACTATAATACAGTGACGAGTAAATTTTCCACATGAAATATCTAATAAATTAATCTCAGTATTTTTAGTGCAAAATTCACTAAAAATTATTTCATATATAACTATATAATACAATTTAATTATATACGAGTGTATATATATATATATATTATATAGTTGTTTGTAAATCTTTTAAGATTTATGCCCTCTTCGCCCCCCCCCCTCGCCCCTCATTTTGCTCTCCTCATTCTCCTCCTTAATACAAGGTAATTTCGTTTAAATAAATATGTTATTTTGATATTCTTTTTGCTTCTCCTCGCCCCTTGCCACGTTTCTTCATGCCCTGCTCATATTCCTCCCCTCATCGCTCCTCATGCCCTCCTCAACCGCTCTCAATTGTCCAAAATGATCAAAATAAAGAAATTTTAAGTTTACATTCAGCTCTGTAGGAGTGACCCATTGAGCTCCCAAGAAAGTCTATTTTTTTCATAAAGTTCGTAAAAAGACGAAGAAAACCTTTTTTGAAACGTTTAAAATGGTTGAAATGGGAGCTCGGTAATTTTTTGTTTAAATCGTCGTCTTTTTAGCACCTTAGGAAATTAAAAAAATTTTAACATGAGCCACGAGGGAATTCATGGGCTAAAAGAGGTGAAAAGAAACTTTTTATGACATATATTCTCATACAAAAAATTTGCGCAATTCCGCAAAGTTGGCTGGAATTACCCATATATAAATCGAAAATTCATATACATTTCTCTTTAGTTCTTCTAATGTACATTAATACACGTGACAAGTTTCCATCAATTTATATAAATACTTGTATCCTAAAAAAGTCAGTAAAAAGAGACCTCTTTTTTAATCCTTTAAATGCAATTTAAATTCCCCCCATAATCCGACAGGGGAAAGCGATATTTATAAATAATTGAAAATAAAAGTCATAAATCAGAGACAGGAAGAGTTAAATGAGATCCGCAAATAATTATAATTTTAAAGATCAACTTTAGATAATTGAGGGAAAGCGAGTTTTAGAAATTAATGTAACTAAAAAGCTTAAACTTCCGACTGGTAGGGAAAACCCAGTATTATTAATTGTTAGAACTAAAATATTTACGTCTCAGACCGCTAATTAATTAAAACTTAAAAGTCTAAACCATTGAAAGGCACCAGACTGCAAACAATTAAAACAACACACTTAATCGTTAGAGCATATGATAGAATCATAAATCTTGTTAAAAAAATTTACGCTACTTTCTATAAACCTCTTTAATGGTGTGGAGGAAACGTTAAATTGGTTTTTAATTGTATTGTAACACTATTATTGTACTATCCACAACATTGAACAGTAAATCAAATTATATAGATATTATAACAGGCTTGATCATGATCGATACTATTTTGATGTAGTAAACTAAATATAATGAAATAATGGGGATTGGCAAGCGGAGTGAGCAGGGGGAACCCCTTAGTATATGTATATGTGTATATATATATACATATATATATATATATATATATATATATATATATATATATATATATATATATATATATATATATATATATATGATTCAGTTGAAGGTTTTCTCCCTATATATAGTATCTACACATCTCGTATGACGTTATAGGTATAATTATATAAGTTATATATAAATGTACGTAGAAATATATAATTTTGAATAATTCAGCTCCAACATACTAAAAATTTATCTACTTGAAAGCGGATCATAACGCATCCCCAGAACAGAACTACAGCAACTCAAAATTCTATTTTTTTTTGTTAAACCAAACAAGTATCGTAAATTTTTCATGAATTCAAATTTGTTAATTAAATGTTATTATTGATTTATAATTTATCAACCTTATTTAACTTATTCTTATAGCGTATAAAGAGCAATTATTTTTATGAGTTACCATAGTCTTGTTCTGGGTGTGGATACATAATTATATGATTTTGTGGCATCATATATAATCATATATGAACATATTAATTTATAGATGATCATACATCATTATATATGTTCATATGCTATGAAAATACGAATTTTGCTTATTAGATGAGTCTATACATCAAGTGTGAAATTAGTTTATAAAACTTAGTTTCACTGTTAAATTTATTGATCTAATTACAATAAAAAATAATATATAAATTAATATATAATAATCTGGTAAAAAGGTTCGGTTTGGTATCTAGAATGCTCGTAAATTTTTTATCATATTTTTTGCTTCCTCAAAGAGGAAACTTTGTGATAGTAAAAAAAAGTTTTGCTAAAAACGTGTTAGTAACATGTTTTGAGACTTAAGACATCGAAGTACATTATTTTTAGAAAATGTCTGTATGGATGAGTGTGAGTGTATGTGTGTCTGTGTGTTGTCGTGTGCGCGAGTGTGTGTGTGTGTGTGCTTGTGTATGTGTGTGTGTCTGTCTCTCTGTGTGTGTATGTATATGTCTGTATGTGGTGTGTATGTGTATGTGTGTTTATATGTGTGTGTGTGTATGTGTGTGTGTGCTTGTGTGTGTATGTTTGTGTGTGTGTGTGTATTTGTGTGTGTGGGTGCGAGAGTTTGTGTGTGTGAGTGTGTGTGTGTGTGCCTGTATGTGTGTGTGTCTGTCTCTCTGTGTGTGTATGTATATGTCAGTATGTGGTGTGTACGTGTATGTGTGTTTATGTGTGTGTATGTGTGTGTGTGTGTGCTTGTGTGTGTATGTGTGTGTGTGCGTGTGTGTGCGTGTGTGTATGACGTAGATCAGCATTACTCTGCATATACACGGTCAAACTTAATGTTTCAAGGCTCGTTTCTTTGTTTTTTAGGGGATGGGGGACAAAAATAACTTGTATTTATACCCATAACTTTGTATTACGATTTTTTTTTATTTTTAATAGTTTTTCGATTTTTGCTTTATAGTTATTTGTTTTTTTTTTGGTACATTAGAAATAATATTCTTGATCCAGCAAAAGTACATTTGAAAGAAAATAAAATTACCTAACTTTTCCGACCTGAAAGTTTGGATAAGGTCATTCCCTCCTTTTTTTATACACGAAAACGTAATTTTATATTTAAATGGTTATATCTGGAAAACATATGACGGAAAATTTTAGAAAAAATTTAAAATGATACGGAATATGAAGAAGAATATTTGGTCAAATTTTTGTGTCGTCACCTTTCTTTTTGTCAAGAAAGAAATAATTTTGTAAAAAAAAAATTTCGCTGCGCTGCGTCGCACCGCGTCGTTGAGTAAAAGAATAAAATAAAGAATGAAGTAAAAGAAGCGACGCACGCTACACACACTAATGCACATTTTGAAACCCGCTATGTGATTGGCTAATCGATCTTGATAGTCACAACTATGTGGTTTCTAACGTTGTTCACGTTAAAGGGTTAAAAGTGTGCCCACAAATTTACAATTATGTACCATAAAATTTTATTTCAAAATGTTTGTATGCAAAAAGTTACAAGTTTGGCGGATTTGCCCATATATATAATTATATTTTAATTAGTTTATCTTCTCAGGTAGTGATTATTTTTATTTAATTCATTAGAGTGAACATAAAGTAAGAAAGAGGTTGATACTAGTTTTTAGAGGCAATAAAAATCCACTCAACCCTTTAAAGCGTGATTATAACGATTGCATTATATACCTATATTGATCAATAATAAAGGAGGGCACGTTCTGTGCAAAGGTGCCAGGCTGAAGTTAAGCAACCAGAAGAAAGAGAATAAGAGCAATAAAGAACCGTTGCAAAAAAGGAGCAGATTACGCGCGAGCCGAGCCAGGACGCAAACTGCGGAAAGAAGGCCTAGATATAGGCGCATGCACATAGAGAGAACTTCCGACCGATTGGAGCCTCGCACTGCACTAGGCTCTCAATGACATTAACTCAGCCATAAAATTGCGCTCTCTCCCACGCTCCGTCATAAAGAGAGAGAAGAGAGAGAAGAGAGAGAGAGAGAGAGAGAGAGAGAGAGAGAGAGAGAGAGAGAGAGAGAGAGAGAGAGAGAGAAGTAAGGAGGAGAAAGGGCGTAATACAAGGGAAGATAGATGGGAGCGATGGTTAGCGTGCGAACGTTTCAATGCGCGGATCTCCTTCGCGTGTTCCTGAATCGACGAGATTTAATCTCCTAATATTGAATTCCATTTTTATGATAAGTACATTCTCGGACTGGAGAAGAGAGCAAAGTGCCAGCAAAATTTTCGTGAATAATAGAGCAGTCGCTCGGGTAGAGAAGAAAATAAGCTGCATGGAGATTCGTCTTTTTCGGGGGACTTTACTGGTGTAGGTTTAGATCCTTAATTTCAGGCTTTGATTCTTTTTTCAACGCGGAAAAGTGAAAGGCTCCCAGGGGTCGTGTACGTGCTGGATGGTTAAATATAAAAATGTCGTACTTTTGCTGTGTAGTTTTTAAAGTTATGATAATGTGATTATCCTTTATATTGCAGTGAAATTAAGAAAAGAAAGAAATTGTAAATTGTCTTATATTTTCTTATTAAAGCTACTAGAATATTCTCCTTATTCATAATTATATCATGATTATTAAGCGCAACAAATATATTGATTATAATTGGAATATAATAGTATTGTAACTGAAAATATCATATTGTAAATTTGTTGTTAACTTTCATTACAGAAAATAGCAGAAATAAAAAATCATTCCAATTAGTGACACAACTCCCACCTAAAAATAGATTATACACCAGACAGCAATAATGCCAGCATTTTTTTCCCCCAATAACGAAGTCACTCAATATCATCCAAATGACTCTCAAATACCTGGAACCTCAACGAGATCCAAATCCACCGATAAAATCCCGTCCGCAACGAAAACTCGAAAACAATGACTCGCGCGCGGCGCCCAACCTCGTCATCGCCACCCAGCCACAAATTGAATACCCAAAAAGGCTCGAACCGCGCGCGTTATCTCAACAAGCCCGGAACTATGCAGCGATTATGTCGATCGCGCTAGGTGGAAAGTCGGGCGGTGCGGAACAGAAGGACCGAACGCATAAATTATTACCGCGTTTCGGTGAATTAATTGGACAACCGCGCGTTAATTAAAGTCGCGCGCCGCCTCGGCGAAATTCATATCCCGCGGCCTTTGCGCTGAGTAAATATTTGGCCGGGACGAGTATGGCTCTGATTGATGTTTTTGTAATTTATATGATCGAAGGCCGAGTTTGCCAAGGCTACCGGACGCCGCGTTATGGATATCGCATGAGAAATGATTATATTGCGCTGAGCGAAGAGCGGAAAGGGATATTGGAGGGAGTATAAGCTGTGGTGGGGTGATGCAGTCGCGGGGTTCGATCTGTGATAATGGCGACGCGTAATATAATACGTTTGGATGGTAACGCTACATAACTCTATTTATTCAACGCATTAGTATTATTTTTGTGTGCGTTTGGTTGACGAGAGGAGACTAGATATTCGAGAGAAAAGAATCTTTACATTAAATCCAAATTCTTTGCATTAAAGACACGACCTTCAAGATGGACAAATATGAAGTTATTAACAGTTAAGATGCAGTTCATTACATATTAACAAATCATTTGTGCTAAATAATCTGGCGACTTAATAGCGAAGAACTCGTGCTTTAATATTAATTATTTTTGATTAATTATAAATACTGCAGTAGAAAAATTCTAAATACACGAACTTTTTACTATAAAGAATCCTTTTTGTAAGTGTAATCCTTTCTATACTAGATATAGTAAATTTCAATAACGTTGATAGTACGTCTCTTAGTATTATATTTTTAACATAAAATTCCAGTACCCATAATATCAAATTACGTATAATGGACTTTATTTTTAGACACAAGAAAATGCTTCTTAAAGTTTCAGTAAAATGTGTCAATTAACGGACTCTTTTGTAAAAATAATAATTATACAAATTATTCTAAGTTTAATGTTTATAAAAAACAATATACGGTAATTTAAATGATACATTTGGTAAATGTGATAAATAAATATTTGCGTTTCTTTTATATATATGCATCAAACACCTATAAATTAGTAAATAAATAACATGATACAATGTTAGTAATAATTATACTATTAAATATATATACTAAATATTAACAATTTTTAAATAACGACAATTTTAATTCAGTGGGATAATTGCCAAAAAAGGAAAAGAAACGCAGCAGTTTTATGAAGAATGAAAGAATTCTTTTTAAAGTAATACATTCAATCTTGTTACGTTGTCCGTAAACATTTTTATATTACATAAACTTTTAGATCCTATATCCACTTTCAGATTAAAGATCGACGCGAATAATAGTGTTGCAAATAAAACGGCTATTAAGTTTAATGCTCTATGTGTTCTCTTTAAACCAATTTTTATTCAAGATATCATAATTTTACAATTTACTAGAATGTAGTAGATGAAATTTTAGAAAATATTTGATCTGAACCCAAATGTTCAATATTTTGATAAAGAATGACACATCTTCTTCTGATTATAACTCTTTAACTTATTATGCTAGAACTTTATTCATTGTAATAATGCATATTCGAAGTAAGTAACTCATATGGGTGATTGCGAAAAAAAACGGTATTTTTAGAGTCGCTAATACACACCGTATTTTTTTTAACAAGTGTGTGAAGACATCCTTCTTCGTGCATGCAAAGGAAATGGAGAAATGGGCATTTCGAGTCGTCCATCAGACCTACAAAATAAAAAGAATTACTTTCTTAAAAATTTAAAATTTTAATTTTTTCCAAAATTTTAATTTTTTTTAAATTTTTATTTTTTTTTCAAATTTTTAATTTTTTTTAAATTTATAATTTTTTTAAATTATTAATTTTTTCAAATTTTTAATTTTTTTTTAAATTTTGAGTTTAAATTTTGGAAAATATAAAACTTTGATATTATTTTCAGAGATTTTCAAGAGCGGGAGGGAATGGTCATTCCCTCCTGCTCCGGCACAGACGCTCGGAATGCCCAGTTTTCTATTCGTTCTGCCAGCATGGAAAAGGGTCGTTTTTACGCATGTGTTGAGAAAATACAATATTTTTGTTGCACTAAAAAAAAACTACATGCATTTTTCTAGCAAAAAGTAATTACCGTGGCAAAATGATCGTGTTTAGTCCGGCAAACACTATTAAAAATACACATACAAATTTTTGGTTACCTGTAAATTATTTGTAAGGAAAATATATCATTTCATCGTGAATAATAATTTTAAACGAAAATTACACACAAAACAAGATATTTGGGTTAGTCCAATATTAGGAAAAAAATACCATATTTCTGACAGTCACCCATATGTTAAGAACAAGAATTATTTTAACAAATCTACGAATGCTGAGCATCATTTCTGGGTACCCGATGTTATCTCCTAAAGCTTGACCGAAATTCTCCTGATTAGCACTTATGTATATCTTCAATTAACCGTATATTTTGAAGGTTAATATACTGATTTTCAAAGACTTGGTTTGGACCAAATATTTCAGATCCTTTAGTTACCAAAGCCCTCCTTTAATTGATAATAGATATGGGAAGTATAGTTGCTTATTTCTAGAATTAAATTACGACGCGAGACTGTAAGTGAGAAAATATTTTATTAAAGGAAAAACAAACTCTACTACTTCTAAATTAATCAGCTTCAATAAGTAACATAATAATTTATAAATTTAAGAGTTCTAATAGAACTATACTCAATAGAGTTACAAACAAAAGATTTTACTTGGAATTTTTAAGAAATATCTGCTGCGCCATACTGTGTAAAACTTTTGAAGTAAAACTCTTCTTGGAGTGACTGCATGTTTTTAATTTTTTTGGTGTCAGTCTACTCCAAAACTGCAAAACCATACACTTATTGCTTTGCCAATATGATGTTGCCATGTTGAATATTATGACAGTTAATCCGTTCAAACGAAGGAATCTCATATTTTAAAAACCATTTATAAATAATTATTAATACTTTACAGCAGCTTAAAGTTTGTATGCGTCTGAATGTACACTTGGTAAAGACATAGTTGAAGCCAAAAAGCCTTATCCAAATACACTTTACCACAAAAATTTTTCAATCTCCTCACATCTCGCGGACTCCTGGTGACGAAGGTTAAGATGCACGAGAAAGAATGAATACTCGGTCTTACACACATACAAACTGTCTTTCGCAAGGTCGGCTTCGGCCCCCGAAGTTTCGGAAGTGAGCGAACGACCGAAATAACCCCTGCGGGAGGGACTAATTTTACGAGCTCTCGTGGCGGCGCTCAAAATAAATTATATCAGATTCGCTGCCGCATCAATGAATCGATTTTACGTGCATTTTAGTCGGTACTATTAATGGCGCTTAAAGAGTTATATATTTAGCGACGGGAGGTTGGCTGCTGTTGGATTGGACATCTCGTGAGAGTAATCGAAGTTCAAGTGTAATGATATATTGAAACAAATTTTTTTAATAAATCTATTTGTTTGTAGAAATCTATGTTACAGTCATAGTTGAATATTTTATTTGAATATCTGATAATGATAAAATAAAATTAGCAATAAAATAATTGTTTACGAATAATTTGCTATACTTATAAGAAATAGTAACAAAATACGAATTCAGTTTGTAAATTTAATCAAATTCTAATAAATATTTATTATAATTTAAATTTAATGATAATTCTTTAGGTAACATTTATATCAAACTTGGATAGTGTAATGTAGCTATGTATACATATAATACCTTTATTAGACCTTCTGTCTGGGATAATAATGGTTCCATGAACCATACATTCCAGCGTTAAAGAAAATCAATTTGGGTTGCAATTTCATCACTGGATTATAGATTGAGTGTTATTATACGATAGTATAGCGCGAAATTAGGGTTTCAAAATTGTCCCTGATTGGGATTGTTTGTGAACATGGAATACATTCATTTATCATCATCAAATGAAGCAATTTTTTTTGCATGAATACATTAAATTAAGAATCCTTTCAAAATTTTTTAATTCAATAAATGCAAATTTAATTGCATTAATTAAATGTTTTATTTGCCATAAATAAAACAACGTATTTTTGGAAAATATTAAAAAGTAATTCATAATTGTAACAGTTTATTATTATTAGAAATATTAAACGTTTAAATTTTACAATTGCAATACTATACAATATTCTTAAAAGTTTTTCAAAACTTATGTATACCGTAAAATGATGTATCATTAATGGACTATAAAATAGTTCCAAATTATATATTATTATCGAACTAAGCGACAAAATGTTCGTACGCAAAAAGTTTGTAAAAATTACAATTTTTATTCGACTTATACTTTTAAGAGTTAATGAATTTTCCGATTGTTAACATGTCGCATGTCGTTTCAAGTTATAATATATATGTAGACTGGCAATCCTGAAATGCTTGTATTTAATGAGTTAATTTTAGCATTGTTTAATTTAAATCGAATTTCCATTATAAAGTTCTTAAACGTGATTTTCCAGGACCTCTATTTGAGAAAGTATTCTACTAAAGCAGTTAGCGGCAGTTTTTCATTTTATATACCCTGAATCTGAGAATTTCTTTACCTCTATAACTTGAAAATGAAAGGATATAATTAAATGAAAATTTTACTGCATATTAGTAACATATAAAACTATAATCCTAAACATTTTTAAGTCATAAGGTTCATTGCTTATGAGAGAAAAAACCTATATGTTTAAAAATCAATTGTTTGGACAAGTTTAATTTAAATTTCTTTTTATATTTTCCTTTGAAAAATACATTGATAATTTGTCAAATGTAGATATATAAGCCTACTAGCATTGCTTTAATAACATATTTTTCAGGTAAAACCAGATTATATGACTTGGGGAGTTTAAATATGGTACACTTGAGGTGGAAAACATCTGGTCGAATGCATATGCATTTTTTTAAAAATACTGCATTTTCATTGGATTTAATTAGATTAAACGCACGTTTTCGCTACTCATTGGAGGATTTTAAAACATTTCAAACACATTCAACCAGATGTTTTCCACGTCGAGTGTACTTCCATAAAATGTACGTTGTGTGTGCGTGCGTGCATGCACACACGCGTGTGTGTGAGCATATGTGTATTGTATGTTGGTATGCAGTTTATTCATGCGCAAAAACCAGTTGATATAATCTAATCAAACTGTGCAAAAACCTAATTTGCAGTTATAATTTAAACTCAAAATATTCTTAATGCGTCTTCACTGACACTTTAATAGAGACTCGATTTATCTTTTAATATTAAATAAAATTACAGTGATAATTACTAGAAAATTTTAAAGAGTCTCATTACGTAGAGAATTGTTTTTCCTATTTATTCATACTAACAAAGTTTTGCTTTTCTAAACAACATAAATATTATTCAATATTGAAAGTTAAAGCGAGACGATATTAAACTGCTAGTGAAGACAAGACATAATATCTACTTATGAACTTCTCAAGCAAATATGCTTTATAATATATCACACTTCCAGAACAAGACTATGACAACTCGAAATTTTTTAACTTGATTTTTGTACATAAAAAGCTAATACAAATATAAAGTACTTCGTACTCTTCGAAAAATTACTTTTAAAAAGTTCAGAAAATATAATAGAATAATAAAATTCATGTAAAAAATTTTTACTCCATAAAAAATTTACGGTCCTAGCTTGGTTTTATAAAAACGTAGAATTTTGAATGGTCATAGTATTGTTCTGGGAATGTGACATTACACATTTTGCTACATTCTTCAACAGATATTGACCTATGCATAAAAATATAATATACTGTATTATTGTATGACATGCCCGACATCTCTTTCAGAAAGCAGAGTGCCAAATCAGTTGGCAGCACTTTTTTTATTGTTCAATTAATAAAGAAATAATATAATTTACTAAAAACTAAACGAGTAATAGTGAAAGGATATCAATCATGCTAAGTTATGCTTAAAAATATGAATATTAATCTATTGATAAAGCTGTAATCATAATTGCTTGATCAGAAAGTGCTATAATAAAACTTCAAGTTATAGCTACGGAGTCTAAAAATATGGGATAGCGTTTGCTTTACAGACTTTTTAAGAGAAAAAGAACAAATAAATGCACGTATAAAAATTTAATGTTAGCCTAGGTAGCTAGCTTAGCGTCACTTGAAAGAAAACTTAAAAATGGCAGTAATAATTCATAATTTCTGATAGAACGTCTCCTAATAATATATATGCATTGATTCCGGGATTAATTCAGATATGAAAAAGAGATTGTATAGTAAACTTTCTTATTTCAGTACAAATATTTTTATTTACAGATTGTCATAATTGATAACTATAAATGATAACTGTAAAATATGTGATGAAATTAAAGACTAATTCGATTAATAATAAATTCATGTAAAGGTTGATTAAATATCATTTTCAATGAATGAAATCTAAATCATGATTGAATTTCTTATTTACTAAAGGAGAACCTAATAAAACAAAATATTTTAACTTTACACTGTTGTTTAAACCCATTTAATTGCGACTTTTCCGTACGGGGAATTAAAACCAGACGAGGTCGATGCACTTATAAGATAAATTTCTCTATTTCCAGACAATATGTTATTTTTTAAACTTCGAACTTATATATTCTGACAGCAGAAAACGTACTGAACCTAATAATATATATTTATAAAGGTATAAAAAAATTAGTTACCAATAAGAGTATAAATTTATGTCACAATAATTTTTTTCAACCATAAACACAACAAATTTCAAAAATTTATTCCATTTTAAAGTTATAACTTTTTGGCATTAGATTAGACAAACATTATATTTTAAAACTGAAAAATCAGTTTTAATCATGTGATTGTTAAACAATAATTGGTCTAAATAAATACAGATTACTTTATATCATGTAATTATACAACACTCAAACTGCGATTGGTAAGCACTAGCTTATCTCGCCAAGAACACTCGACTTTGATCTGATAGCCGGCAGGCGTCAATTGCAGGATGTCTGTGCCAACGCGAAATCGAAACTGACGATAATCAAAGCAATAGCAGATGAAATTAAGAATAATTTAAATCTATTATATATAGCACACTTTCTTAAACGGTATAGCAGTTTCTAGTCCCATTATAGTAAAGAATATAAACTATTGCTTCTATAAGATTAAGATTTGCTGACAATAAATTAAGAATAGTTAATACTTAATACGGCCTTTACTCCATCACCTGCCATCCTGCTAAACCAAAATTTACTCGTAATCCTGCATTAAATCCGTATTCGCGTCCCCGCGGCAACCCTAATCATTCTCCCCATCGACTTCCTCCTGTCCCTCCCCTAATTATACCCATGGTTCACACGCACGCGCGCGCCCGCGCATAATCTCGCACCTCCCTGCCCATGCATCCCGTTTAGCCGCAGCTCGACCAAAACCAGTCACCCTGTATTTAATTTACAATATCCCTACGATATATAGAGTTGAATAGTACTAACAAGGAGAGTGTCCCACCTGTGTGAAAAGATCTTTTTATGAGGCTTTGGGGAGTGCTTTCCAGTACCTAAAAATGTAGCCAGGTATCCGTAGTTTGCTCCAATGGGTCCTTATTAGCGAGATACGAGCTATTTTACTCTAAATATACGTTATTTTAATGATAAATTGTACCTCTACTTCATATAATTACTATATAAGTTTTGGTACTGGAAAAATTGTTCGAAAGGTAAACAAAAGAAGTCGAAAAAAGCTTTAATTTAAGCTTTATTTAGTATGAAAATATCAATCTTGTCCAAATTTATTAACAGTTAAACAATGTGACTGAAAATTCATGAATATTCGAGGAAATTTATATTCTATAAATTCGTTGATTTTCATGCATTTTCAGTCATCATTTTCAATTGTTAATAATTTTGGACTGGATTCAAAACTTACATTCGGAGTAGAATAGCTCGTATATTAAGAACCAGGGCCCATTGGATCAAACTACGGCTGCGGGGCTTCATTTTTGGGTACTGCAAAGCATTTCCCAAAGCCTCATCGAAATCGTTTCCCACAGGTGGGACACTCTCCTTGTAAAAGTACATGGGTAATTTTTCATAAAACTACGGTATCCTCGCTATAGGGTGATTGTCAAAAAATTGGAGCTTTTGGTGTCTTGCTTTCTTGAAAGTCTAAATATTCGCTTAATCTGAATAAATTCAGTTTAATGATCGATTTGTCATTTTCGCGGCATATCCAATTAACGCAATTGTTAAACTTAATAGCATATTTAGACTTTCGAAACAAAAGGATTATCTTCTACTTCATTAATTACTAGGAATGTTACTCTAAAAATATTGCTACGCGTTACATATGTAGTGCAATAAGCAAATCTGTAACACAAATGACACGGAAATGATAATGTCTAGCTCGATAATATCATTTTCGTGCCATTTGTATTACAGATTTGGCATTGGTACTACATATACAATATATAGCCAGATTTTTACGGTGACATTATTAATAATAAAATAGAAGATATTCCTTTTGTTCCGAAAGTCTAAATATGCTATTAACGTTAACAAATGCGTGAGTTAGACATGCCACAAAAATGACAATAAAAATGCCATGAAAATGACAAATCGACCATTAAACTAGATTTATTCAGAAAACGCAGAAAAGAACTGCTTTGTCACTATGCTTTTTCAAAGAGAATTTAATTAAAATTATTATATAAATAAGGTAGAGCTGTGCAGTACCGTCCGTCATGGTTATTTTCCTGCCTAACTATTTTCATTTATATTAGTGATTTGTGCCCTACTGAAAAAATAATATTTCTCAATAAACATATTATCGTATATATCGTATATCAGGGTATCAGCGATGTGCCATTGATTCTAAAATCTATTTTTATCAATTAAATCAAATGAAATCTATACCTATAAAAGATTGAATTAACGGTTTTCTCTTCCATTACAAAGAAATGCATAAGACACAAAAACGCTTTATTTTTAAATAACTCATTTAAAAAATTTACTACTATTTAACATATACCAGTTTATAAATTCCATCATTTCAATAGTATAAAAATTGTAATTTTTCTATATAATTTTTCTATTCAGTATTGCAAAAATAAATTATAACATTATTAAATCATTTTTAAATAATCACAAAATAATAATATATTTAATATAAAATTATCTTTCCAGTTATTTTTATTTTTTCGTACAATATAATATGTAAAGTTGGGTAGAGGTGTAGAATAGTAAATCTCAAATATAATAATACTTAATATCTACAACAAAAAGCACAACGATAAAGCTTAGAGATGTCCTGATATATATGGTGAAAAACTATTGTTTATATTGAATAATCTCTAATATCTCAGAAGATTATCAAAAAAATCGGTTCAAAAATATTCAGCCAAGAACCTGACAATTAACAGATATTCTCTGAAAAATTCAAGGCATTATATCAAGGTTTACTCAAGTTATCGTTGTCCAAAAATAAATTCATTTCTTTGACATTGTATTTTTTTTTCTCACAAAATAACCGTATTATTTTCTAAAAATTTACAGTAATGTACCTGTATATGAAACAAGTATTCAGCAAAAATTTCACTGACTATTATCGTACATAATTTTCGAATAATAAGTGTTAAAAATATAAATTTTTGTCACACAGTGTAACAACTGAAAAACGGCTCATATACAATCTTTTTTTATCCTAAAATGAAGGATTTTATGAGTACTTTATTGTATAAAAAATTTGTTTCCAAAAAATCATTCCGGCATTCAAACAAATTTAAAAAAACCTAAATTTTAAAATTTTAAAATTTTGAAAAATGGCCATAAAAATAAATTTTATTTGACCATTTTTGCTGAAACTTTCAAGCGCACACCTTGTATTTATAACTAACATCTGTGCAAAGTTTGAGAAAGTTATACTGTAGATTGAATGAATGGTGATATGCCCCATACTAAAACACACACATACGCGCACACATATATACACACATACACGTACACGTACATGCACACGCACACGCACACATACATGCACACGCACACGTACACGTACATGCACACGCACACGCACACGCACACGCACACGCACACGCGCACATACATGCACACGCACACGCACACACACACACACACACACACACACACACACACACACACACACACACACGTACACGTACATGCACACGCACACGCACACATACATGCACACGCACACGCACACACACATACATACAGGCATACAACATGTTTATATGTTGAAAAAACTCAAAAAAAAAATTTATGATCACAAAGCTTTCTGATTACAAGACTTTCAAAACTAAACATCTTTTATATGATGCATAATAACACTCAAAAAAATGTTTAGCTCTGTCATATGTTCTAAAGTACATTTAAAGAGATAGCAATAAGCAAGACACTAACAGTTCCTTTTTTTTGACAATCACTCTCATGCATGTTATAATACAACACGAACCCACGAACACATGAATATTATTTCCACTTTTTGCGCACGTACATTCCTGATACTTTATCACATTCGAAGGGTTAAACTGTGTCTCTATTTTTCAGTGAACTCTGCAATACAGAAGTAGACTTTTCTTTTAGAGGTAATTCTCAAAAGATTTAGAAAGATTACTTTTTTATTGTTGTTATTTTTTAAAATATTTACTAAATGTTAATAGATTGACCCTGAAATGTTATCATCTGTATGTAATGTCATACCTGATGTGTCTACACAATTTCAGCAAGAAAGACGCATGACTACGAGAGTAATGGCAATCACAAAGTTTAATTACACACAAGCGCGCGCGTGCATGCAAGCATCCATGTGTGTAAATTAATGTGTGTTTAAATAAATTATGGAATTTATATATCATGCAGTTTTTTGATGATTGTAATAAATTTTATGTAGAGCAAAGATAGTAGATGTATTAATGCATTGGAAATATGTAAGAAAAGCGATTCGCCACCCGCTATGCTTTCTATGGTAGATATAGTAGATGAGTGTGAAACTTGACGTAATAGCGGTAGTGCGAGTCGCAAATTATGCAGTTGAAAATTGTACTGCAGTGCAGCTAGAGCTGCTTGACATTGCAGACAAGATTGCATATAAATATAGCTTATGTAGACTAGGCTGTGAAACACATGTGTAGACTGAGCTGCTAAACTTTCGACGAAAATTTAAAACCAAAATTATCTTTTTCACTTGTAAAAGGCGTGATGGTCAATTTTGACTTAAAGAAATATAAATCCTATTTCAAGTAAAATTCTAGTACTTCTGAAATATATTATAATATTTCATTTATAACTTTGAATACATTAAAATGGTCCATGTGTGTAAAATATCCAAAATCCTTCAAATGAAAGGAGTTCTATCTACAACATTGCAAAAACTATTTTTCCCTTGCAGGGTTAATTTGACCATTAATAAAAGAAACGAATAATAATCAAGATTAACACTTAAGTTTTTATTTAATTATAATAATTTTAATTTTAGTTTTTCTTTCATATAAAGAAATATAAATTTTATTATGAAATTATCACCTTTAGAGGTGAAAATGGTCATTTGTTTATTATTTCATTCTAGTTAATTTTCATCTTATTTTCACTTTACTCTCATAAACTTTATATATTTGTGTGATATTGACCGTTTAATACCTGATGGGTTTAATATCCTACAGGTATTTTTTTATTTTTTAGATTTCTTTTATCGAAAATCATAGAATTTCGGGAAAATCATTATATGCCAATAAAATACAGATCATACAATGGTTATTTTTAATAAACCTAAATATTTAACAAAATTATAAAAATAAAAAAAAATTATATTGTTATTGAATGTTGTACCTGTTTAGAAGATATTGTGGATGGAATTATTGTTCAGAAAGTATTTTAACCAATGCCATTGAAAAGCCCGAATTTTTCAATCAGAAAGAGGTCCCGGTCTAAAAGCGTAAAAATAATCTTTTACTCCCAATAAATCTCATTTTCCTAAATACTTGAAATGCGACACCGCGTCCATTTTACTCCTCTAGAATCACTCATAAACGCGTGGATATGCATCTATAAGCATCACACCGAACGCCGTAGTTACCGAACCGCCCATCACACAAGAGCTGCTGCTGCTCGGCTACAGGTTGCCGTCGCCGTGGACTCTCCTGTGCCAGCTGGGCTTTGTCGCGCGTCGCGCTAGAGTCCTCGGGTGTAACACCTGTATTGTACATACACACACACACACACACACACACACACACACACACACACTTACACGTTGGCTGCGGAGGGAGATTCCGACTGGGAGTTCGTTTACTCCTGGCAGAGGAGAAGCTGCCGCCGCTTTGTCAGGCTAAATAATAAATTGACCGAGAGTGTGTACCGAGGCGCACGATATTTGGGTATCTCGTTGTGGTGTTTGTGGCTGTGCGTATGTGGCTGTGTTTGGTTCGTATACTTTAAACGGTAATTTTACGGTATCGATTAATCGTTAAATTCAACCGAAAATTTTCAAATCAATTATTTGTAAGCACTTTCTGTAATGTTTAAATAAATAATGACTTACAAATATCGAAGGGTGTTTCAAATATGTTCCGTAATACTAAATATGTCGAGAAGAATACATTCGGCCTTAGAAATGACCGATTCCATTTCAAATCGAACAGGTCGATTGCACCTATGTCACCAAAACACTTTAAAATTTAATGTGTTATTCTACTCCGAAAATAAGCGGACTCGTATCTTTTTTTTTGTCATTGCACCAAAATTGCAGTTTTTATGCACATTTTAAAAATAACGTCCATAATCCATCTTCTAAAAAATACTGTTACGTATGAAAGGGAGACGAGCTAGGCAGCGAAAAAAGTAGACGACGGGACTCGAACCCAGGTCCCCAGTGTGCGGGTCTCGTGCTCACACCACGGAGCTAACGTCTACGATGCAGGCCAAGTACATCATAGTCCGGCTCCATTTATCGCTGACTCATCTCATATGCTCGCGCTGCAAGCGTTGCAGACGTGTGTGTTTGTGACAATACAAAAGAAAATTTTTGCCGTAAAAAATGCTCCCATTTTGCCACTTTCTAAAATTTAGAAACATCATTTATCTCGATAATTTGTCGTGATAGGTAAATTCTAAAGTCAGATTCGGATTCATTACTTAAAATTATATAGGAAATTACTTTTTTTAAGTCATACGACTGTGTAGAGTTGTATTATAGCTTAAATCTTATTTCACAATTTTGTTCCAAAAATATTAGATCGATTTTTTTATTTAATTTTTTTCTGTTAAAGAACGAAAAAGTAGCAAACCTCTTACGTACCAAAAAAATGGTCTTAAGCTCAACTATATACAACATTTTTTTATCCCAAATAACATTGCTTAAACCGTATAGTTTAAACATGTACTTTCAACATGTGGAAAAGTCAATGCTAAATCTCGCGACTGAAAAAGTCGTTGCTGAAAGGGTTAATACTAAAAAAACTTAATGGAAAAAGATTCGAGGATCTATAAAACCTGAAATACTATGTTTTTTTACTTATGCAAATCTATCTTTTAAATAAAGGTTCTTATGAATACTTAATTTTTTGTATTCCATGAAGTTTCAGGAAAAGATATATATAGCATACAAAAATCGACATACGCCAAAAGTAAATGTGCTCGTAAATGCGTCTCCACTAACACTATTGTAACTTTGGGTACTTAGTATCATGAAACTATTTACTGAAGACCAAAATCTAATATTGAGAAAGTTGTAGAGTTCGTCGACAACTTCGTGCTACTTGGTAACAATGTAATTTTCTTCTTAGACGTCTGAAGTCGACTGTTGAAGTAAAGTCTGACATGAAAAGGCTCGTAAGTTCGTGTTTGAACATGATATACGTGTTCGTAGCTTTTTATACAATAGTGACTTGTAGTTAAGTTCTTCTATGCTGGAATAACATCATTTTAAACTTTGTACTTAAATAAACTACAAAATAGTAGTTATATGTTGTTTTGACAGAACAGACTATAATTAATGTACATTTATCTACATTTAATTAAATTTTTAATACTTTTAAATCGCATTATAAGACAAAGAAAATTACGATATTTCCTTTTTGTTCACTGGTGTACGAAAGTTAGTCTTTGAAATACGTCAAAGAGTTTTCTTGGATTTTACGAGTGCACGGAAAATGAACTCTCTAAAAATTACATCAAAGTAGTTTCTGACGTTTTATAACTTTACGCGAAAAAGGAAACTTTGCAAGAACCGCGAAATTTTTTCCCGACAATAAAACGTTCTCTATTAAAGCTCCAGATAAAGTAGAAAAAGCAGAATAAGGAAAAGGAAATTCGTACTTCTCAAAACGCAATTGCTCAATATCTAGAAGAATGTGGTTACGTAAATAATTTTACACATTTCTGTTACTCGTAAAATAAATACCATAAATAAATACTCTATTAAATCTCATTTCATATGATATGTAAACAATATAGATATTCATTTTTCTTTCTTTTAAATGACAATTTTCAAGAAATTAAATGAAAAAACATTTTTGAGTGTCGGAACAATTAATATTTGCTTTTCATCTTATCAATATTAAAATAAAATTTTTCCCAGAAGCATCAATAATTTATCTCGATTTGGATATGTTTATCGACAAGTTATTACCTCTAAATAAAATACTTAGAAATTAGAAAAATTTTAGAAAAGTAATACAATTTTTTTAATGTATATAAGAAAATACAGTAGCAAAACGATTTCCTTTGAAAATTCCGTTGCATACTCAAGAAAGACTTGCCTGACGAGCAAAATGACGAACCTCTCGATAATTAAAATCGTTTGACGACCCCAGAACGTTGCCCACCCCTCTTTCCGCTACTTTCTTCTTTTTACGCCTTCATTTATGCTCACCCACGACACATCGTAAAAATGTACGACGACCCAAGAATTTATTATCGCGCAACCCGTACGCACGGCTTCGATCTCCCCCGATTTCATTAATAAATGAAAGCCCCGAAAGACAGGCGATGGATGATTGACATCGACGAGGACCCCGATGACACAGCGTGATGCACTTCTCTTGTTTTGTCCGAAAATTTTAACGATTGTTTCGGCCACATGGGGGGGAATTCTCCAATTTACTTTCGGGATGTTATCTAGATGGGAGCGGGAATAGTAAATTGTAATACTCGGAGTTTCTGAGAGTCACTTTGTACACAAGATAAAAACAACCGTAAATGTCGGGTATGCACGGGAGTGCTACAGATTTTGAGTGTTGATAATAAAAAATGAAGAGCTGACGATTTTTTGCTCGTAATGCACTGTATTATTTAACGGTCTTATTAAAAGTTTGTATTTAGCCATATTATGGACAATATAATGAATTAAAACGAACAGCATAAAACTTCATTCCCATATTAGTTTTAGATGTTTTTTTCTTACAAAATGGATATTCGGAAAGATGTATTTTACATCTATTTTATAAAACTTTTTTGTTTTTTGGTAGAACTTAGTTTCTTTGTACATATAAGAATGAGATAAAATAGAATAATAATTTCTCCGTATTTACAAGACACTAAACAATAAGAAGAAGTAAAAGAACAACGTCGGCCAAATAATCAAAAGCAGTATCCGAGAAGTTTGGTTACTTAGAACTTTATATTCCCAAGGCGTAGGTAGTGCTGTTGACAGTAAAAATTCCGAAAGTAACTCCGCCAACGTTGAGGTAATTTTTGCCTGTAGACGCTCCTTTGTTAATATTAATCCTTTTTGAATTGTTAAATGATTTTTGTTCATTTATAGGTTTTTATATTCGACTTTGTTGTATTCAATTCATATCTACTTCATGCTCAATTAAAAAAAATATTTAGAAATATTTATCAGACTTTTGAATTCCATGTGTGACATTATATCTACATAAATTGAAAGTATATTTCTTGGTTTATAAATCGAGTTATACATACTTGTTTGTAACACAAGCATAATTAACGCGCTTTTTGATACATGTAAAGAGGGCCTAAAGTAGTCGTTTTCTGACCAGCGGGAAAAAATAGTATATTGTGTACCATGAGGAAAAAGTAGGCTTTTTTCGCCCTCGTGCGAGGTTTTTGCCATTCGAGTCGAAGGTGAGTAAGCACGAGCCGAAGGCGAGTTTATTCCCGCCAATGTGGAATAAAGTAAATTCTCAGTTTTTCTGGCTTTCTCTTTTTTTTTCAATTTTGAACTATTCTCTTTAAAATATTAATATAAATTTTCAATGAAAGTCAAGTGACTACAGTTAAGTCGCAAATAAAGTTCTATATACAACACGGGAATAAAATTGACTATTCCCTCGGGTATTTATTGTGTGAAAAAATTTGAACCTAACGTATTTGTAACACTTATGAACGCCGCAAGCAAATTTTCTTTTTATAATATATTACGGATTTTGCCACATCCTTCAACAGATATTGACCTATGCATAATAATATAACATACTATATGACATAATGACTGATACAACTTTGAGAAAGCTGAGTGCCAAATCATTGGGCAGCGTTTTTTATTCAAAGTCTAAGTCGAAGAAGATCACGATTCAACTTTCGGGGCGAAGGCTAATATGATTCAGGAACCCAAATTAACCAAACTTCGTAATCACGTAATATATCTCTTGAACTTGTATTATTATACACTAAAAATTTGGTATCATCAGGATAATATCCGCATGTTTAGAGGGATACAAATAAATTTAAAACCTTTTTTACGCATTTAGTTAGTTTTATAATTAATCATTTTCGTAAACCTTGGAATTGCGTTACTTTTCATCACAAATCTCTGAATCGCGTTACTCTTCGCCAGAGGCATTTGAAATTCGTTACTCTTCGTCGCAGTTGCTGAATCGCGATACTCTTCGTAGCGAATTGAAATGTGTTTTTCTTCATATTGGGCGTCGACATCAACTGGTGTTTGAGCCCGGATGGCCAAGCTACGCATATACACATAAACACAACACACGATTACGCACAGATGTACGTACACACTTCACAAGCACACACACGAACTCACGCATACACACATACACAAGCACACACACATACATGGCGTGGATAAATGTACCGAAAGATAAATTTGCAGAAGGATAAATTTACCGAACGGTTGGAATTGCCGAAAAAATCAATACCTATGAATAAATATGCCGAAAGTTAAAAGTGCAGAAAACTAGAATCCCGTAAAAGAAAATGCCGAAAGTTAAAAATGCCGAAAACGAGAATTTGGACAAAGAAGTGCTTTGAAGAATTAGAATATGCGCGCCTGTATTATACTAATGTATTAATTGTTGCTAAGTCGTTTCTTTTCAGTATTAGATATTTTTAGTTTTACCCGTTGCCATTCAACATTTCGGCATTTTTAACTTTCGACATTTTTATCCATCGGCATTTTTACCCGTCGGAACTTTCTTTTTCGGCACTTTTGTTAATCGATTACTTTAACCCATTGGCACATTTCATCTTTCGGCAAATTTACCCTTCGGTAAAATAAATTCGGCATTATTATCCGTCTGCAAAATTATCTTTCGGCACATTTATCCCCATCACATACATGCTGTTACAAATATGAATAGTCCTTCAAGTCCTTGCAAAAGAAAAAATTATAAATTTAATAGTATTGAAGAAATTCCTGCAAAAGAAAAAGAACTTCTTTACGTTGCTTTAATATAAAGAGAATTCCAATTTTATCGAATGTAATGCTCAAAAAAATACTTTACCAAATAGCACCGAAGAACTAATCGAAGATAAAACCTAGACTATACCGTGCTCTTAACAGTACAGCGATTCGTCGGTCGGTGGCTACAAAGGTAACCAAACAAATAAAATAGAGACTAAAGATCGTCCTGCCGATTCTCGTAAAATTTTATGCCGAGCAGAAAATTCATAATGTTAAAGAAAGAGTCTCGGCGAAAAAAAAACGCAAACTACCACCGTCGACTTTATGGTCGTCCATTAGTTCGACTTTACTTCGCTGGGAAGGGTAAAATCGTTTACGCTGATCAAATCTCGTCGGAACTACCGCGAGCGCGCGCGCTCGGTCGATAAAATCAATTTCCCAGTGAAGTTTTGTCTTCGGTGGCACGCATGCAAATAAACGTAATGGAATTAATAGAACGCGAGATTATCGGACTTTACGACACTTCTTCATCACGATTTGAATGGTCCTGTCATTCGTGTCGTCGGATGACGACGCGGTTTACGGAATATGAAAATTACGGGAACGAAAGGAAAGTCGAATGTCTACCTATAACGTATGCCTGCTCGTTAGTTTGTTGTGTAAGAATATCGCGTCGGTTGATCGAATCCATAGAAACGGCCCCGGAATCAATGCCAAATGAATTTACGTGCTCGATGATAATAAAGTTGTAAGTCAGTATTCATTTGGTACACGATGAGGGAAAATTTTGATGGTATGGAAAAATACATTGTTTATTTAAGAACGCATGTAATTGCATTTTTAATAAAGTGTGAATTAAAAAGTAAACATAAAAAAAGCATTCTGTAAAGATTTTGATGAAATGAATAAATGTTAAGGAGTAATTAACTTAATTTCAAAAATAAAAACAGTATTAATAAAATTAAATTTTTTATCATAATATAATAAATCCTATTGCATAGATAAATGATTTATATTATAAATAATTTAATTATATGACTGAGACGATGAAATGTAACGAAATTCGGAAATATTGTTATCACGATTTTAGTTATCCTAATTATTAAATTATTTGTTAACGCACCTAATCATCTAATTTACTTATAAGTACGATAATAATTTATTTGAAATGTGATGACTATATAACATTTGCTTGACAGGCCACACCTAAGCCATTACGAAGAATTAATTGTATCTTTTAAGCCAACAAACTAACTTGATTACTTTGAATTTCCTGAAATTTGAGTAAGATTTATTTACTCGCATTAGTATATTAAGAGTCTTAATTAAATGAAAATGGTAATTAACTGATTAAAAAGTCTTATTTAGAGAAAACTTTAAATATCGCGTGGACAACGTAAAAATAATCTTCCTAATTATCGCCGTACAATTTACTTTTTAAAATAACATTAAAACACAAAGCTTATTTTTAATATTTAAATATCGTGAAATCATATTGTCGTAATTTATCAATATTATTTTTGAAATAAATAATATCTAATTGTTTATGTTTTCATGTACTAGTTAGCATTTTCGAATTATTTCCATATTGATAGAAACTGTTTGCTTAACCGATTCGACGGACATGATGAATAACTAATTATGCCATCAATCAATTACGTACATCAAATAAACAACTCGGATGCTCAGTTAGTATAAAATTAATAATTATCAACCACTTTTGTAATAATATTATTCCAATATAATACAAATAATGTCCTATAATTTCATCAAAACACACCCATCAAATTATAAAAAAAACAAATCTCAAACGCGCTCAGTACGCGCAATCAATCAAAATTCTCTAGCATTATATTATCATAACCATGAAAAAGCGGGGGCGTACGATCGAAGTTCACCTCTAATAATCTCTCGGCTCTTGAAATGGAATCGTTTAGCCCCGTCAGGCACGCGAGGCACACATATAATCGTCGGGTTTAAAACGCGCGGCGCACGGCCCGACTCCCCCCGAAGTACATAATGAATAAAAACCTCGCTCGTACGGATCAATCGCACATAACGATGCACGGATATGACCTAACCGCGATCAATGGGCCTACGTGTATTATAACTGTGAGAATTTAATTAATAACTTTATCAAGTCGTTAACGATGCTTGAATCTGAGCTTTCTTTTTTACAATTTCTATTAGGTATGAGTTCTGAGAAAAGTGAGAAAGATGTACTTGTTGGACGCATACATGGTAATATTATCGTGATTGTAGTACAACTGATAATTTTTCAATTGATAATAATAGTGTAACCATATTTAGCTATAGGATTTTAAATTTTACAGTAAATACATTAAATATGATGTGTATTTTTTATAACAGTATACTGTACAATTTCCAATATCGAAATAGGTTACGTTGAATATATATAATAACGTCTATCAAAATATTAATTTAAATATTATATATCTTTTAGCGTGCAATTATGTTTGTAATCCACTCATGCATATAATATTACAAAGTTACATAAATATTTTATTCATGAATAACTCGTGTATCAAATACATACTCGAATAAGTGTGAAATTTTAATAAATTAAATCATTAATATTAAATAATACTACAACAATATAAAAAATAGTACAGTTTTCATCTTTATATCTGCAATGAATCAGTTAATATCAAAAGATATTCATCACGAAGAAGATTAATACAAATACAAAATGACGTTTAACATAATAGATATTAATCTAATAATATATAGCAATTATAAGCGATACAAAATCTAAAGAGTACGACGAACTAGTTGCTGAAACATCTATGCAATTACAATTATGAGCTACTACTAAAGTATACTATAAGTAATTATTATAGCATATTAATACACTATTAGCAAATAATTCAAGCATTGGTAATTGTTTATTAAAAATGTACAATAATCACTGCACTTGTTAATCTGGAATTCAAATAGATCTAGTATCTAGTAGACATTCTAAAATCACATACTACAGTAAATTTGATTTTAATCAATATAAATTATTGAGTTCACGAAAAAACCGATACCGGTGAAATTGTAATGCGTTATTTGCTATAGTATTTTAGGTAATTCGATTGTATTTTTTCACATTAATGGAGCTTCTGTCCGTGTTGAACAGTTTCGATTATATGACAGTTGTGAATCAACTACTTGATTACAAAAGAAATGCCGACATTGTGAATTAAAATAAATAGAAATGATCACTAGTGAACGAAAACTAAACAACGTAAAGAACCGACAAAATTTGAAATATTGCTCCATTTTAAATATATATTTATAGAGGCGATTAAGCAAGTTTTTGGGTGGAATGCAGAAGGGAGGGTAATTGAATTTAGTGGGTTTTGAAAATTTATTGTGATATGTTTTGTATGTATTCATATTTAATCATTATATATATATGAATTTCCTTCCTTCTGCATTCCACCCAAAAACTTGCTTAATTTGCCTCTGTACTTTTTCCCACACCCCGATATACATACACACAACCCTCGCCTCTGGAATATCGCAGCAGCGCGAGCGCGAGGGGCTTTGGTAGAATCACGTCTTAAAGAAGGCAAACCCGCCACCGCCGCTTTAACGACACCACCACCATCACCACTATCACCGACAAGAGAGAAAGATCAGAGTGAGAGAGAGAGAGAGAGAGAGAAAGAGAAAGAGAGAGAGCGAGAGAGAGAGAGAGAGAGGGAGAGAATGAGAGAGGTAGTAGAGCCAGCTCGCGTGTCCCGGATGATTCCGATGGCGATGTGCTGCCGACACACCCAGGCACGCGAACCCTCGCTCTCGCGGAAGCGGCAGCAGCTCCGTCATACGGTGTGTATGTATATGGAGGATTGCAGGTTATCGAGTGGAAAAGAAATTTGATTTTCTCTGAAAATTTTTTATACTGGTTGGTTTTTGAATATGATTATTAAAGTATGCATGCACACTTTTATGTCCGAAGATTCATGACTGAAGATGTACAATGGATACCTTAGAAATCACCTTTGCGAGCCAATCATAAATTACGTCACACTGTTTTTGAGAATTTTTAATCTCCCCTATACCTAAGTAACACATTTTCACTGATTCTTCTGTCTTTGGTACACACCGTCACAATATCAACGATGAATGACCCCTATATCCAATTTTTTCACGAAAAAATAGAACTCTGGTGATGATGAACAACAATGATGAACAACAACAACAACTTTTATATGAATTAGAAACAATAGAATTAAAGTCGTAGAAAATGCAAACGTATTGCGGAGAAAAAAATAGTGGCGAGACACGGGCGGGAACCCGACACTCGGCCACGACTGCCACCGAGGACTGCATCTTCTTATCGACTTCATATCGCTATTGCGTCACTCCGTGACAATAGATAATTTTCAACAGACATTACTGTTACAATGCATCCTTCAGATCTGAACATTCGCATGCATACTCTTAGAACCACATTCAACCAGTGAACGAAGTATCACCCAAACCAAATGTCTCCCCTACACGTTCACCTGGAATCTCCCGTGTACATACCCGAGCTAACGTATAAGGGCTACGGCTCGTTCGCTCGGGCTCACGTGCGCGTCGCCGAGAAATTGCGCGGCACGCACGCGGGAGACGCGCGGGTTATACGGGTTATATGGGTCGCAGTATATATGTACACGGCTAAAGCGGCGGCCGCGGCAGCAGCGTCAAATTGGCGCGTGGAGAATTTCGAAAGAGCGCGAGAACCGCCGGAGGTGCATGCCCTCGAGGACGAGGAGGGGGGCGGGGGAGTGTATAGGTAGCGAGCGCTTCGCGAAGGTGAGCCAGGAAGTTTTCGCGTGGTTTAGGTTTGCGAAATTTGGCGAGTCGGCGGGAAAGAGTGTGACGATTGGGCAGTTAGTTGAGAAGAGATCGGATGTTGAATATTTGGCCCTTGATGTTACCAAAACATCTTTAGAGTATATACAAAAAAGTGTGCATTTTGTTTTTCTGTAAAGTGTATTATTAATTTTTAAAAATAAAATATTATTGATTTATGATTTTGCTTAAAAACAAACTCTAGTTTTACAATAATTTTACGTGTAATGACTTATAATAATAAAGTTGTTCTAAATAATTTCAAAAACAATTACACACTTTTATTATAAATTTGAAGAATATTCCCTTAAAATTTTAGCAGGATTCATTAATTTGTTCTGCGCCAGGATAAAATTAAAGTTTAAAAAACAAATTAGTGAGAAAACAGTGTTTTTATCAATAGTGGCTTTATTAAATAAACTCACTATAATTTTAGAAAACTATTCATTATAAATATATTTCATATATCAATAACTCTTAAAACATATCTGACTAGTATGATACAGTATTTAAGTATTTAACCTCCGAAACTTGAAGCTAAAAATTATTATTCACTCCCTGAAAAACGTAAATTAATGCATAAAAGTGAAAAAATGGCTTTAAATGATAAAAAGATCTTATCATAAAGCGTTCGTTTTTCATTTAAAAAAAAATGAATACCATCATAAAAATATTTTTACTTGAGAGAACTATTAGTTCAATTGACTTTTTAAACAAAAAAAATTATTTCGAATCTTTGGTCGAAAATCACTAGAGCCACCTTAAAACTACATGCGACATAATGCCTGATCATTCGTGAACTTGCATGCCCATGCCTGAATATCCCTGGTCAAATCTCATGCGTGATTATGCATTATGCTTTATACATGGCAATGCCTGATAACGCCTGAACCATTTTTACCAGGGCGCGGTAGGTGTGAGTCATAAACGGGTACTGTTAAAGAAAGATACTGTGATTGATAGGAGCAGCTATGTTAGGGCGACCGCCCTACTTTAACTGAATTATTAAAAGTTAAAATAGCATTTTAATTATATTATTCTCCAGGTATGATATTCTGCTTTGAGCAGGGACAAATCTATTAGACGACGTTCAAATATCATGAAGAATACCTGAAAAAGTTACATGTGTATGTGGCTGACTATGCGTACATTTTTCTACTTACTTGATACAAACATACTATCATCTTTGTATTAACTATACTGTTATCTATTTGTAATCTATAATAATCATTTTAAGAAACCTCTTGATCTATAGTATATACCATACATGTAAGAGAATATAAAAATAAATTACACAAACAATTAATCAATTAATCTTTTATTTGTTTCAGGTGAGTCCTAACTCATACCCATTAACCTGCGACGTAATATCCGATTGGCATATGTTTGGTAAGAAATACTTCAATATCCATACCAATAAACATTCCATTCACTCTATACTCAATTGAAATTCCACATCTACAATACTTATAATAATCAAATAAACCCCATTTACTACTTCATGCACACCTTCACTACACCTTGCGCTTCATTATTCATTAGCCCATCGGTCGGTGAAGTTGCGGGAAGCATGAAAACCAACGGCACGCGACTCATCGTCACGTGACGCCGCATAATCGAATAACAAATTTCCTTCGCGACGCTGTCCTCATCTACGGGCGAATCACAGTTGCTCTTTGTCGTTGGCTCGGCTGTCTCTTTTTGTCTTCCCACGTGCGCGCGCTGTGTTTCTGGGCAAGTGGGCCTCTATTGGGAATCGGCGAGTTTGCGGCAGTCAACGATGAGCTACGAGTCGCTTTGTTTCGCGCGGCTTGAGGCGCACCACGCGTTGGGGAACGCATTTATTTTTGATTTGTAGTTAATTTCGGATACTTTTTATGCGTTTTGAAGGTGGCTCCTGCGTGAGATGAGAAATTACAGAAATTACATCTATTATATAGACTGCAAACATATTTCGACGTAATCTAAGTTGATGCAAATTTGTATATCTTAAATATGTATGCTATATGTGATTTGGCCACGATTTTGACCCCTTTAAGTGGTTTTTATAGTCCCTTAAGAGTTAACTAATCTACACTATAAAATTTAATATACAGTTATATACAATCATATATGATTTTATGTGACTATATATTATTAGGTATATATAGATTTTAATCATTTACAAACATATTAAATTATTAAGGGGCAGGCCTGGGTTTAACCCAAAAAGAGATTTATTTTCTATGAATCCAAAAGAACTTTTTGTTGAAAAGCAATCATTCTGAAAATTTTTATGATATCAATACTTAATAATATCATAAATTTTACCACTGCAAAAACTCAAAATCTTGATCCTACACTTCAGAATAAATCAATATATTCAATACCATATTTATTAATTAAAGGAACTTTGTTCCTCACACGATTCAAGGTGACATGATGAACGAAAATCTTTGTTTGATGGTTATTCGACTCCTTTGAATATGTATTAAAAAATGTGAGGAACACATTTTCGTTAAATTTTTTTAATTATTCTTTTTCGTAAATTTAATCAATTTTTTAAAAACTTTTAGAAAAAGATTTTTAAAAAATCGATTGGATCTCCATAAAACAATAATAATAAAGTACTCCGCTTTTTTGTAACACATGTCAAATATAGTTGAATAACCATCGAAAAAAAATTTCGTTCATCATGTCACCTAGAATCGTGTGAAGAACAAAGTTCCTTTAATAAATATGGTTTTGAAAATAATGCTTTATTGTGACGCATAGAATCAAGATTTTAAGGTTTTACAACAGTAAAACTTAAGATATTATTGTGTATCGATAGCATACAATTTTTCAGAATGATAGATTTTAAACATAAAAAATTTTCTAGACTCGTATAAAAATGTTTTTTTTGGGTTTAACCCAGGCCTGCCCCTTTAAGTTATTCTTGTAGAATATTATCTTCCTAGTCAAGATCATAAATGTAGGTTCTTGAGTTGTTAAGCTATGAACCTTGATTATGAGCAGAGAATCTAGATAAAACTTGATAATTTTCTACTAGCGCATATCTAACTGTTTACGTTCTTATATAATCATATTATACAAACAACGTAACTCACAAATGAATATTTTGGTATAATGTACAATCAAGTAACATTTTAGCATTTTAAGAAAATTGTAGATAAACGAATCTATTTATATATGGTTAAAAACGCTCTGTATATATGCGCAACGTATGTGTGGTTTTATCAGAATGAGAAAAGTCACCGAAAGGTTAATTTCTCGACCTCTGTACGCTCGTATTTAATCAGATTTCGCCCGGAGCAGAAGTCAGACCAATAAAAATTAATAAAATCCACAGGGGAATGGTGAAAGTAACCATAAGAGAGAAAAAGGCAGAGTGTATTTAACGGGGAAAAAAAAGTATAGTAGATAAAGGAAAAAGTGTGAAAAGCTTGGGAATCGACATTTATGAACTTGAATCAAATGTATGCGAATTGACTTGCATAAATCACGTTAATTACGTTCGACGTTCGATTTTACAATAAAAAAAGATATATAAAATAGATTGATCGAATAATGAACGACAGAGTTGAATTATTATTCTATTTTCGTAAATGTAGAAGATATTTTTAAAAAATTTTTATTAATTGTTTTTAACTTGTCCGAATAATTATTGTAAATTACAAAATCTGTACAGAATATTTTCCTTTAAAAAAGAAACTTATCTAGTCAACAAATAGTATATTAGAAATAATAATAATAACACATCAATAAAAAGAAATTTTCATTCTCTTATCAATTCTTAAAACAGCAAAAGTTTCAGCTTACCGTAACCTTACGCTCGACTGCCACGAATATCCATAATAACCCTTGAGTCCTAAAACAATTCCAAAGTAATAACCGCGGACTAATATAAACTCGAGAGAGAGAAAGAGAGCGAGAGCAAGATAAAGAGACCGAGATAAAGAGTGCGAAAGTGAAAAATACCAGAGCTAGACGGACAAGAATAAGATACACTCTAGCCAAGAAAAGAAAGGGTAGAAATAGAGACCGAGAGAGAGAGCGGAAAATAGAGAACGAAAGAGAAAGAGAGAGAGAGAGAGGGAGGGAGAGTGAGAGAGAGACAGAAAAAGAGAGAGAGAGAGAGAAAAAGAGAGAGAGAGAGAGAAAAGAAGGGCGCGCTGAAGAACTTTTTTCCGGAAACTCGAGCTATTGCAGCGGCTGATAGCGGAGCCGCGCGAGAAATGGGTCGGCCGCGGCGAAAAAATGTTTTCTTCTTTCTTCTTCCGAAAGCTCGGCGCGAGTGTAAAAAGAACCAGCCACTGTGGGGCACTCGTGTGTGTGTGTGTGTGTGTGTATGTGCGTGTGTCTGTGTGGGTGTCTACGCGTGCCTAATTTCGCGAGACTCGCAGAGCCGGAGTTCCATTTTCGCGCGGTGGTCGTTGAAACCGAAGGAGGAAAGAGCTTAGGCGTCGGCGCGCTACGTGGATCTGGCGAGCTTGCGATTTCGCTTTGGAAAAATAGCGGACTGGCGTGCTTTTACGTTGGGCTCCATTTACTTCGCGGAGGGATTGGTTTTTTGGTTTGAGAATTTTTGATTTGAGAAATATGATTTTTCTTTTTACTGTAATGGATTTAAATAGGTAGCTTTGATTTTTATATCATTTTACTTGGTTGTGTTTTTAAAATATATTGTGGTTATATTTTCACGTATAATATATACTTACCTTGATAGCAATTTATCTAAAAAATGCGCTATTGAAAGTAAATTGAAAGTAACTAACGCCTAGGATAAATAGCTGATATTTTTTGTTTGATCATTTAATGGAGTACACACACGTAATCTGACTTTTATATATTAAATCTGATTTTTCTCTTTATTACATTATAATTTGCAAAATCCAAAGAATACGCTAATTTAAAAAATTACAAGTAAGAAACGTTGGTATTAAATTTATTTATAATTCTATTCACGTTGATATTATAATACTTTCATTACAACATAACATTTTATCTCTCTCACTTATTTTTAGTATCAATGAGCATATTTGAAAATAATCTAGTTCCATCTAGGTTCTTGATTTATTAATCTAGGAGTTTATATATTAATAATGGGACCTTGATAAAACTGGATTATTTTCTACCAGAGTTCCTAGCCGGAAAATAGCCTAACGTTTACTTTATGTTAAGCTATATTTGTAAGCTCGAAAATGCCTAGCAAATTAATTGAGATTAAGAAATTGATTTTTCTATTCCAATAAATGCTCCATTAATGTGAAAAAAGCGTTTCATTTCAATCGGAAATTTCGAGCATTTAGATTAAGATTAACTACTTACTGATCTAAAGTAGAATCTGATTCCACCAGGGTTGTTTTTCAAAAGGTTGGAATTTCTTTTTATACCCCACTAAAGTTCTTTTTTACATATCAACAATAATTATAAAATAATGTATTTACATAAAAAAATTAATTTATTATAATAACGCTGTTTAGAATATAATTCAGTATACAATTTTGATAGTTTTTAAATTAAACATGGCTATGAATGCATTTTCAATAGAATTCATTATTGCAGTGATTCAGTAAATTTACGTGAAATTCCCGCAGAGAAACACCGGTTTATTTTAAATAAATGCAATTTATTATTATTAATATAACTAAAGCAATACCACTGTAGATTGTAAATTCGCGGGCATTTTAAATCCAATTTTCCACGAGAATCTTCTCCAGAACTAAAATTTCATTTTAAAATATATAACGACCAAAACCAGCGTACCAAAACTAAGCAAAAAGGAAAAATCACAAAACACTGCGACTATTCCCCTGTTCAATTTCGCGTAAAAACCGATGTAAGCGCGCCACCCCCGGGCACCTGTGCGAGAGAGTGTTTAGTGCCTGTAGTAAAAACAGCCCCCCGCGCGCTAGTCAATATTTCGTAATACAAGCGGCGCGGCCGCTCCTAATAAATCACGCCTTAAAGCCCGTCGCGATTGCGCGTGGATTGGAAGACGACCATGAATATCAAGCCAGCCGCGGCGCCGATCGCGTATATATCTATCGGAGACATCGTTTTACGTGCATAGAGCGAGAGAGAGAGAGAGAGAGGCCAGAGGGCAGTTAACGGCGGGAGAGCGATTAATTCGGAAATGTTTGAGGGGATGTCGTACTCTCGCCGCGACGGGGGTGGAGGCGGAGATTGAATATAAGCACTGAAGTTTGGTATTGATGGATGATGATTTACGAGGTAGCTATTTATTTTTCCTGGATGGTGTTTGCTGGTGTAAGCGCCATCATTTTTTAGATGGGTTTTGCATGGAAGGGAATGGGAATACTTATTGTCTATCGCAGAGATAAAAGCATGATTTTAATGGATGCTTAGTATTTATATACTGTCTATTTACTGTTTCAGATATTGATCACTTGATTTTCTATAAAAACTATATTTGTAGTAAAACTTGTCATGATCATTATAAATAAAATATGCAAATCATTATAGAAATTTTTACGTTGATTATAATAATTTTTACTATAAAAAGGTAATTTTCAATGAAAACTGAGCGTTTCTCTTAGATCGAAACAAGAATAGTATTTTTTATTTTTCTATAAAATTTCAGTCCATATAGTTACAAAGAAACTGAATTGAATTCATTGAAACAACTACGTAACTTGATTAATAACAAGTAAATCCGTATATAGTATCTAGGTAGACCGCGTCTGACTATACCCGATATTAATCTACTTAGGAGATGGGCTCTCTTGGTTACATACATTTAAATAGGAGTCCTAATTCTTCAATTGCACTTTTATCTTAAGGCTCAGATAGATCTTTACATTTTACACATATGTATCGGTACGTGAACTGTATGCAGGTCATGCTAACATGCTTTATGTTGAAGTTTAAGATTAAAAAAACATTTAAGATATTACAAAAAGAAAAAAGTGTCAAACCTAAACTTTTGTAATTTACCTACTATTCAAAGACTTTATAATAAAAACTAATGTTAATAAATATTTTTTTTAATCCATTAGTATTCACAGGATCTATAAGTTTTCAATAAAATACAGAGAACAGAAGTTAGTAAACATTTGATATATTGTATTGTCTCACTAAAATAACAATATTAAAACGGAAACTCTCGAATTATTGACGTTTATCATCCCCGGACTAGATCTCGCAAAAGTATATCTAATTTATACGCTACATTGAGAAAAATATACTTTCAGACTTTTATAGCTAACCGAAACTATTCTAAATTATAAGTTGGAACAAAATTAAAATCAATAAAAAGCATACATTCCAAAATCTGTTTCAGCACTTCTTACAAGTATTCATGCACTCTGTATGCTAAACTACAGACAGCGAGACTAAAGGGATCTATCCTTTTTCAAAATAACTTTCAAAGTCCACCTCCTCCAACAAACCCCCCAGCCAACTCCTGCGATCACGTACGGACAACGCGGCTCCCCTCTACCATGTCGTAAGCCCTCGTCGAAGTCCCGCCGTCCTCGGGCCGCGGCCGCGCTCGCATCCTCGGGGCAAATATCACTTTATGACTTTGCGGCGCCTGGCCGCGGGGCGATATTGAGCCCAGCTGAACACGCGCGGCAGAGAGAGAGAGCGAGAGAGGGGTGGGAGAGGGCAGCCAAGTTTAGATTAAACGTCACTTGGACCGAAGCGCTCCCGCGGGACCGAGCGCGGATACGTCAACGTACTACCAAAGTCCAGGGAGAGAGAGAGCGAGAGAGGAAGGGAGAGAGAAAAATAGAGGAGAGAAGATAGAGGAGGAAAGAGGTTTACAATGGGGCGGTTGATTTTCTGCATGGGTTTGAGAATTTTGTATGTGTATTTTTGGAGGTTTGGAGGTTTGTGCATTTTTAAGCTTGTGGAGTGAAGTGATTACTGTAGAACCAGATTGAAAGACTAATGAAACGAAACTTATACGAGTTTAATTAAAAATAAATTCATTTTAGAGTTGTTTTTAATCGTGTTTGGGTTCTGTTAAAGTCTAAATTTTACAAAATTCAGACAATCCTTAAAATAAAAATATTCAGAGTTAACTGTTACTCGGGAAACTCAAGTGAATTTGAACTACCTGTGTAGTGAATTAGCTGAAGTACACTTTCACTCGAAACTTACCAGTAACTAACTCTGAAAGAGCAAATCTCTCACTCACAAAGAAGTAATTATTCACTCTAACAAATAAATTCACTTTCACAGTAATTCTTCACTCTAACCAATAAATTCACTTTCACGGTAATTATTCACTCTAACCAATAAATTCACTTTCACAATAATTATTCACTCTAACCAATACATTCACTTTCACAGTAATTACTCACACTATGGACTCAAGGGAATAGAAAGAGGACTAAGAAAGATCTCTAATCTTATGAGCACTTATATGCGCTAAGTTTGAATAAAGGTTGATGATAGTCAGATTGTACATGACGATAAAAATTGAAGCTTGGCTATTAGTCTTATGCATTTTTCCTCTTTTCACAATCTCCAATGAACGTAAATTACATTTTGATTATAGTAGCATAATTTAATATAATAGTTTTTAATACTTTTTATCATATTATACAGAAAAGTATTAATTTTAATGCTGGATGTCGAATAATAATTAATTTAATAGACTCCCGGGTAAAAATTACTTTATATAAAATCGCATATACTTATATATGATCGAATATAATCGCGTAAGAAAATTATATATGAAGATATATGAATATATATGACCATATATGTTAATATTAATTCATATATGAGCATTAACGTATTACGGCAACATACAAGAATACATAAACGTTTATGAACATGTATGCCCATACATAGCTTTATACCATTATATATGTACATATATGGACATATCAAAAGTTGCACTTCCATATTCGAATGGATCCATACACAGTCATATATATGCATACGAAGTCATATATAGTCATATATATTCATCATATATATCATAATACATTATATGATACCTCATTTGAATTTATATAATCATGTATAATCATATATGATTATATCTGGGCATATATGAAATCAATTTGTCAATATTTGATTTTCATTTCTTCAATTAATATAATGCTTTTCTGAAAATATTTTTAGAATCATAGTATCACAATTTAGTCCTTGAGTTTGAGTGTTATCATCCAGATAATACTTGTTAAAAAGATAACTTTATATACATTTAGTACAATTTTAAAAGTCATATAATGGAAAATCCACCAGAATAATTATTTTAATGACAAAAAACTGTACATGAACATATATGTATGTATGTATGTCCATATATGATCAGATATGTTCATATGTTGCCATAACTCGTTTATGATTATATATGATCATATATTAAATGTTATATATAATCACGTACGATGATATATGAGCCATTTTTATCCTGGCTATTATTTAACCCCCCTGCGAAAGCGTTTTACCAGCCTTTTCCATTTCCGAATGCATATAATATATGTTTTTGTATATATTTTGAAAATGGATAAAATCACTCTTTATGTTTTCGGGGACGCGTAAAAATCGAAAGTCAAAGTAAGCTTATC